>JAOVYW010000044.1:1707338-1741751 GCA_025775045.1 Hiodon tergisus
GAGGGTGGGGGGGGGGAATCACTGTATTACAGAATATTGGCAAAACCCTCAGATTTTGTTCCAGGTGTTCCTTATTTTATTCAATTCAGACATAAGGATATCAGCTGCCTCTGTGGTTTGATTTGAATACCTAAATTGAAGAAAAACTGCTAAAGGGTTATAATTCAGGCTCATTATGAATATGGAAAATAAGTGAGCTGACTCATTCCACCTGCTTGTTAGTGGTAAATTATTTGTTTGACAAGCACGGCTGCTGACCGTGTTTATAAGGTTCCGGCAATTTGCCTCTTGGCTTTTATTTCCCTTTTCATTTAATCTCCTAAATAACCACACTCCTTGTTCACGTGTGAGACTGCTCTCTCCCTCATCCTGCCTTCAGACCCTTCAGTCTGCGATTCCCTTGTCCACAATAGCATTTCCCTGGCATGCAGGCAGGCAGACAGACATACAGGCAAACAGAGGAGGAGAAAAACAGCAGCTCGGACCCATGGCGAAGACCTCACAGCGTTCAATAGGCATTTTCATTAACCAGTGTTACAATGGGGGGCAAGTTACTCCGTGCAAGTTCCGCAGCTTACTTATTGACGGTACCACCCTCTCTCCAGATCCCTAACACCCCCCTCCCCCCATACATTCTCGACTGACTGCATTCCCACGCAGGGGACTCGATCAGTTTGCTTGCCCATGACAGACACCAGTTCACTAATCATGCGGATAGGGTGTGGCTGCGGTCATCGTTAGCACAAAGCCCGTGCCATAAATCAACAAGATTGGAAAGGCAGAGCAGGTGATGAGGAGTATATTAGAGATCTGAATATCTGCTTTTTGCTCAGTCCTTTCAGTTTGTATCACAGAAATATGATTGCACTGTGTCAATCCAAATATCTGTGTTTTTCTGCATTTATTTAGCATGCACATATCATGTCATACCGAACTGTAATATGTTCACATATTTGATGCTTATTATGGATATCCTCTGCATAAGCTTTTATTCAACAAAGTGGTGATTAAGCAATCTTGCGGAAATCTTAATTCTGTTTCCAGATGGTTAACAAGATTTAACGGAGTAATTTTGAGGAAATAAGTCAGCCTTTCGTTTTATTCAGAACTCTTGCATCATACACATCTACATCTAACGAACAGTGAGTTTCCAAAAAAAGGTGGCGTAGGAAGTTACTGAATGTTTTACCAGTAGCGCTTACAAGGGGGCGCTCTTGCGCTCTTACAGGCTGCTCAAACTAGTTTTCTATCACCTACTCTCATCTTTATCCTTATAAATATGGAAGCATATCGTTGTTGCAATGTGTAATGATTAAGCATATTTTCTCGGACCTTAATTAGGAATTTAATTATCCTAATGAAGTGCGATTTGTTTGTTTTAAAGGTTTTTAAAAAATAATAATTTTACGTCATACCTTTTTTACTGGAATGAGAAGAAATACAATATAAAGTAGCCTACTTAAATATTGTTTACTAATTGAGCATCATAGATCTACACACCAGTGCATACACGTGATTATTCGGTATTATTAATATTATTATTATTATTATGTATCAGTCAAGGTAACCTAGCGGGAACCAAACACATGATTTACTACTACACCGACGCACGTTTTTCTAGAGGTCTAATCGAAATATATGTTATGTAATCGATTCTGCGTTATCACACGTAATGTCGAAACAAAATGAGAGCCAGTACATCTAGGTGTATCTTACCTGTCCCTGTGTCATGAAATTAAGAGACGGGCCATTTCAACACAGTCCGCTACTAAAATCGGCAGTTTACTTAGCAGTCTAGTAGTAGCCTACATGAATATCCCCGTAAAAAAAGAAATCTGCAGCATCCAGTTTAACCAAGTAGCTAACTCACCTCGCATTCCTATTAGCCTGAAGTAGAAATCGCATTTTGTGTGTGTTCGAGAAATTACGTAGTTAATACGACACGTTATTTAAGAAGGATGTATTCAGAACCGACACAAGTATAAAGTGACAATTGCTTCTAAATAGAATATTGGAAGGAAATGTTTAAGTGCTAAATTGATCTCATGTTAGCCGCTAGAGGGCAGGTGCAGCATATGATTGCAGACCATGCAATGAAAATTCTCAGTCTGGGTGAGCAGCTAGAAACACCAGTACAGTAGAAATGTATCAAATGAGGGGGGGCGAACGCTCATGTGAAAATATGTTGGCACCAAATACCAAATAATTGGTTATAGGCATACACAATTGTATTGTAATAGTCGTCTTTCGAAATAAAATAATCACCTGTCTCCGAATTCAAGCCGCTGCGTGTTATTCTAAACATTTGCAAGTGTAGTATCTGGAAAGTGGGGGTGAGTGAACATCGTGATGGACAATGTGTGTAATTTCTACTGACAGCAGATGAGAATAAGAATGATTCACACTTATGTGCTTATTATTTTAGACCGTTCACTGAAACACACAATCCTATGAATACATGCTAAATACACGTAGTCGCTGGAACAACGCAATGTCTTGAATATTGATTCCTTCCAATAGTGTTGACAAAACTACACCTCAGAAGTAGTGTAAAGCGTAGTGGCGCTCGCCCAATGATTGCATAGGAAATCTATCTGACAATATATGTGTCCCCCTGGAGACAATCTGGAATTGTTTTAAATTTTAGACATGAGGGGGAGTGACAGACATTGCTTTATTTTTCGTGATATAAATAAACATTAAAGAAAAGACCTGTGTAGATTACCAGAAACGCGAATGTTCACAAAGAAAGAGGTAGTATAGTTTGTATAGTATTATTTTTGTTTTGTTTTGTTAGTTTTCCTTGTGTAATACACCCGTTTGCCTACTAACCTCTCCGCCAAACGTGTAAATCAATTAATTTTATCCCTCAAAGGACGCGAAAGGGGTTCTTTTCAAGACCCGTGACTAGCACGAGTTGGCGTTGCGATGTCCCAATCACACGTAACCTCTGTGGGTGTCTATGGCTACTATTGGCTGGTATGAAGGGAGCGCTGCGCAAAACAGAAAAGCCGAGCACTTGGCGTTCAGAAGTCTGCCAGAGAGATCAGAAGATCTGTGGCTGGGACAGAGTATATTTAAAGAAAGTAAGACAATTAAATCGTCCATGCTTATAGATGTTTCTTTTTTAAACATAAATGTTATTCGTTTGTGAGAGGAGTAGGCATATTTACTGAACTTAAGGTTATTGTAAACAATTTAACCGTTTTATTCTAAATAAGGGATACGTGCAGTCGCTACATTACAATGTTCGATCTGACGTCTAAGCTCGTGGTACTCGGTATACCATAATAACTGTTGATGATCAAATGGCTGTATTTGTCGTCAATAAAACAGAATGGTATTTGGTTGACAAGACCAAAAAGAAGAGATTTTTTTTATTCGGGACGCCTTACTATTTTCGCCTTCCTACGGACTGAGGTGATGGGAAATCCCTAATCAAGACAGAAGGGATAAAATACAAGTGCACTTCTTATTTGGAAATGATTGTGTTATTCCTTTTCCTCTGTACCGTGGATGGAGTGGTTTCCCAGCTTCAGTATTCTGTTCCGGAGGAACAGGACCATGGAACGTTTGTGGGGAATATTGCGGAGGATTTGGGCTTGGACATAACAAAACTTTCTTCTCGCAGATTCCAGATTGTGCCCAGTTCGAGGACTCCGTATTTGGAAGTGAATTTGGAAAACGGAGCACTTTTTGTGAATGAGAAAATCGATAGGGAGCAAATATGCAAACAGATTGTTCCCTGCCTTCTACACTTGGAGGTGTTTTTGGAAAACCCGCTGGAGCTTTTCCGTGTGGAAATTGAAATAATGGATATCAATGACAATCCCCCCGGCTTCCCTGAAACTGATATTACCGTTGAAATTACTGAAAGTGCCACTCCTGGAACCCGCTTTCCAGTGGAGAACGCATTCGACCCCGACGTTGGCACCAATACGCTGCGTACCTACGAAATCACTACAAACAACTATTTTTACCTCGACGTACAAACACAGGGGGATGGAACCAAATTTGCCGAGCTGGTGCTGGAAAAACCCCTTGACAGAGAGCAGCAGGCGGTGCACAGGTACGTACTAACAGCGGTAGACGGTGGTCTGCCACAGAGGACTGGCACCGCACTGCTTTTGATTAAAGTTCTAGATTCCAATGATAACGCCCCAGCTTTTGACCAGTCTGTATATACAGTGAGTATGGCTGAAAATTCTCCCGTGGGCACCTTGGTCATTCAACTAAATGCCACCGACATGGACGAAGGACCGAACGGCGAAATCGTGTATTCCTTCAGCAGTCATAATTCTCCCAGAATAAGGGATCTGTTTACTATTGATTCGCGGACCGGCAGAATTGAAGTGATTGGGGAGGTCGACTATGAGGAGAGCAGTACTCATCAAATCTACGTGCAAGCGAAAGATCTCGGACCAAACGCTGTCCCTGCTCACTGCAAAGTTCTGGTCAAACTGATCGACGTAAACGATAACACACCGGAGATCAGCTTCAGCACTGTGACGGAATCTGTAAGCGAACAAGCTGCCCCTGGTACTGTGATCGCATTGCTCAGCGTTACCGACAAGGACTCCGGAGAAAATGGACAAATTCACTGCGAAATTCTCGGAGATGTACCTTTCAAGCTCAAAACGTCATTCAAAAACTATTACACCATTGTCACAGATGGACCCCTTGACAGGGAAAACGCCGACTCGTACACAATCACAGTTGTGGCAAAAGATAAGGGTTCTCCATCGCTTGCCACAAGCAGGTCTATTAAAGTGCAAGTGTCAGACGAAAATGACAACACTCCAAGGTTCTTGCAATCGATTTATGATGTGTATGTGACAGAAAACAACGTGCCAGGTGCTTATATTTATGCTGTAAGCGCTGTAGATCCTGATATTGGACAAAATGCTTATATATCTTACTCCATATTGGAGTGCGATATTCAGGGTATGCCAGTTTTTACATACGTGTCAATTAACTCAGAGAACGGCTACCTATATGCTTTGAGATCTTTCGATTATGAACAATTAAAAAACTTTAGCTTTATGGTTCAGGCGAAGGACTCCGGCAGCCCCGAATTAACGTCAAATGCCACCGTTAATGTTATCATAGTGGATCAGAATGACAACGCTCCGTCAGTAATTGCCCCCCAAGGCAAAAACGGCACAGCAAAAGAACATTTGCCCAGATCCGCTGAACCTGGGTACTTGGTGACTCGTATAGTCGCAATGGATGCGGATGACGGCGAGAACGCCCGCATGTCTTACAGCATTCTAAAAGGGAATGAATTGGGAATGTTTCGTATGGACTGGAGGACTGGTGAATTAAGGACTGCCAGGCGGGTATCTAGTAAAAGGGACCAGAATCACCCCTACAACTTGTTGATTGAAGTGAGGGACCACGGACAACCACCCCTCTCATCCTCAGCAAGCATAGTCATAACGCTGGTTGACAGTGTCATCGAAGGCCAAAGTGGGGACCGGGGATCTTCAAAAACAAAAGAAAATTCTCTTGATTTGACTCTCATTCTTATAATTGCCCTGGGTTCTGTATCATTCATCTTTCTTCTGGTGATGATTGTTTTGGCCATTAGGTGTCAAAAGGACAAAAAAATGAACATTTACACGTGCATGACCAGCGACTGCTGCTTGTGCTGCAGCTCTTGCTGTAGCAGGCAAGCACGAGCCAGAAAGAAAAAGCTTAGCAAGTCAGATATTATGCTGGTGCAGAGCTCTAATGTCACCAGCACTGCACAGGTCCCGGTTGAGGAATCCGGGAGCTTCGGTTCCCATCATCAAAACCAGAATTATTGCTACCAGGTATGTCTTACACCGGAATCTGCCAAAACCGATCTCATGTTCCTAAAGCCCCGTAGTCCTGCTAGGAGCACTGACACTGAACACAACCCCTGTGGAGCCATAGTGACAGGTTATACAGACCAGCAACCTGACATCATATCTAACGGCAGCATTTTATCCAACGAGGTAAGGATACTCATACGTATACACAACTGAATTCCATTGCTTATACCCCTCAGAAGACCCCTTGACGAATATGCTTTGCATGTGTAAATATGACTAAAAAGTTAATATAATTCCTTATTTTCGTTATGTATTTGTTTAATCTATCGTGAAAATGTTTAGAGAAAATGCATTCTGTTTACGTCTATTGGCTTGAAATACACAAATCCGAAACAAATGACTAAATAAAAAAGTAAACGCTCGGTTCTGAGCAAAACCTTTACTCTTCTCAACGTAAATTAAGTATGCTTGGCACGGTACTACGGAGTAACACAAGAACAAAGGTCCGTCTATGGCAGGACCGTTCGGCTGAATCATTCCAGCATTTTAGTTGTTTGGTTGCAATTTATCTGGTTAAATAAATCTGGATCACTCGAGCACACATAGTTGTCTCAATAATATAAATAAAAATAAAATATTTGTTGTTTCTGACCCTAAATCCCTTCTGTGTAAAATAACTGATTTTGGAAGTACCTATAAAAAACTTGCTATGTATCATTCTTTTTCTGAAACCAGTTTTTTGTTGATTTACATGTTGGTGAGCATAATGCAATGTGTTTGTTTCAGACAAAACATCAGAGAGCTGAACTCAGCTACCTTGTTGACAGACCCAGGCGTGTAAACAGGTAAAGACTTGCCATTGAGTATGAGACGGCGTCCAATTCAAATTTACGAGAGAGAGAGAGAGAGAGAGAGAGAGAGAGAGAGAGAGAGAGAGAGAGAGAGAGAGAGAGAGAGAGAGAGAGAGAGCTACTATCTAACGGTTCAAAATCAATCTTAGTTTAAAAAATATATTCACATTAAGTGTAACACCTTCGGTGGCCATTTGATGGCAGAATAATATTTTGTTATTCGGCTAAACCACACTATTGCGAATGCCTATTTATTTATTTATTTGTTATATTAGTTCTGCTTTTCAGGAAGCAGATATTGTGAGTTCTAAAGACAGTGGACACGGTGATAGTGAACAAGGAGATAGCGACCACGACGCCACCAATCGAGGTCATTCGTCTGGTAAGTGTTGCTTTATTGACTGATGTGTTGCGGCTGTTTGAGCATTATGACTATACTTATCTCAAATAAAATAAACGGGTTTTCTGATATGGCTTTATTGGCTTGCTGTCCTGAAGATATTTGGCAGAATGTCGGATCCTTTACAGTTCCCCTATTCGCCGAAGTGTGGTGCTGAAATGATAGCAGTATGCTTCCTAAATCCCGGACATCGCTCAAAATCTAACGGAGACTAATAGAAATCAACGTGATTCACAATAGTCTAATGTTTCGGTTGTGTATGTGTGTTTTGCGGCGAATTATTATTATTACTATTATTATTATTATTATTATTATTATTATTTCTATTGTAGGTAAAAGTAAGAGACTTTACAAACCATATTACAATACAGACCATAATGCATTGAATTCTGCAGGCGTCTACTTTTTAATTTGTGAAATATGGAGAGAGAGCATTGGAATCCTTAACTTAGACTCCCTTGATAGACATTTGCGATCCACTACTTGAAGGACGTTACGGAATCCAGATTAGAAACTAAATACCTGTATAGTATATAAATATCTGTAGTCGGTCTCTATATATCATTGGATTTTAATATTTGTGTATTGAGTTATATATTTATATGCCACCTTTTTTGACCTTTTTAATTTACATAGTTACTTTACATATGCCGTGGCCGACAATAATGACCCCCACACTAATTTTAAAACAGTGAAAGATGAACAAGAAGGGCAGCTGCATTATAAACCTCTAGACTGTTTTATAGTTGAAAACTATATGTTACACGACACGCAAACTTGCTGTTAGAAAAGCAAATAACCATTCCAAGCAATATAGTTTACATTAAAACAGGAAGGGTAAAATTTTGCAATATTGTATATCTCAACACGCACACACGCCAGTACTTACAAGCACGCAAGCACGCGCAAACACACAAATATTTCTCAGTAACATAATCCTGATTGTAATTCTATTTCCTCTGCATTTTTAAAAGTGCAGCTGGCCCATGGGAATATGATCTGAAAAATCTGCAGGGACCACATTTTGTCTGCAGTTCACGTTAGCACGCTGTAACAGCTCACTGATCAGTAATTCATTTTCAGACCTCTGCATACCAATTATCAAATGAAGGTTATTACTAAGGCCTGCGATTCGTAATGGTTGCACTTGGTCCTGGATGTTCACTTCACACCGAATAGATGCCACACCTGTTGATATCAGCTCAGAAGCAAGCACTAGAGTGAACAGGTAAAAACGACTGACAGGTTTAAAGTGATTTTGTTAGCCATGGCACCTACACATCTGTGTTTTTTTTTTAAGAGACAGGATCCTACACACTGACACATTCCTGTTAAAGTACCCGTGGGCCATATGCATACACATATGCATACACAGGCGGATTACAGAATGGTTTCTGTGGATGTAAAACAAATGGGTGTTTTTAATAAACCCGTAGTCATTCATTGAAATGTATCTCTGCCTACACGTGGATTCCGTTACGATATAAAAAAAATACGCAGTTTTGAAGTACGCGGGTTCACTATCGTTCCATCGGTTATTGCAGAAGGCAGAAGGCATCATCTTTGTCAGGTTTTGTAGTTTCAAATTGGTTATTGAGGAAATGTGTTGTAATGTATTGTCTGTTGGGTAGCCTAAGGGGTCCTCATCAGTGATTTGGATAAACTCCATGATAGATTATTATAATTATTATTATTATTTTAACAGTATAACAATAATGTAAATAATAATAATAATACTGTAAATCAAATCACTTATATTTAGACATATCTGTAGGGGTATATTCCTTATTATTCCCCAATCTAGTTTAGAACTTGTTCATCATGCAGCTTTAATACCAACCATGGTTATTTTACATAACATTTAAATCTTTTTATAGGTGTGCTTGTGGAGAAGTAATCATTCCTCTCTTTAGTTAAAGAAGCCCTAATTTAGGTTGTAAATCAAAACAATTTAAGTTGAAATAAAATTCTAAGTGTGTGTGTACTTTTATGTAAATAAAATTGGTGCCAAAGTTATACACAAACTGGGTCCAGAGGAAATCTCCATAAAAAGTGGCAGTTTAGAGGTATTTGGAGGGCTCTCGTGATTCCGTCCCCACAGCTGTCGCACGTTTGATGGGATTCTTTTATTGATAATGTGCTATCAAACAAGAAATGGTCATATCACAAGGACCTCAGTCTTAAATGTATTTTTATAGTTCTTTAGACTGCAGGGCCAACGACAAATTTATTATCTTATTTAGACAACTAACTGATCCTTCTTCAAATACTGCTCTCTCCCGTCATGATTAAGTCTCTGTCACTTGGGCTGCCTCTGATCTTGTCTCTGTAGCCAATAAAGTGGCAAAGCAAATTCAAGGCTCTCTAATTGAGTCGGCGACGGTTTCATATGAAACCACAAAAAGCAATCATTTGAGGTTACGCAAATGGGCCAGACTCGCTGGTGTGCCACTGTTTGGGCTTCAAACCATTCTGTTACTTCTAACACAGGGAAAGTTGTGCAAAAACCGTTGATCCATTAAGGCTTTTATTTTCTTTCATTAGTCCTATCAGTGGAATGCAAGCTTCTTGTTGCTGATTGCTGGCGATCTGATGGCTCTCACTGTGCCTAGATGCCCTTCTTAATCACGTTTACTTTAGTTTAGAAGTACGTCACTGATGGGGTCAGGTGACCTCAGAGTAGACTCAGAGTGGGATATGTTGGGGTTTTTTTTTTGGTACAATTTCTTACATTTTAAAAATGTGTCTTCTATAAATAAGTATTTAACATCGAACTATAATTTGAACGCATTTGTTATTAAAATAATATATATAGAAATAAAATCAAAATAGCTTTTGTCCATTGTTTCTATTTAAAAAGTGGATGGTTATGTATGTTAAGTCGGTAAACTGTAAGCTTCATAAGCACAAAAAGCAAAAACAGGTTGATTTTATGCTATAGTGTGTTGACAAACAGATCAAGTTTTATTATTTTTAATTTTTAATTATTCTGCACTGCCAATCTAAATGCCATATGCCAGGAATCATCCATCCAGCCCCTAAGGGGTGGAGGACTGCCGGCTTCAGAGTAAAATTTCAATTAGCAACTGATTTACAACTGAAACACCAGGTGACCCGACTTGCAGTCAAAATAATGACTTCAACTGAATAATTAAGACATGATGTAGAATGAACACCAGCAGACCTTGTGACCTTTGAGTACCAGTGGACCATGGCCGCCATATGTGGCCCTGGTTTTAAACAAATTCATTTGTTCTTATTTTCTTAATTTTGAAAAACAAAATAAAATACTCTCACTGTCTATACAAAAAATATAATATATTTTAAAAAGTAAATCAAATTGAAACACACGTACTGTGGAAAACATGCTAAATATTGCATATTCTACAAGTTAAACCTTGCCATCAGCGTCTCCCTTACTTGTTTACATATTCCGAGCGCTGTTGCATCATGCCAGACTTGGTCCAGAGAGTTTATGGGTCTTTGAGATTGTGGATGGTTGGGGGGAGATACGCAGTCTTTCCAAATGAACATATTAGTCTTATCTTATCATTCCTCGAGCCCTGGAAGGTTTTGGGCCTTTTCCTTTACTATCATCCTTGCGTTTACTAGATGTCATTCTGTTAACTTTCCTCATGACACCGTAATATTTCTCCATTGCATAATCTGGTATATTTACTTTTGTCTTCCTACTAATTATAATGGTTCAGTAACTTTGAATCACAGTTAAGATCCTGAAATCTGTAGTGAATCTTTTAAGAAGAAATATCAAATTAGAAAATGTTTATAATATCGTTATTTAGTGTGGAGGAATTTTAATTCTCAAAATTGTTGCTATACCCTTCTCTTCTCTTATTCTCCATCACTGTGTTATACAGTACAACAACTTCACATAACATACACTCTGTTAACCCAGCTAGGAAGCCAGGGAATAGGTTAAGGAGGCTGGGTGGTAACAACGGGAAATATTTCCAATATCCAATATTTCAATGCACAGTGGTATGCCCTGTAGCTCTGTAGGGTAGATGTGGCATGGAATTAATTGATCCTGAACAACAGTTTAAGTTTCAGGCTAGTTCTGTTCTATTGTGTGGCAGCACCTGTTTGTTTGTTTGTTTGTTTGTTTTGTATATGTACCTGGTATTACATAATAAAAATTTCTTCCTTATCATGAAATCAACATAATTAAGCTATCTTAAACATACTTGATAGACTTGCAAAGTATCATTGGATAATACTAGCAGTAGAGGTGACGTGTTTATCAAAGAAGAAAGGAGAAAGTTGTGAACTTTTTTGAATGCAAATGTAATAATAGAAACACAGCCATTCCTTAGCTAGCAAGCTGCTTTTAAAATGGAGAGTAGGTCTCTATGGTATAATTTTAAATATGAATACGTATATTAAAAAACTAAAAGACAGGAAAAGACACTTGTCTATGATAGAAAATAACATGTGTTTTCTGGAATATTTAAATAATTTCTCCAGTCTCTAGATGTAAATCCAAAATCAGAAGTAGTCTGAAACACTTGTGTCGCCGAATAGCTATATTTAGGCAATGGATACTTGTGTTCATCATGATTGAGTGAGACATCAGATATTTTGTGCATTGCTTTATTGCAGTGTACTTTTAGGACCGAAATTGTAAGCAAATTACCTCCAAATTCTTTGTTTATCAGTGGCGAGAGGAAATATGAAAAGACAGCTTTAATCGTGTTAATCAGAGAACTTCGTGAAACCGTGGTGCAAGGGTTATCAGCGGGACAGATTTGCCTAACTAGCCCCTTTGATCTACTGCAATAAAGCTTCTACCGTGAGGGATTAGAGATTAGAGATGTGCCTCCACATTACTTTCTTTGTGTCTTCACATGTGCTTTGATCAGGAACATTTCGACATTCTTCCTCACTGTCCTCGCATCTGAAACGCTAAGCCCACTCAAATGATCTGAGTTGCTGGAAGGCTTCATTATTGCAGCGCTCCGGTGTGCTCATCTTTCCAAAACTGCCTAATTACCTCAAACATTCAGCAATTATTCTCAATTATAACTCCTCTGTTTTTCAAACCATGCATTTTTTTTGTTTGTTTTGTTTCTCTGTGCCAGACTTGATCACATTTGATCGCATTAGCTTAAATAGCACATTCAAGACAATGTAAGTGTTGTGTGACATAGGAAAACATCGGGGAAGAATTTTTTAATTTTTTTATTAAAGTGCAAAATGTATTTACACACTGCTGTTTGTGCACTACATGTTTATGTGTGTGTGTGTGTGTGTGTGTGTGTGTGTGTGTGTGTCTTGAGGGTGTCCTGTTGTTAGCTGTGCTCTGGGTCGGCTGTCTACTCATCCTTATCCTGTGTCGATTTTGTTGTTTTAGGCGCAGACCTCTTTTCAAACTGTACCGAAGAGTGCAAAGCCCTTGGGCACTCGGATAGATGCTGGATGCCCTCCTTTGTGCCATCCGATGGCCGGCAGGCAGCAGATTACCGTAGTAATCTGCATGTCCCGGGAATGGACTCTGTGCCCGACACTGAGGTATTTGAAACTCAAGAGCAAACTGTGGAGAGATCGTTCTCCACCTTTGGCAAAGAGAAGTCACATCACGGCACCCTAGAGAGGAAAGAGTTTGATGCACTTCTGCCTAGCACACGTGCGCCTTACAAACCACCTTATTTGTGTGAGTATTTAGCGGTTAATTTTGATCTGATCTAATGCAACTAAAAAGAAGCCTACAGTGGCAGAAAGTGCCCTTAAATTCTTTTCACTGTAATCCATTTTTCCAATTTATTTCTAAATCTTCTCTCTGTTTAGAAAAAAAAGCCTTAAATTAAATGCTGTGCTTCCTTTCTCCTCACCTACCTGCCAAATCCCCATGCCAGTCTTGTTCCCTTTTTTATTGTTTTGAATGTTTTATGATGGCAGTATATTTGAATTGGCTGTTACACATGCCGTAAATATTAGATTAGAACAGTTTTTGTTTTATAATAAGTCTGCTGTGACTTGTCATACATGAAATGGTTGATGACATTGTACGTTCTTCATTAAAAACTGACTGATGTGGACATATCTCAATGATTGTTGGACCCTCTTTCAAAATGACTACACACAATGTGACCAAGATGAAGTATTTGGAAAATCTCTTGGGCAGTATAGTATAAGCAACTGGAATTTGCTGAACGGAACAATTCCTAAGTAGCTAGACATATGCATGTCAGTGGCAGATCATGTTTTTTTTGTTTTTGTTTTAATGTATTTACTTTTTTTAATTTTTACAACAATCGATGTAACAACATAATGTGATTCGGATCATGTGTATTTTATTTCAATACAAGTTAAAATAAGTTGATCACGCTGAACCACTTTTTATTTACATTTTTCAAAAATAATTGGATTAATTAACGACCAATGAAGATTTGTCAATCAGAGAATATGGACGCAGCAACATGCTTGCTAATCTTATTATGTGCAGCCAAATCAAACCATAGCCCACCTTGCATGCAAGTTCTCATCTAATAACATTTCCCTAGGGTAACAACCAAGTGTTGTTTCTGCATGATATTCTGCATTGACTAATTTTAACCCTGTTCCTTCATGCATATTTGCATATTTTTTCAGCTTTGTATAATGACAAAAAAGGTACATTTAGAGAGAGCCTTTTTAAAATGCTGTCATGTGCTTTCGCATTTCGTTTCTGAACAGGCCGTGTTCAACCAGTGTTTTCTCTCCTTGCAGCGCGAAAAAGGATTTGCTAGTTCATTTCGCGTGGACATACCCAAGACAGCATGAATTTGCACAACCGTCGACCAACAAAAGCATCAAGTTTTCAACTTCATTATCTTGCCCATCCAGCTGAACCCTCCGTTGGGATTTTTCTGCCTCGGGGGACTGAACGGAAAACGATGGCCACCATTAATACTTTACTGCTCTCAGCAGGCCTGAGAAATGAGTTGAAATAAATATATACAACAAAAAAACCAACGAACAAACAACGACGATAAACTTTGGGGTTATGACTCTCTCCTCCCTGATCTGTGTGTGCCTGTTTACAGCACTATGTATATCTTAAAACGTCACTGAGCCCTTTAGATGTTTATACTCACACCGAGAAGCCAATTGTACAGGTAAATATTTGAGCATTATAAATGCAATATCTCGATTTTAGACTTGACTGTTTTATATTAATTTTGTGTGGTCAGGTGGTTCCAAATCTATTCAGACTTTGTAAGGAAAATTGTGATCATGCTTAAAATTTTTTACTTTATTTCTTTTTGGGGTTTTTTTTTCCTCCACAGTATTGGCCTACAACTTAATCAGATACTTTCTGTGGTTTATATAATGTGTGCAAAGTGTTTACTGTACTATTTTAAAGCTTCTAAATGGATATAAATACATATATATAAATATATATATATATATATATATATATATACTTTTTCTGAAAGTGTGGTATCCATTGGTTAGTTTCTTATCCACCATATAATTCCGTAAACTGACATTAAGTGCTACAAAAGCCTTGTAATATTACAGGGGGTACAAAATGGAACGCCTTGTTTTCACTCCCACCAGGTTATTTTGTTGTTTACTTTTATTTTTTCACTTTTAGATATTGAGACTTATGTCTATAATGAAAAGGAAGTAATAATCTAGATTTGAAAAAAAGGTACTTATGTGTTATTGTAAAAAAAAATAAAAAAAAATTGGCTATTTACCAATACAGTAAATATCAAAGGTATTCTTACATTTAGACACCCGCCATTTAAGCACACACAGACATACAAACACACATGCTCACATACACACACACACACACAGAAGTGATTAATAAACAGTTAAACAGCATAACAGTTTGGCTCATGTCTTCTTTACGTTTTGACTGCCACTAACATATCTTAACCTCACAACATACAAAACCAAATCACACATGGAAAAATGGAAATTGAGACATTTGCCAAAACTCTTTTTTTTCTGAAGACTGAGGCAGTTTGTGTATTGTCGTTCCACTCCACAGTGGAATTAACCTTTATCAAGTTTCTCACACACAGTCACAGCATATAAATTAGTTTCTAAACCGCCTAAATATGTTTTGGGAACAGCGCTACATGTGAAACAGGCAAGGAAACCAATTAGGATTTGAAAAATATTATACGGGTGTAATTTTTACAGGGCTGAGCACTTAGCATGGACCATGAGGTGACAATTCATGCCAACTTGAAGAACTTCTTGAAAATCGTAATTTTAAAATATTTTTTTTTTTCTAATGTATTTGTTCTGATAAATTTGTTGAGGTACCTTTGTTCTAATAAAAATATAAAACATAATGTAGGTGTTTTCAGACTTTCTAAAGTTGATCGGTGCCGTTAAAACAGGCCAGCGATCCTGATAGTAAAATCTCTTTTACAAAACCACAAGAAATACCAGCAGATCATAAAATACTACTAAATAAATAAATGGTCCAATATAGGGACACTTATAAATAAACTAATAAACGTATTCAGTATTGAATAAATCCATTCTTAGAGAGTTTCCAGTTTACTACAGCTATCGACTTATATAAATAAATGAAATATACTCTTCTTTTTTTATAATAGATTGAATCTTGTGTGTTTGGACCTAGCTCACATCGATTACATGCACATGTAACACATGCATAATTCATAATAAAAGATCATTTAAGAAGTTACTGAATAATTTACTATTCCCAACCGCATTAGAAATACATAAATATAAATATTTTTACACGCACACGTACATGAACTCTTAGTTGCTAGCAAAATCCGAAATGGTTTGTGTTTTGTGGACGTTGGGCTTTGAGGTGGTCCCTGTTTTGCTGCATTTTCAATAAATTGATTGCAGGTGTGATAGCTGCTGAAAGCTGAGGAAAACATTGAAATTAATCTGCCTCTAATTCCACAGTACTGCGCAGAGGGAATTCAGAAGGAAAATTGAATTTAAAAATATATGTATTCCACACGCCATTTTTAATTTTATTTAATGGGGTAATTGAACAATATGTTGTTCGATATCATTTGCTCATCTGCATACAGAAATGTTTTTCTGCATTCATAAAACAAAATTGAAAATAGCTCTGTTACAGCATACAGTGTAACAGATCCTCATCAACTTTAAATTACCCTGGGTTTGTTTTCGTGTATCTTCATCCACTTCACATAGAAGTCATGCACCTCAAAGGAACTGTCCCGTCCAGATGCCACATTTTACCTCTGGCCTGGATCAGGCTTATCAGTCTAAGTGGTCGATGGCCAAAACACCTGAAAGGACAGACCCCTCTGCAGAAAGCCCGGGCTCTGCGTGCTCTTCCGACAGGATAGGGGAGGCAGAGTGCCAGAGCCCCACTGGTGCAATCCCCGGGAGTAGGTTTTTATGCCCCCACCGTCACTGCCGTGCCTGTCTGGACAAGGCCAGGGGCTTTGACAAGGCAGACACCTCGCCAAGTTGGACAGTGGTGTGTCGACCACACTCAAGAAGGGAAAGTAACTGTGGCCCCCTTTCTGCTATTGTTTGGACTGAGGCCAACATGACTCAGATACTCAATACTCAGAAAGCTAAGGAGTGTACACCTTTTGTCTGGGGGGAAATAAACAAGTCGTGCTAATTGACATTTGTAGTGAGAGTAAATCCAATCCAGATGACTTTATTTGTTTTCAGTTAAGAACACAGTGTGACATCAAGTCACTCTAACACTCAGAAATGGATAACTAATAGTTTGGTTTAACGGGTAAACAAGCTATATATCTTGTGAGCTGATTGTTGCCATGCCCCCTGGGAAGGTTAAGGATAAAGATTGTGAAAAAATTAACAGGAGTCACAGGCAACACAGATAGTGCATAGCCAATGAAAATAAGACAAAACAGAATGTCAGGTCATAGGGAAATTAGCTTTTGTGCGAGCAAATGTTGTGGTGAACATTTTAGGGCTTAATGTACATGCAAAATTACTCAACTCTGAAAAATGATTAAAAGGACTGCTCTGTAAATGCATGGCTAAGTTACTGTACTTCAAGACAATTGAGCCATAACTTTAAGTGGTATCAGTTCAACAGAATTTTCTAAGCACTTGCTTACTGCTCAACAATACTGGACATTTATAGCCCATGATCTGGATATTTTACCTTATTTTAATTTTTATCTGAGGGGGCTTTGATGGCCTGGAGGTTAGCATTGATGAATCACAGTTTGGAGTTTGGAAGTGCTTCAGAGACACACTCGCATATCGGCTAACTGAAAACCGATGTCTTAGCATGTCGCCAACCTTAGTGCAAGGTTCAGTTGGCTTCAGTCCCTATCCCCCACCTTTCATGACTGAACCCCAGGACTAGTGAAATAAAAGGTGAAATATCGCTATAATTCTTGTTATTCAGCTGTATCCACATTCTTTCATTCATTTCCTCCTGAATTTCATCCGTATCCAGCTGTCTGTATCCATACTATGTGATCTGTATTAAGTCTAGACATGTATTTGCATTCCTTCTTCTATTCACGACTTCCATCAGTACATACTTGAACATATTTTTCTACTACCAAACTCCAGTAATTCTGGCTCTTTAACCACAACAAATGACATGGCGTGTGGTCACACAGAGGAATATAAATAAATCTACCTTTGTGAGCAAGAAATTGCCATTGAAAAAAGAAGAAAAATGTGATGGATATTTCAGTCAATATTATAAGATTTTTGTTAGTTTACAATAGTGATGAGATAGCTCGTGCTCAGTCTGTACCGCATACTGGTCTGACATTGTGCTGTTTTCGTTTAATTACAACAATTCAAGCGATCACTGCTAGTTCTGCCCTGGTGCTTGGGGAGTTTTAAATCCCAGTGGCTTAGCAAAAGGTTTGTTTTCCGGTCTGTGTTGACCCTTCACGATTCTCTGCTCTGAGCAACTTTAACAGATTTCTGTAAGTCATCCACAGCCCAGAGTCGACGTTGGCACAGAAGAGGGCGGAAGTCTTGATGGAGTTCAGTCCAATGAGGGACTTTCAGAGGTCTTCCTTCAAAAAACCCCAAAAAAGGTTTACACATCCAATCCACAAATTAGTTTCTAAGAATCTGAACCACTAAATAAGTTAAACCTATATACATTACTGTGCAAAAGTCTTTTAGGCACCCTAGCTATTTTACATAACTGTAGACTTTCATGTTTATTTTTTGTCTTCTGCATTAGTGTCAGTAGGAAAAAGATTTTGTCCAAACATTCTTTTTCCGAAACAACAAGAAGTTCTGCAACAGATAGTATGGGCTCTACAGAGTCCTGATCTCAACTCTATCGAGGCTGTCTGGGATTACCTGGACTTTTGAAGAATTAATCTTTGGACATCTAAACAAAATGTCTTTTCTGCTACTGAGACACTAATGGAGAAAACTAAAAATAAACATCAAATGCTCCATTTATGTACAAAAGGTAGGGTGCCTAAGACTTTTGAACATTGGTATATATATCTATATATATAAAATTTAATATATATATATATATATATAGATTTTTTGGGATAGTAGAGGGTAGGAAGAGGAGGAACAGCTCCATAAATCAATGAACCGACTATGTATTAAACGTTCCATTTGCTTGACCAAGGATCGACCTTTGACAGTGGGTGTCATGAGATTACCCCTATTGGATCGGCTCCACCTGGCACAGCCCGGGGCTGTCGAGGATCACCCCGCTCGGACAGATAACCGCCTGTCTCCTGGCCGCTCTCCCTGTCCTAACCGGGTGGTGCTCAGCAGCCAGAGAGGCGGCTCTAAATCTGACGGCAAACATGTGGCAGTCTGACAGGGCCTGTGCATCAAAGTCGCGGCAGAAGAGGGTACAACACTCTCTCGCGCACGTGCGCAGGCTTGCCGCAGACGCACATCCACACGGCCATACACCCAGAGATCTGCTTGTCAAACACCCCGGTCTTCTGTAATTCCTCCTATGTTTTCTAAATACATTTTTCTGTTCTTTGATGTTTTAGTGGGAAAAAGAAAATGGTGGCACATAAACCAGAATTATGGAAAACAACAGAAACAAACCACCTTTTACATGTAATCTTGGAGGATTTAAACATATTTTTTTTTTTTTTTTTCAGGTAATAACATATTATTCAGGTAGAAATATCCATAAGTACGCGTACTTCTTCGTAAAACCATTTCGGTTCGCTAGAGAATATTTAAAACACATAAATCTTTCCTCTGCGCTTCAGTGCCCACAAGTGAGGCATGTGTAATTATACAGCAGAACCATCATGGTGACACATAATGACTCCATGCTTCATCAAGCCTGCGCAGACACAAAAGCTTTCACTCGCAAGTAAAATGTTATGTCAAGCTGCGAAATTAATGTCAATGTCAGAGGAACTGCTGTGTTTGGTTATTTTAACAATCTCAAAAATAAGACAATGTTTTTACAAAGCATAAGTGAAAATTCAAAGTTTTTCCCTTAAGTGACTGAATGCACTTTGTGCAAATGCAGTTCGTTTACCAATGCTCTTCTCTTGCTCTCTCTCTCGCTCTTTTTTTCCCATTCTTCTTCAAACACCTAACAAACTCCTTGTGGGAGGGTCAATGCAATTACATTCTGCCTGACAGATAAGCTGGCCATTTGGGCAATGACTCTGCCATGAAAAAGTGGCGCCTGGGTGCTAATGAGCTGGTAATTAGGAGCCAGGACTAGCTGACACATTTGGGCTGCCATATGTGACAGCAGTTAGGGGAATGTATTGACAGGACATGATAGCATATGCTTAAAAAATATATATATTTTTAAAAAGAAAGTCATTATATCATTTAAGTTTTTCGAAATTCTTGTTTTTTAAATCCCCATGTGCTGTGGTTATAACATTACCGTTTGACCTGCTTAGAGGGAACTGTCTATCTTTCATGACAACACCTCTGAGCTTTTCCTCTTTACTCAATTAGCAGGGCGAAGGTGCTCTTTTTTATTTGTATTTTTCACTAATGGTAAGTGACTGCGTACACACCAAATGCAGTTGCGGTCGGGGAGATCCCTTAATGCTCCGAGTTAGGGAAAGCCGAGAGGGTGGAATATATAGTCGTTTTCAAACATCAATTTATTTCGCCATCATGGAGATGTTTGCAATAGGCTCTTCCACTGGAAACAGGGATGACGGCCAAATGGGTACGCCTGATGAGAAATCCCACCAAAACTGCATAAGAGGTTCTTATTTATTTATATCATTAGTTATTCGTTGTCCGATAGTGTACCCTCATCCAAACCGAGATAGGAGACTAACACACCGGGTGGTTCTCCTCACGACTGGTGAGGCCCAACGTAAACAGGAGCTTAGTGCTGATAATGGCCAGACTGCCTGCTGTTGAAACATCAAACAGAGATATAGTGCAGGGATTATGAAGTGCTAGGTGAAATTGCACATGATAAACTACACAAACAGTGGTTCACCAGTTTGAGAGAGAACAGCGCTAACAAAAACACTCTGGGAGGAAAAGAAAAACAGTCAGGAAGATGGTGACAAATTTTACAGAAACACACACACACACACACGCACGCACACACGTTCAATATTTCTGATAATAACACAATGTTGGGAAGAGAATACAAATGTTGGCACTTGAATTAACTTAATAAATGTGCTGAGCAAAATATGGATGTCTTTTAGAGAATTGTAAATTTGCTTATTAGATTTGAGTAACCTGGATGTCATAGACAAGGTATTCCGGATCCCTCCCATTTTGAGAGCTGTGAATATGCTTTGTTACCGGAGGCAATCTCCATGCCTCCAAATTCTCTCCCATGGTGGACTACTCGGGGACCTACATCGGTGATTAAAAGTCATCAAAGGCTTTTAATCCCCCCCCGATTCACATGTGAAGTGAAGTGATGCTGTTCTGTTCCAAGTCATGCAGTATGCCCAGTCTTCCACTCAAGGAACTATTCTGTACGAGCGGGTGCTGAAAACCAGCCCGGATACGGTCAGCCTCATTTTTGTAGTTTTGGTCCATTATCTTATACTTTATTTTTCGCTCAGCACTACTTTTATATCACTGGTGGAAACTTATTTTATTGGCTAGTTTGTTTACTTTACATTTGTTTACTGTATGTTTCTTTATTATTGATTGTTAATTGTATAGAAGCAAGAAATGTCAATACAGTCTCAAATATAAAAACAATTGGCATAGTTACATTATTTATTGTGAATCTACATACATCTCTCAATAATTTGCTAGCAAAAGTAAAATAGATGTAAGACAATATTGGGATGACAAAAAATACAATCAAAATTGTTTTCACTTAAAAGTTTATTAGATCAAATTTAGCAGGGTTAATTTGAAATGTTCTTCTTATGCTTTATTTCTTTATTTCGTTTTTTGTGTGTGTGTGGCCCTGCTGTGTTTATTTTGTGGCATTAAACTTCATCATTCACCTGAGTGACACACTTGTGCTCTGGTACCACATAACAAAGTGTGGTGGTTACTGCCCTCAAATGCAGTGGAAACATTTGAGAATTTAACTGCTTGAAACGGCACTTTTAAAAAGGCATGCAGCTTGTTTCAAATCAACATTATAGGCAACAGAGTCATCTGTTGTTCACAACATTTGTTTCTTGGTATTTTTTGTCTAAATACTGATGGAAGTCGGTGTATACGAGAGGTACGTTCCATGCAGCTCTGCTTGTCATTATTTTCTCTCATGATGAAAGTGCTCTCCTGTCATGCAGAACAGTTAAAGAGCAGGACAGAGAGTCAGATGCGATTTCCCAATGCTCCTGAGCGAATAATTCCTGAAACAAACTCTGTTGGGGTTTAAGGCTATTAACGTGACATTTTTTTAACTAGCTATTTTGCAAGAGCTTACATTCAAGCCCACATTTTTGTCCCAATCAGCCGTACACAATATTCAAGCTGGATAGTGGCAACTGCTTTGTTGACTGCAGGTTGGGCAGGGCAAAACAAGGCTTACCCACCTCTCCCATAGCATGGCTCGCCTTTCAAGAGTCGGTCTCGTTGCGTTGGCTTGTCTGGAGGGGAACCTGGTTTTGACAGTGCGACTGACACAAGGGTGAATGGAGGGGGAATCGTCCCGGCCCGGAAGAGCTGTCAGAGGCACAGGTTTATTTGAATAGTGTAAATACCCTGGCTGGAGACACAGTGAGCGCGAGCCGACTGACCGTGCGGCGGGGTGAAGACAGACAGTAAGACGATAACAACTGCAGCCGCGCAACATCTCCGACAGAGCACATATTTCAGATGAAAAAATTGACTCCGGAGCAAACCGGTGGAGAATGAGCAATATGGAAAACTGCCAGAGACAGAAAAAAAAGAGAATAAAGATGAATCTCTCGCCTCTTCAAATTTGCAATTGAAAATCTATTCAGATAACTGTTAAATTTTAGAAGAAGGAAAATTTTACTTTTTGATCACAGTTCAAAGTATACGGCGTCACCTTGAGGATGCGCTCAGTGAATTCCAGGGCATGCTTGCTGGCTGTTGTTCTATATTTAGTGATCAGTAAACAGCCACTCATAACATAATCTTTCTTAAGCGGTCTCTCTGTAAGCAAACAGGCCGTCCTCATCTTCAGTGACCTAACTGAGAGGCGAAGATGTGTAAGCGTGTCACAGTTCGGCCAATGTTTGAAAATTCAGACTTGTGGAAATATTCAGCACTGAAACTGCACGCAATCTGGCTCTGGCTAGCATTAACAAAATGTACGAAAAGCTAAAAACATTAGCACTGTGGATGCTTAACACCAACTATCAGTCCTATTTAGTGGAGTGATTGTAAATGGAATAATCTTTCCTTCGATTAAGCTGGAGGGTATGTCAGTCACTACAAGAAGATTACCGAATTACCATTACAGGTAAAATGCTGCATATAAAAAAAAAAAAAAGTTTTGTATTCAGTTTAACATATGCGAGTACGTGTTTTCTCTTTATTTTGAATATGTAAAAGACCTAATAGTAGTTTCAGATAAACAAAATAAACTACATCAGCCGCAAAATTGTTACCCTTACTAATGGCTAATGGCTGACCGAAGTTCTGTCTTTAATCTGGTGTTCAAGCTGGGCGTGTGAAGAGAGATCACCTCACACATCAGTTTTAGATAAAGAAGAAGAAAACAAGCAGGCTTTTAATTTATATGGTAAACAGCGTGTCACCCATTTCACATTTACATATTCATACTTGGATAAACAGATCAGATTGTAAAAGCCTGGCACATGGTTTGCTTTAAATAAAGATCAAGGGCCTTTATTTATATGTTTTCTGGCTTAAAAGTATTGGAAGTAGAAAAGGCTAGAGAGGTTCACCTCCTGTGAAGCAGTAACTTGTTTATTTTCTTTGTGAGCTTCCTAATTAGATAACAAATCTTGGCAGCAACCAATCAGCTGTTGCAGAAGTTATAAACAACCTTGAATTGGCGCGAAAGGGAAACGGGCCCCAACTGCAGCAAGGAAAAGATGAGGGCACTTTCTGGTGCCGTCAAAGAAACAGATTGCTAAAAGCCTTTTGCATCAATATATTATTTGTCTTATGTGCCCTCAGAGGCGACGCAAGGCTAGTTGCTTTTATCCCAGAGTTCAACGTAGGGCAATGGACTCATTTGCTGTCCTCAATTTGTTGTGAAAACCTTTGCTCTCACAAAGTTTGATATACAAAGTAACACCGTTTGGTTCACAGGTTTTTTTTTTTTCTTCCCTTCTCCCAGCTGCCTCTATGCACTTTGAGGGTCTTTCGGAGGTCCAGAGGCACACGGCGAGGCTGTCGCACTGCAGCCAAAAGTTATTTTACGCTCACCGGGGTGTGACGTGGGAACTGTGTGCGGACCCCGTGGCTTGGTAACATCCTATGGTGAGATTTGCCGCAGGTGCAAAGAGGATACAGGCAAACAGGGAGATTAGACTGCGCACATTGATCATCGGTCTCCCTTACTTAGAATCCAAAAATCCAGAAATCACTCAAAGGAGCAGCATAAGGTGCCAGAAAGAATCGGACACATTGGGAAAGGCAGTGAGAAACTGGACAGGATACCTTCCACCATTCTACTTTGTGAGAAGAACATGTCTTTCACATGCAAATCATGGATTATATCAGTGACCCCCCCGTATCAGTGAAGTGGCCACTTGGGAAAATACTCATTTCAGGCCAGCTGACGAAGTAGCTGGTCAGCAAAGGGAAAGTACACAACAACTATGGTTGTAGTGGACCATGGAATGCAGAAAGTGGACAATGGACGAGTGGAAAAATGTCTGGTCTGATGAATCCCAGTTCCTGTTTCACAGTACCAGGATATGCTTAAAACTGCATGAGTCCACGGGTTAATCCTATTAACAACGCAGGCTGTTGGTTGAACTGTGATGGTGTGGGGTGTGTTTTTGTGGTATACATTAGGTCCCTTGTTAAGACTGGAGCTACGTTTGAATTTCACAGGGTATCTGAAACTGCTGGCGATTGGGTGAATCAGTTTATGGCTGCAGTCTACCCATCCCCGAATGGGTTCTTCCAGCAGGATAATGCTCCAAGCTAAGATTATCCAGGAATGGTCCTGGGAACTTACTGAGGTGGCCTCCCCTGACCAGGTCTCAATCCAATTGAGCATCTGTGGAATGATCACGGAATGAGCTATTCGGAGTAGAGATCCTCCTCCATCAGATTTGTAACAATTACAGAATGCTATGAAGTCAACATGAGCCAGCATCCCTGTGGCACGCCTTTGACACCTAGTTGATTCGATGCCCAGACAAATTCAGTTTGTTCTGAGGGCAAAAGGGAGTCCAACATGCTATTAGAAATGTATTTAAAAAATGTATGCACATGCATACACAGGCACAGACTTAGTTCTAAACAGAATTTTTTTTGTGCAGTGGCCCCTGTTCTTATACATGTATAGTGCAATAATAACAACAACAACAATAATAATAATAATAACAACAACAATAATAAAGTAACAATAATTATTGACCTGGAATAGATTAAATAAACTGGAATAAACTACCTTCAAAACAAGAAAACATGAGGGGACAGACACGTGCTTTGGTTTTGATGGGAGGTGATTCAGACGTGTTTTGGTCCTCAAGGACAGTGTAAGCTGATGGATGGGGGAAAACAGTCCGCCACCTGGGACAAACTTGTCGGGACGTTTTTTCTGAACAGCGCTAGGTGAGAAAATGTCAAGTGAAACATCTCCAGAAAGCTCGGGCACCTCTGCCCGTGGAGTGGCAACCGGTCCCGGTTTGTGAAATGTGTTTTTGATCAAACGATGGCCTTGCTTTCCCGGTCTGTCGAGCTGAGAAAGGAGCTCCTCGGCGAGGGGGCATGCCCGAGGAAAGAGATATTGAAACCATGACTGTCAGTCCTCCGAGACTCCGATGACAGACACCAGGCTCTAGTGGAAAAGGGGCAATCTGGTTCCCTCGCTAACATGAACTGTATGTCAATGCAAGACATAGCCTTTTCTTTCCTGGCTTTACCTTCTTCTTAACAAGAAACAGAATGGTCCGCACATTTCTATTAGAATAATAATAGCTTAAACTTTACAGAGAAGACCTCACAAATCTCAGCTTTTTGTTCGGCATTGATTATACAGAAGGATCCAAAAAGTGATCCCATAATTCAGAGACGTAGCCATGGAGCCATGGAGTGGCATTAGTTCTTCATAGTCCCAGGGTCCTGGGCAATTGAGTTGGGTCACTGTCTATTGAGTTGGAAAGATATCCCCATGTTTGTGTGAGTTCCAGCGGGTGCTCTGGTTTTGGAGAATTAATGCTTGTTTTGTACATATAAGCAGGGGAGACAAGCTACAATGCCCTCCAGCGTTCATACAGCTAGAAATATATTATAGCAAATGAGAGGAGTTCACAAGTATCAGTTGATGGAGAATGCTACTTGAAGTTGCTTCTTCAAGTGTTTGAAACGGTGCACAGAGCACGTACTACTGAGGAAACCGACACAAAAACAAACTGAGTTTATCAAGGGGAAAAAAAGTATTTTAAAAAAACTGTCGAGATCGTTTTCTGCACATGTGGTAACATTAGGAAGCTCAAGCCTTAAGTTTCTTTTGGAAAAAAAAACTAAACTAAAAGTGTTTTCATGTTTTAAACACTGGGTAAAGCATGCCTCCCACTTCCACTTTTTTCTCCCGAGCAACTCCATGCAGCCTTGAGTAGCCATTTTCTTAAGCAATTTGTTCATGCATGCCTTTTTCGTTGTGAATTATTCAAATTATTATTTGTGGAAAAAAAAAAGGATATTCAGAGTGAGAATATATTGGCACCAAGTCCTGACAAGTCTTATAGCATCTCATAACCTCTGCTGTTAGTTTCAGTGCGAAACCTTTGCTTTCCATATTGATCTGTCTTTTTTCCTACCCGGCTGGCAGAACCGACACCAAGACTGCACCCACTTGTGTGTTGCTGAGGGAACTTGGCTTTTGAATATAAAACTTTGTTTGAAACACCACTGTCCAGTAGCGGGTCCCAATTCACTCGTGAGAAGCAGGCCCATGGCGCCTGTTGAAATGGAGCAACACATTTTTATTGCAGATACAGATATTTACAATTTAAAACATTGAAATCTTAAATAATGATAATGTGTGTGTGTGTGTGTGTGTGTGTGTGTGTGCGCGTGCGTACACAGGGTTCTGTTCTGACAGACACAGACAAGTTCTGACACA
Source organism: Hiodon tergisus (assembly GCA_025775045.1). NCBI lineage: Eukaryota > Metazoa > Chordata > Actinopteri > Hiodontiformes > Hiodontidae > Hiodon > Hiodon tergisus. Next base: position 1,734,027 of record JAOVYW010000044.1, read on the forward strand.
CACACACACACATAGAAAAGAGCTGTAAAAAATCAGTTTGTAGAGTGGCTAGCTGTCTGCCCAAGTGATGCAAGGCCAAGAAATACTTAGGTTAATGAATACATTAATTAATTAATAGAATTAAAACAAGTATTTCCAGATCCAAATAAAAGCTTTTGGTCTAAAGCACTCTTTGTCTACAGTAGTCCTGCAGTGCTTTCTGCACACAGTTCGCCACATGGCACTCTTCAGGTTGTCAAACCTTTTATTGTGTTAAAATAACAGTACAGGGAGGACTCATTGGGGACACCCGGAATAAATGGGAAGAGACAGACTGATGAGCAGAGGTGTGACCGAAGGTTTTCTTTGAGAGAAACGGGACAGTCGCGGTGGGGCGGAAAGTGCAGGAGAGTGGGGGCCTTGTAGCCCGGTGCTGAATTGGGAATGCCTAAGGCCCATGGCATACTAGCGGGGACGCCCAACTCGTTGACCCTTGGCTGGAGCCATGCGAGCGCAGCGCGGGCAAACGAAGCGTGAGTAATAGCAGGCCTGGCAGTAGATGCTGTGCCCCGTCCCTTTGCACTGATCCCATTTGAGACTGGGGGGCAGAGCTGCCCTTGACTGCCCCTACTCCCCATGGCAACCAACTCATTAACTTCTGCAGGAGTGTCCTTTCTGTTTAAGCATCAGGGTCGCAGTCAAGACTGCCAAGAGGGAATCTGGGTCGAAACTGAGACCATTCCCATTCATGTTTGACTCAAAACTAAGACAAAGGGGGGTTTGAGACCCCACTATTGACCAAAATGTTATACTGCCATCTTGTACTGCCACTAAATTTGATTACTGATGATTTTATAGCTGTTGTTAATTCACTTTAACTCTTTAATCCCGTACGTGTACCGATCCATGTCTGTCAGAACTGTGTCCGTTAGAACCCTGTGTATCAGATGAACATTGCAAAGTGGCACAGAGGCGTTGATAGGTGAAAATAGGCCATGGTACGGGCTGTTTTTGGAATGACTGCTCGAAGGTTAATAGCTCCCATGTGTTAAAATTCTGAACCTGAAGAATAAAAGCAAGTTTTCATAAAGCCTTCGGCAGAACTTCTGCCCATTTTCTGAATTTTCTGTAAATTCTGCCCGTTTTGTTCCTGTGTGCGGAAACATGGTATGTTAGAACGCTGGCCCGGGGTTCCGCCCAGGGCTGTGACATGTGTTTCAGAGGGTTCAGCCTGCACAAAAAAAAAAAAAAAAAACATGCCCAGGTGTGGATTTATTTTCCTCTGGAGGACACAAAAGGAATCCTGAGTCTATGGACCAGAGATTTAGTTCTCTTTGATACTTGTGTTGACTGTTTGCCTCATATTTTGAGTGGTGCCCTACTAAAAGAAACAAATACCAGCACGAGCTAGACCCTGCTCTGCTAAATTTGTTTCGGGGCTGTTAACACCCCCCCCCCCTTTGTCTTTTGATGGCTGCTGCTTGGCACATGACACGCGCACTGACTGTTTGGTGCGAGTTGCACAGAGTTACATCATGGCCCCTGCGCGACGCACTCCTCGACATCACAGCGGCCGCGCTGTGACAGAGCGCGTGCCAGAAACCCGTGAGAGAACCAAACCGGCAGCTGTGGCGCAATGGCGCCTGCGGGGAGGAAACAGGCCCCGAGGATTCATTTCTGCGCTGTGCCGCTGTTGCTGTTTGTAAGAGGTGGCTATATGCATTAGAGATCCTGGGTTTCTCAGGTTCATCGTTGCAGAATCTTGTCAATGCATATATTCTGAAACATTTTTTTTCTTTTTATTTATCATCAATAGTAAAATGTAAGAAAGAAAAAAAAAGATGCATGACATTTGGCCTTGATAGCCAATGGAATACTAAGAGAAATGATGGATTTTCATGGAATGGAAGTAACGTTCTGACTAAGTTGGGTCATGAAATTGAACAAGTGTTAATAATTCCAAAAGTTTAGGTCAGACCAATTTGCTCCTGACCGATTCAGCAACATTCCATCTTCTGACATGCATTCACTGCAAGGCCAACCAAATTCCAATGAGAAACAGAGTTGGATGATGGTTCCTTTATATAGCCTGTTTACACAAAATTGAATGACATCCACTTTACTACTGAATTGTGTTTTGCTTCCGGAAATTAAAAGGTTTTCCTCATATGAATTTAGGATCAGAGGTTCTGATTGCAATATGTGCAGCAATAGGTATATTTAGAATGGACTTATTAAGTTCTACCATTACCTCAAATTCCAATCAGTAAAGAGTCTTTCAAGGTGGGAATATCTGACCTCGTTAAAATGCAAGGTGTTTGCAATTTTAAGTTGTAACATCTTTATATATTGGCCTTAGATTGAAGATGAGTATGTGATATGCAATTAACCTCTAATCAACTAAAATTACTAATTGCAGGATAACCTCCGGAAGAAAGTCTGATGAAGAAATTGACAGTTTTATGAAAAGATTAGCAAATATGAATATGCATATTTCTACCCAGCCTTAATGTGAGTGTAAGGCAGCAGGAAATTAAATGCATAAAAGTGCAAGTCTAAAGGCTGGCATACTATGTTAAAACAGTTACGGTAAACTTGCAGTGACAAGAACAGGATGTAACTAACAGACAAGAGGTCATGGAAAATGTAATTTCTAGAAACAGAGATTAAGAAAGAAATGTGGAGAATTGTTCATGCATTATAAAGTTATCAGCAGAAAGTTTAAATAAATCTATAAAAAAAAATAATAATAATAATTATCATATTAAACCCACCACTGAGCTGATGCGTTCCCAGCCAGTTGCGCCAGTTACCTTCCATGTATCATTTTGCTTATATTACATAAAAAATACAAAGTTATGAAGCAAATGTTTCATAAAGTGTTTTATTGGAGTTATGAGAGTTGGTATGTCCTATGTGAATTCAGTTCGGTTCTGCTGAATTCACTTGTTGAAGTGAAATGAAATATGTAAAAAAAAAAATATATATATATATATATATATATTTATATGTGTGTGTGCGTGTGTGTATCATTGCTGGAGGGCGGCTGTGGGCGAATTCAAGTCAAAGCTAAGAACCAAGAGCTGAGGGCCATTGTTTTTATGTTATTTTTTACGTTTTTTTTTTTTTTTTACCATGTGTAGCCCTGAGGCAAACCCCTAGTGTTTGTAATAAAAAGAAAGCAGTGTCACCATTTGCTTCTCATTAAACTTCACCGCTGTAATACACTCTGTCAGAGAAGAGGAGCTGTGTCTCATTAAGAAACCAGTGACTTCGCAAGGACAGGGAGGGAGCACAAACAGATTAAGCCCTGCGAGATAGCGCTTTCATTTTAATTATAATATCCAATAAAGGGATTAGGTTGGTGGCGGAGCTCGGGGAGTGGTTCGCTTTCGGGAACACGCCGCCGACAGGTCCCTTGCGCGCTCACCGCTCCGTGCGGCTAAAAGCTCTCACTTATGCCTGCCATGCTTGTACTCCGTTCGGATCTCCCCTAATTTGTAAGACGGGCGAGGTCGCTGCAGAAAACAACGCTGTCAACAGACCAGACTACTACTGTCAGGATCTGTCGACACACAGCGGTCCTGGTCGGAGGTTGTAATGTGCTGTGAGAACCCAACACGAGTGAAGAGTCTGACACGTCCTGTAAGTGCGGACTGCAAAAATAAAGTGCGGGTGGAGAAAGCTTTACCATCCACACCCTTTTTATTTTATTTTTCTGGTGTGCCACACAACGTAACGCCGATCCGGGATATCTTTTAGGCGGCGATACGTTACCTCAAAAAGCGAAAATGCCAAATACAAGTCTTCAGTGGTTGACAAATGCTTTCCAATTGAGTCTTTCACTCTGCTGCGCGTTCACAAATCTAACATTAAAAAGAAGAAAAAATACTTAGGAGATAATTCAGTCATCGTAAATTAACACATCAGGGGTAACCATTCTTTGATGGTCTTGTCACTTTTGAATCATTAGCAAACTTCTCTGCATCTGTCCAGGCAACCAGCAGGGCTTGTGTGCATCGATGTTTTGGATTTGAAAGCGCACGGGGAAAAAAAGAAAAGAAAAGAAAACCGTAGAACGTATTCTAAATCCTTTGATGTTTTATGTTTCTCTTAGAGTTTCTAAATGTATGAATAGTACTTTATAAATATTGTTGGTAACTTCCTGGCATGAATCATAGGAAGTACAGGTTAATGAATATTCACATATTTTGCTAATTAATGTACAATTTGATGGCACCGGATAACTTGTGTTCCCATTTAATTAAATTTTTTCCTGTTTGGACCGACATCTTTGTGATTCTCCGTGATACTAGACAAATGCAGCACATCGGCGAGATACGACAGCATTTCTCTGTGGATCTTTTGCTGAATGGAGGTTAAGGACATTATTTTAGGAAAAGAAAACAAATGAATTCCCCGTGCACTACACGCATGACTGTAAAGCACAAATAACTACTCTTATACTGACAAATTAGTCTTCGAATGCAAAATTGACGATTGTTTCTATGGAAATATTCTGTAAAGTAGTTTTAAATTGCATAGAATTTGGCAAATTAAAAGAGGTAATTATTTATACACACACACACACACAATTTTTTTTACATGCTATATACATTTTTTCACTTTTGTTACTTTAAAAGAGTTTACACTTTTTGATAGGACTGCCAAAAATTCTAATAACAAAATAATAATAATAATAATAATAATAATAATAATAATAATAATCTCTCCTAAAAGGATCATTTGGAAAAGGCACAGACTGAGCCCTATGCATTTTACACAGGATAAAATCCAGCTCTCGTGAAGTAAAGAAAAGATCATTAATTTTAAAGAACGGCCTCAACTGCCTGACTTGTTGTCAGTATCATGGGGGTCAGAACCCACTCATGCCTGCTATCCCACATATGGTAAAGGGTATAAATGTGCCTTTAGCTAGCTATGTTTTCCCCTAAATTAAATCTTCAAATTTCATTTTTCAGGATGACCAAAAAACATGAAGATGTAATAAAACAGACATATTTATATTATTATAATGACAATGATAATTATAGCCATAATATTTCATTCTAATTTAGTCATGGATTTATGTTGGTTAGGCTCTACCAGAGCTGCACATCAGTTTTATAACAATATAAAGTATAAAGCATGTTGTCTAAGCAGAGCATAGTTTTTGTAGTGTCCCATACATGGGACACCAGGCACAAATAAACACAGGTGTTTTGAATGGTATCATCGGACTGATTTAGTTTAAGTTGTTTTATCTGGTGATCTGGTTGTGTTTGGGCTAGGACTCTTATACTGTTGATTCCCCATCTTCCAGACAATGCAATCTGTAAAGCCAGGGATTTCATTCAGCTTGTCTGACATTCTACACACATTTACTTATTTAGTACTTAATTCACATTTCACATTCAAAGAAGAAGATGATCAGGGGATGATGGTGCAGAAGATAGTAGAGGGGAGGACACTGACTGTAGTGTGAATAACCTGCCTGGAAAGCAGCTGTGTTCATATGTAGGCTTCACAGGATATAGACATGGTCAAAAGAATTGACACATTGACATTTCAAGACATTTCGGCAACATAAATTAGCCATGGGGGGTGAAGGTTGAGGCTCAATGGTTATCATTGGCACATCACAGTGCCAAGTTCTTGGGTTCAAATCCAGTTCTCCACATGTGGGTTCATGAGGGTTCCCTCCCACTGTCCAAAGACTTGCAAGTTAGTCATTGGCTCTGGCTCCCTGTTGGCCTGAATTAGATCAAGGTGGTACCTGGTTATTAAATAAACCTTGTAAAACTATAAAAACTAATAAAAAATAAGAGTTGCTGATTATGAACGAAAATGTAATGAATTAAATAAACATCAGAAGGACTCCCATCTGAAGAAAGCTCAGGAAGGAGTATAATTTTGAAAAATCCGCTGATTAGGCAGAAACTAACCTGCTTAAACAAAGTCTTTTTTCAGTTATTACTCAACTACGCAATTCATACTTAGAGGATCTACACATCATTAAACAATATACATTCACAATCACTACATACACCTGGGTTGATCAGCATCTCCCAAATCAGTCTTTATCAGGTTAATTATCAGTAACTCCCCCCTCTCACGACCAGATACACTGCACCAAACAAACAGGCAATTATGACGTCAAATAACCATCTAACTGCTAATTGCAGCTCATTCTGGAGATCGAGGGCCGGTGTGTCTCATTTAATGTGAGGTACCCTGCATCAAACAGAAACAAAGCAATTAACAATCAAATCACCCCCATTCATGAATTACAAACACCATAATACACATAATTTATCCCCCTTCTCTTCTGAATACCATACCCCCATTCTTCTGTCTTTTGGGTGGAGTAAGCATGGCAAGTGTGGTGGGGTGGCTTCCCATCACACATAAAACCCAGCCACTCTCTGCGACTTCAGGAGGTCGAGGTGATATGCCTGTCGAATTCCAACTCTTGAGAAGCGAATGACCTTATAGTGTACAATTTTGTGGTGGACATACAAGGACTTTGTTGCCAGGGTCAAAAGTGAGCATGTGTGTTCCCCTGCTGTAACACTCTTGCTGTCTGCCCTGGACTTTGCGGGCTCCATCTTATTTAGGGGTATGATGAGGTTTGGGCATCCCGCTGCTGCACTAGTTGGGCTGTGGGGATGGCTGAGGTTTGGGCATCCCGCTGCTGCACTAGTTGGGCTGTGGGGATGGCTGAGGTTTGGGCATCCCGCTGCTGCAGCAGTTTGGATAGGGGTGTCCGCTTCAGGGCTTGGGTGCTGTTGCTTCTGAATCTGGATTACCTGCCGGAAAAATTGGAAGGCATCAAAGTTCAATTAGTCTCTGAGTTCAGTCTACCGCATGGCTTGTCTTACCCCCCCCCCCCCCCGTCTCTCTTAAATCCGTAAACTGAAGCACACTCCCCATCTGATCCGAGACATAGCTATATATTCTTGCATGGATTGCTTTGATTTAATTTACTCATTTATCTTTGGAAATGATAATCCGGTTTACCTTCTAATTACGCTTTCTAGCAAATTACCTTGCATATATGGATTTTCAGTTCATTATAAGGAGAAAATGAATGATTCCTAAATCATTGCAAACCTATACCCCCTGTTATGGGTCATTCAGAAAGAACTCAATCAGATATTTACTCTGATAACTTGTGTGTAAAGAAGAACACTGAAAAAACATTTCTGCCTATTTCTCAGAATATACCAACACGTGACTGGGAGCTGTAAATTTGAGCACTTGATCTGAAATCTTAACTTTTCCTTCATGCTTCAATGTCTGCATAATACTTAATTTATTCATGGATATAAAAAAAGAAAGAAAAACCTTTCATTTTAAAAAAGAGGCACTCAAGTTTTTTGTGTTTAACAGTAGTGGATTCAAATGAGTTTTGAATTGACATCAAGCACTGTCCGGAACAACAAGATGTTCCATGTATGGAGTGACAAACATAGATACAATCTTAGTGCAGCTTTCTTCACTTCCTCGATCCAGTCAGGGACTTGCACTGACGTTGTATGGAGGTACAGTTTAGGTAGCGACGGAGCTCGGTTTCCTGCAGATGCTCATCTGACTATGATCTCTGGCAAGCACTCACATCTTTTGATGTGAAGGATGAAATAGCTGGGATGAGAACCAACCTCTTAAAAGCTGAGGGCACGATGAGGACTGATTTTCATCTTGGAAAGCTCTCTCAAGATGTTTGGGGGTGGGTAAGTCGGGGGG
>JAOVYW010000044.1:1741851-1753156 GCA_025775045.1 Hiodon tergisus
CTGAGTAAAAATGGCACAATTTATGTATCTTGCATTGTTCCTGTGATCCCATTAATTGTATGTTCCTTCTGTGTGTTTTACTGAGTAAAAATGGCACAATTTATGTAAATTTAAACAGTGAAATAACAGTGAAATAATTGGAGCGATCTGATTGGTCGAAATAATGGAGCAATCTGATTGGTCAAAAAAAATGAAGCGATCTGATTGGTCGAAAATTTCTAGGAATCTGACATAAGTGAAAATCCCTGTCACTTTTTTTCTCGTACAATGTGACATGTACATGAAACTGGGGTACAGATATGGCGGTGTCTGCACTGCCGAATCAAATGTTAAGTTATGTACAAGGTAGGTACCCAAATGGTTTAAAACCAAATACAGGTAAAAATGTATACCTTCAGATCAGCATTATCCTCATGTTGTTAAAAAATTCTGATTACATTACCTCTTTAACATAATCTGTTATACAGAGACTGTCAAACACTAACAGAAAATATGGCTGCAAGAAGCCGAGGCAAACAATATTTCCATCCTAAGGAGTAACTTCCAGTTAATGCATTATTTTAATTTCGGTCTCATTTCTCATTAACATGAGAAGTGATTTATTGACATCACTTTACTGTCAGCATCTTGGAAATCTATGCCTAATGGATCAATTTTCTGCTGCTTAAATGCTATAAGAGAGTTTAAAATCAAATCACCGAAACACATCCTCAGGGTATCAAGATGTGCACTAATTTTAATACTTCTTTCTTCAAGACTTTCAACCTCAGGATTCTGCATATATATATTTTCATATTTTTACTTTAACATGACACGTCATCTTTGATAAATACAAGTAAATGTGATGTTTGCTACATTTCAGGGTTTTGTGATTTACCTTCATAATTATTCCAAAACAATCTAAACGTGATTGCTTGTCCTGAATCAAACCGCTTCCCTGATGAGACAAAACGTACTTTGACAACATTTCCATATTAGCCTGTAACTAATTTCCTATTATAGGCATATGTCATGAGTAGGCGGAACCAGAGGGGGTTTTGCAATTGTTATATTGTGACAACTCTGGAAATGTTTGTTATGTTTGTCACTCCCTATGGACCTTTTACACTGCCCTCAAGCATAAGAGAAATAGCTTCCAGCAATGAGTTTTAAACAGGACATCACCTATTGTTTATTATTCACAGTGCTTCCAAACAAATAAAAATAAATAAATAATCTCCTTCATGGAGTGCTAACTATACAAGTATCCCTAACTAACTGGGCAGGCAGATTAGCTGCTTACCAGCTCCAAACGGGTAGAGGCTGCGGAAAGTCTGTGGCCAAAAATACCAAAATACCTCAACCAAAGCGGCCCACATTTCATCACTATATATATATATATATATATATGTGTTTGTGTGTATTTAGTATTTATTCGTACATTAGTGTTTTTTCAGTGGTTAGGGACATTTTGCTTATGCTCAGTTGTTTGTAAGCTCCCATTTTAAAGGTATGATGCTGTTGGTGTCTTTAAATAGTAGAGTGAGATTTGTGATGGATTCGATTTTATCCTGCTGGACAGCTACTTTGTTTAGTTCGGAGTTTAGATAGTATGCTGAATTGGGTTGACTTCTGGGAACTGCGCAGGCCACTGAAGTAAACCGAACTTCTTGTCATGTTCCTGGAATCAGTCTGAGACAATATGTCATGTGACAAAGGGTCAAACTGCAGCCATGAAGGGAGGCACCTAGTTAGTAACAACATTCAGATCTGCTCTGGCGTTACAACATTGATCAATTGGTAACAAGGGACCCAAAGTATGCCAGGAAAACATTCCCCAGACCATTACACTACTTCCACCAGCCTGTTCTGTTGACACCAAATAGAATGCTTACATCAAATCCTGACTTTAACATCAGCGTAGCCAACAAGAACTGTCTGTGATTCGTCAGACCTGGCAATGTTTTTCTACTCCTCAATTGTCCAGTGTTGGTGAGTCACAGGAAATGCTGCTTATTTTCAGCCGACAGTTGTGGAACTGGATGGGGTTCTGAGATGAGTTGTGAGTTCCAAGATTCCACTCTGCACACCAGTGTTGCACTGCTGCGTTATTTGCCCGTTTATAGCTCGTCTGTAGGTTCTTACCTTTCTAATCAACAAGCGGTTTTTGCCCACACGGCTGCGGCTGACTGGCTGTTTATTGTTTGTTGCATCATTCTTGGTAAATCCTAGACACCTTCATAACTTAAAAGACCAGGAGGGTAAACCATTTCTTAGATAATGGGACCGAAGCGATGCTTTTTCATGAACGGGGTCCTATTCGGACAATAATGAATAAATTATGACACGATATTTGTAAATCAAAGTAGTTTGTGTCAGTGGAAATATACTATACACATTTTTTTTCTTTTTCTGTAGGTATATTTCTACTAGTATATTTGCTCTTACTTGGTTTTTAAACCAAATTAAATGCCACACTTCAATGCAACTTATTTCAATGCCAACGGCTGCATTCCAAATGTATTTAGGTGACAGATTTTCTAGAACAACAACAAAACAAGGGAAGGTTTAAAATGCAGATAAATTGTGATGTAAATGTAATGCAACGTGAGGAAAACAAGCCCTCCTACTGTCACTCCCACATGCTAAACATTATAAGGCAGAGTGAAAACTACTGCGTAATTATAGCGGCATGTTTGTGCCACTCTTTATGTGAGCAAAAGCAAAACTAGCTAGCCCTCCTGTTATCTATGCAGTGCTCTTTCAATAAACTGCATGACCAAAATGCAATATAGAAACACATGTGCTGTAACGCAGGGCCTTGAACAGCATGTTCTATGAAACTAAAGCATCACGACGGAAAAGCAAGGATTTTATTGCAAAATTATGCCCAAACATATTAATGCATAATGAATGACTTGGTGTTTACCCCTCTAGTGAGTGTTATCTCTAATTAAAGATAAACCATCTGGGTTTCAGTTTTGCAAGTGATAGATGGCAATGTACTACAGGGGCAGCCGTGGCATTCTGCAGGAAGAATATAAAGCAGAAAGGGGTCCTGTTATGGGATTAATTTTAGGGAGTGGTAGTGATGGGCCTTAAATAATACACTTGCCAAAGCAAAAGATACTGGGTGATTATTTATCACTGATCATGGAGATAATTGTGAACATTTTTCATGCAGTGTCCTTAGTCTCATTGGGCTCGTTTGCACCTCTTCATTTTCTGTTAAAAAATAATAATACATTTCCTCCCAAGTGGCTCAGTCTGTAAAGGCGAACAGAAGCTGGAGTGACTTAAATCCAGTCATTAACCGATTGTGACCAGGAGAACACAATTTAAATAGCGTTGTATGGGTGATTTAAATCAGCAGGGCTTCCACTGGCTCATAGCTAACTTTGCTTCCATTGAGAAGGACTCTCCAATTGGCTCTGAACCTCTCACGAGAGCTGTATAGCCAGCAGTGAGGAAACGAGGAAAAAGCAACTAGGATTGGAGGTGCCTAGTCGTACTTCTTCACCCTCCCCACGTGTTGTGGTGGGAGTCAAACTGAGACGCATTAGCACAATTGGCAATTCAAAGTTTGGGGGGAGAAAACAAAAAATACATAAATAAAATGAACAAAGCTTAATATATTAAGTGCAAATTAACTGTCGGACACATAATTTGTTGACCAGCATAGTTAAGGGTTGGATTTCGAATGCCCTCCCTGTATGCAGAGGCTAAAGGTTAAAGCCTGCTTACTCTAGATGGTAAGTGTTCAGTACCTTTTTTTATCTTCTTCAACAAGATTAGTAGCCTATGCACCTTTCCTGGTGTGTTGTCTAAAAGTAAACAACTTCACATGCTGTAATCTCCCTCTGTTTGCACTGTATTATATATGGATTCTCCCCACATGTCAGTCAGGTTAAGGGTGTCATTGAACGATAATACCGCTACAAATTAACAGTTAATTATTCACACGTGACATGGAACACAAACCCCAAAAGTGGTGTGACCAGAACCACGAGTTCCACTTTTTATATGCTTAAATGGGCAAGGGTTTTTTTTTCTTTTTAACGGCCAAGTTGAATGTGAAAATGTCAGTACTTCTGGAAATTTACATAAGTAGTGTTTATAGTCACACACATTTCTTATGTTTGTTACTTATTTCACCAATTATAATTTGAAACGAACTGAAGTTACTCACACCATCTATTACTACATTACTCAACTCAACTGCTAAGCAAATTTGAATGTTTTAACAGAAGACATCCTTCTCATGATAACAATGCCTGATCTTTCCAATACATGTCCTTAGTCATATTACCAGGTTAGGTTACCAGGTTAGGTGAACAATATAAGGATTCTGATTTAAGCCATTTAATTGTTTTTGTTTTGTGTCAAAGTGCAGAGAATGCTTGAGCTTGTATTAATGTATCAATACTTTTACATCATCATCCAGATAGGTGGACTCGGGTCATGTGACTTGGACTTTATCTAGTTAAAGGGAAATTACTTAAGGCTCAACTTTAAATGCAATTAAAATGCATCTATGCGTCTTTCTCTCGTTAGTTCTTTTAATTGGCTACCGCAACTGCATCAGTTCCAATTCCACAGGCAACATGATAGTGGTTTGAAATTGTGGGTTGTACCATTAAATACCTAGTTTCAGATGTGCCAAAATAAGTCATTTAAATTACTTTCCTAGAGGCCCTATCCGAGCATTGTAATTCTTTTCCATTATACCATTATACCATTATTTTAATTGCAGTTTGGTTCACAGTATTCTCAATAAAGCTCAAGAGCCTCTTATGTGTGTACTTTTCATTTTTTCACATAAAATACCGGAAATGCAGGCGTTGACTAGTGAACAAACAAGACCTGTCATTCAGTAGTGTGTATCGTTCAAATTTACTTTTAGGTTAGTTATGTAAACATTAATATTTGTGGCTGTATCATCCATCTTTGATTATTACTTAGCAAGTTTGATTAACTTGGTCAGTTAAGTACCCAAAAACTAATTTATCCCAAAAGCTCTCAATATTGTTTGAAAAAATATATAAAAAATATAAATATCTTTTTTAATAACCCTAAATTTGAGAAATTTTCAATATATTTCATGTTAAAATTATTTCACCTTTTATATACATTTTCAAAATATAACACAAATTTAATTACATTTGGTTTTGTAGTTATTCTTTATATTTAAGGATTATCAGAAAACAAAGAAAATCTGCTGTGATCCCAAGCAGCTTCATACAAGGACTAAATTATGTATTCTTTATTGCATTTATTTGTAAAGGCAAAGATTTTATTTGTTAATTATTTATTTGACCCTTTGCATTTGTATTACCCTAGAAACATCATATGACTCAATTTATGTTCAAAGTAAATGTTTAATATTTGTTATTTTTAATATCATACAGACAGTAAGTTGACTTGCAGACTTGATTTGTCTTGTCTCACTGACTTGAGTATGCTACTGCTTCCATCTTAAAATCCATTTGTAATTTAAGTTCGACTTAACAGTTGTCACCTGTTCGACATCATAAACCCATGTGAGTCCACAGCTCCTGACATTACACCACACGTGGACCTTCTGTGGCTACCACTTTCCAACGATAGCCAAGCCGGCTAGGGTCAAGGTCTGATCTACCCAGTGGAGAGTGCTGCATGCACAGCTTAATCTGTAGTATGGAGTTTACACACAAGACAATGGATACATATTCAGCACCTCTGGAACCAGCACTGGGTACAATTATCGTTTCCTACTACTAATTCCATTTTCGATGGACATTTGCGATATAGGAAATATAGAATACTCTGCACAGTTCAAATTCTCAACAGACAGCAGAAGGTTCCTCTTACTTGTCTACAAAACCAAAACATTGCGCTCATTGGAATGAATAAATCAGATATTGACACTGTGGAACTCTGATATATTTCTAAACGGCTACATTTCCACAAAGTCACAAACTACTACTGTACATAAAACAAACAAGCCATAGGAAAACACACACAATGTAGACTACAATTTATCATGACACTGTCTCAATCTAAGGGCAGGTGCCACTATCACAGGGAAATTCCGGGCTCCTTCTAGAGACTGAGAAGCATGACAGTGTTGGGTCAGACACCACCAAGACTGAGGGCAGCCTCCCCACCTTCGCTCCCAGCCACACCCCCACCAACCTCCCCACCATCACCCTTTGTCAGTCATATTCATCTTCTCTTGCTTTTGTCAGAGATGCCCAGGCCAGCCAGGAACACACTGCTCCATGTCCCAGAACCTCTGCCATGGAGCCACTTCAACCACCATCTAAGGGAGAGTTGGGGCTGGAGATGGAAAGGTCGAAGTTGTGTGAGTATGTGAAAATATAATAAATCACTCATTAATTAATATGACCGGTTAATTTCTACCTGTTGCTTCACCATCGGTAGTCTCGAAAATATAGGATAAAGTCCCCTTTACTGATTCAAGTTACTGCCTCTGTGTAAAACATCTACACAATGAATAGGTCTTACAATAATTAAAATATACATAATTTGTTTTTCATACAAAAATTGCACCTTATTTACATTCGAAGACTTGTTCATTGACAGTGGACATATGCAGTATCATCTACCCCTTATTTTACAACAGTTTGTGCATACAACAGACATTTATGTACCCTAGGATAAATACTGTTGAACAATCCGTTGCTGTTTTGTGACACCTTTGGCATAATTTTCCATCCTCCATCGCCATCACCTCCCTCATGGCCAAGGCATGTTCCCCTCATGTGGTAATGTTGTGAAGTACACAGCATGCAATGACACACATTGAGGCTTCATATTGTAGGGCCCCATCTGATCTGTCTAGGCAGCGGAAAGGAGCATGAATGGCCTCTACAACACTGCAGCTTAACTGAGGTAGATAAAGCAGGCTTGTCTATTCTGAGTGCGTGCCTGCATGTCTGTTTACGCAGGTTTGTGTGTATGAATCTGTGTCTGTTTGCATGCACTCTTGTCTATGTTTGCGTTTGTGTGCGTGTGCACTTGTGCCTGAATATATGCGTCTGTACATGTATCACATTCCGCTATCGGTTTGACCTCCACGTGTTACATTATTTCAGCTCTCGGATTTGCCAAGACCAAGTTATTGCTTAGAATGTACACAATATTACTTTGAGGGGAATATTGTTAACCTATGCTGGGATAATGCAAGTGTTTTCTTGTTTTACAGTTATTTTACATTCACGTCACTGGATTTCGGTAGATAGGTTGATTGTAAGGGAGCAGTTTGCCTTTTACTGAAGTTGTCGGTAAAATAAGGTCCCGAGCGAGGCATGCAATATGAGTTGTGGCATGATCTGTGAACGTGTTTTTCATCTGGGATTAATTTATAAGAGATATGTGACAGGAGTCACTTACTAATGTAATTAGTCTATTATGAGGGGGCTTCACTCAAAAAGTAAAAGTCTATTTTACCTGCCTGGGACTTTAACTGTATTGGTGGCTGATCTAATCATGGAGATGGAATTACTTTTCCCATTCAGATAATGTACTGAATTGAAATACTCAATTTTTCATGGACACCCCTTTATTGATTCAGACAATACCTACCACACAATTTGTGACATACATTTCTGTGTTGTTAGCATTCTATGAAGTTACTATAATACTATTAATGCTGAATGGCATACCTTTTGATACAGCATAGCTGTAGACTGGAACCTTGTCGGCCCTGCTCAAGTTATTATAATTATTTCTATGAAACTGCAGATGTGTGCCACAAAGTGTTCGATCTCTCATCATACCTGAAAAAGCAGCAAATACCTTTGGACCAATGTGTATCTAAACAACATGGACAGATGGAAACCTGAAAATCTGGATTACATCTGATGGCTATTTTGCCAAATGGAAATAAAGTTGATTGTTAGAGAAGCACGTTCCTCTCGACAGAACTGCCTGCCCAAAGGCACCTGTGAAACTGATGGGAAGAGCAGGTTAGTGGAGAGAAGCCCTGTGATGCCAACGCACTCCAGCCTGGGTGGAGTTCTGCCAATCATGAGCCACTGCTAAGTTGTCCCTGTCACAATTGGCAGATGACATGGTCTGGATTTGAATCAGCAAAATATAAACAAAAAGGGCCAGTATGTGCTCAGAGGAGCAACTTGAGTATATTTGTGAGTATAATTATTCTTGTTAGTTATATCTGCATATTGGAAATTTAAATGAATGATAAAAAGTGTGTTGGAATCAGTCGTTTTGCTTTTGCTATTTTAATACAGCTGATTCAAAAGGAATTCAAATTTCAAAGGAAATTTCTTTAATGAGACAATGCGAAATGATGGCCAACAGTAACCCTAACTTGAACCAAAATTGAGTTTATAAAAGTTTCTATTTATATGTCGCATAATTCTAACATTTGATGTTGAATTATCCACTTTAATATGAGATGCAATTAATTTAACTTCTTAGCAAATTTTTCCCCAGAACTTGTATAAGTTAAAAGATGTGTTAGGCAATTTAAGAATTTAAAAAAATCTAAGTTTCAACAACCACAAACTGCAAAAAGTAATTGAGAGAACTTTTATTTATATTTTTATTTTTTCCAGTCAGCAAGGTTTAAATGTCACAAAAGAAAATCGTAGTGACTTAGCCATGTTCAATTTAGCTTATAGATTGTACATTTGGAGCAGATACTAATTCCATCATTGTTTAAGTTGAGCTCAATCAGAAGTCAAGCTGGGCACTCAACAGGGTGAAAAAAACCCTCAAATGTCATTATCCTGATCCTAGACAACCTGCCGGTAAATAATTGAGATCACTCAGAGAGCAGAGTCCTTCCAGAAAAGAACGCTAGCAGAAAGGCACCTAAAGATACTTTTTTTCATTTTCCAAAATTTAGTTATAAAAAAATTAAATGTATTTCCCTAGTAATTAATCATAATTAATTATATAATTTGTCTTAGTAGTTTTAAAGACAGCATACTTTAAGGTAAAAAATAGAAGCTTCATCAAAGTTATATTTACTTCTTAACTTTTACTTTTACTTATGGACACAAGGCTGAGGACAAATAGACCAGGAACAAATTAAAACAACTCGGTAATTACCCTTTACACAGACTGTACTTAATACCCTTTTCTTTTTATGAGTAGAAGAAAATCTCCCCCCCAAAAAAATAAAATAAATAAATAAATAAAAAGCTACAAATACAATTTGATTAACTGAGATTGACTGTGATTAGTGGGTTTTCAATGTTTTGATTTGGTTGCAGCCCACGGCTTTCTTTGTTTATATTTGTATAAAATAATCCACAACACTTCTGGATTACATAGACTATGATATAGCTTGGATGTTCCCTCAATAAATATATTAACATGTTGAAGGATACAACAGGGATTGATAATATTAGGGTTCTCTTAATTCTTTAGATGGCTTTTTTCAAATTATCCTGGATTTTTATTTTCTGAAATACTGTACATTAGGGAAGTGACAAATGGCGTAGGCCTCTGTGCGCCTCCAACAGAAATGTTTTGCAGCTTTTATGAAAATAAAAAGCCTGTTCCTCATCTTGGCATGCTTTTTTCTGTTAAAGGTTTAGGACTGGAAAAACTCCAATGAATTAAATGGCAGTCCTCTCTCTCTCTCGCCTTTTGGTGGGAAGTGACCAGGGAGTACTTTCACAGTTGGCGTTAAGACTTTGAGAAAAAAAATAAAAATTCTCCACAAAGCCAGAAGGCGCTGCTGGGGCTCCATATTGAATGTCGGACATTAGCAAACCTTGAATGTTGCTTTGGCAATAGCACCGTGGACACTGCATATCCTCAGAAAGCTTTTAATAACTAAATACGGACAACACTATGCATCGAGAATTATGAGGCTGGGCAGGCCTCAACAAAGTTAAACAATTTTCCCCCCGAATAGTTGCATGCAACGTTCTTGGTAGCGGAGGTTCTGGGAAATGGAAAGCACATAATGCTCCTTGATGACTGCAGACTCGCACTCTCACTTTTGTGTGCCGCCCTGCCTCACTTGGCGAGATGAAAGGGGTTTCTTGGGAGACCCAGGGATGACAGGTGCGAAAAGTCTACACCGAAGGAAATGGGTATTGCATGTTAAGATCCTTGGTAAGGCAGGGCTATTGGATACCCTTGTTACTAGTTAGGGGTGACTTTTAAGACACCTTCTGACTTACGTGTATAGTCAAAAATGAATTAAATTACAGTGTGTTGATAAAACTAAAGGGAGGTAAAACGGAATAAAAAAACAAAACAAAAAACACTGCAGTCATGGTTAGACTTCTTTGAATAAAATAAAACAATAATCTTTCTACACCCCAAAAACCTGATCTGAATTTCTGAAATACTATCTGCTTGTCAGACGCTCTGGGACTCTGAGCGCCTGGTATCTGACCCGCTGATTACCACTGTCCTGAACCACAAACTCAGAGGCCTCAGTAATTACCCCTCATAATTAGCGCCAGTGTCTGATTGCCCCCGAGACCATGAGTTCTTTGCTTAGTTTGGCACTATTTACAAAGGGTTCATAATCAGCATCTAAACATTTTAATAAACAAGGCTTAGACTTCTCTGGAAACCTATTAAAGGCTATCCTGCCCTCCATTCCCAAGGGAATAGGCAAATGCGCCGCTTTGAAAGTGATGGTTTATGGCTGGAATTAATCACTTTTGGAATGAATGGAGTTGTCCACCTGTTAAGTTTACAGCTGAGCATGTTACATTTTTTTTTTTTTGAGTAAAGGAATTGGAGCTTCACACACATGCAGCTAACGAGCGTTACTGGAAGAAGACAATGAACAAATCAATTAGGCAATTAGGCACAAAATCACCCCCTGAGAGACAACTGGAATGCATAATTTAGAGTAACAGTAACAGAATGGCTTTTAATGACATTGCTAGTTCGGCTAAAGTTGAAGTGAAGTTTTCAATTTCATTACAGTATCTGTATCAGTATTACTGATCAATTACTGTGTGTAGAAAATGCACTGGAATATAGAAAAAAATACCATTATTGATTGGCATGGTGACTAGGAAATGAGTACACAGTACTATATATAAATATAAATATGCATTTTAGACAATATACAGTATCCCCAAAATATTTACATGCAGTCAAATATAATATCTGGGTAAATGTGTGTATAATCTCCGTAAAATATAACAAATTTCTTCTACTTAGCTGTATTTTTTAAAGAATCAATTATAATTAATTATAATTTCTTCTTTAAAAAATTGTTTACCACAAATACTACTCTACTGTTATTATTATTATTATTATTATTATTATTATTACAATTAGTATAAATCAGTTGTACCGTAGGTTAGGGTTACCATGG
>JAOVYW010000044.1:1760769-1774149 GCA_025775045.1 Hiodon tergisus
AATGAGGCAGATATGTTCCTATATTTTTCTTGCTATAGCTTACGTCTCTGTGTTTGTGTGTGTGTGTGTGTGTGTGTATATATACACACACACAAACAAAAATATTAAAGAAATGCCTATTTCCAAATGGTTTTGTTATCGTAATAAAACATAGGATTGGAGATCTTAGGTTCAAACCTGGGTGATATCCCTGTCTGTCAACTGTGAGACTGGGACTGAGAGTCCATGATAGATATTCCACGAGTCCTGGATGGGGATGGGACTATCTCAGCTCCTATATGATAATGAGCCCCCACACCATCACTGACATAAGCAGGTTCACACTGCCATATGGAGGGATGTGCCTCTCCTTCAAAATCAGCACTGAACCTTGTGTTGGGCTTGAGCAAAATGACCAATGTCCTTATTTTAATTCTGACTATTTTTTAAATGAGACATGGTCTTTACTGCAGTTATGTCTGTATTAAAAAGGGGGGAAGAAACTGAATTACTCCATGTTTTGTTAAAAGGCTAAGTTCATACCCCCCCCCCCCCACTCCCCTAGACAATTAGAATATCATTTAATTGAAGTTAAAATGAAGTCAGTTAATTAAAGTTCAATTTGAGTTAAACTTGTCAGCTACATTTTGCTCTAAACCTGGTCAAAAGTTATTGGATAGAGTTTTAAAAAATGGAAAAAGTAACGCATTGATAAGGTTTAATAGGAAATGGGATATACGAGTCAGGTGCATACATGAGCTTGGTGATGAGGTCCGGAACAATTAAGATGCTGCTGTGCATGTGACCTTTTCAGGCCTATAGATGAACCATGCCTCATTTAATTAAGATCAGGGTACAGTTTACTCTCTTTAAATCCCACAACGGAGGCCTTATCCCTGCACAAAAGGAGTGAGAATTATATTGAGACAGTATGATTTTTTTTTTGGACAGGCCTGTTTGCTTTCTGGCTGGAGGTTACAGATTTGAGTGACACGCAGTTTTTCCAGTGTGCAATTATCTGTGTTAAGACCAGGATGAATAAATAACAGGCCATCAGACACATCATAGTGTGAATGCGGAAATGGAACTCTCAGCATCTTTTGAATCACATCGCTGACTGGCATCGCTTTAAGTTGTGGTGTTAATTGAGTCAACTCTGAAGAGCCTCAAAATTAAAGTCTACAATTGCTTCTGACCTTTCAGCATGTTTTCAGTGACTTTATCTCCCGACATGTGTGGTAAATTTCACGCCTACAGTCTGCGTGCAAACAAAGCGTCTGTGAACACACCATGCTCTTCCTTCCACAGAGTCACTTTATTTTATTTGATATTTTTAGAAAAAGCGTCAAAGCTGTCCAAACTCACGAGGACAGATAGAGTCAAGCCATCAACAATCGCTTGAAACTCAAAGGTAGTGCTTCCGCTAAAGAGGTCTTTTTTCACTTAGTGGAGGTGATTAGAATTCAGGTTTTAAGCAATTTATAGAGTAAGATAGTGTGTTGGATTGATAGGTTGAAGCTAATGCCGGCTCCACAAAAGGCCACAGTGTTACGCTGTGATTGATGGAGCTGCAAATTCGAAATGAAAAGGCTTTTTGCGGTATGGTGGTGAGCTGTCTTCTCCGCCCAGCTAATGAAAGACTGTGCAACTCTACAGTGCTTAGTAAATCAATATTGCATGTATTTATTTATTTATTTATTTAATTTGTCGCAGAACGTTATCCCTCGTTTTCATGTTTTGAGATATTCGGGTTCACATTGTTGGTCGCATTGAAACGCTGATGAGTATTATAAATTAAATGGACCTTGAATGACAACCTGCATTGAAGTCCTTATAAGCTTGATGTTGAAAATATGTTGGAAAATAGACCACGATGGATTCATGCAAGGAATTCATGATAAGCAAACCTTTGAGTTTTTTTTGGCCGTCAGAGGCTTTTAAAGGTGTTCACTTCAAACGTTAACTTAAAAAAAAATAAGATCTGGCATAGTTGTAAATTACAATTTACCCTTTTTTATGGTTTCCCCCCCAAAAAAAAAAATCACTCACACATGCTACTAGGGCCAGTGTTTACTAATGTTTAATGCTCCAAAATACAAAGCTACAACATGCCATACCATTACAAAGACACAATAGGTACCTTATAAATGAATTTGGGCTTAATTATTATATTGGATGAATTGATTTATCTCGCTCCTGAGCTACGCTTGTCCCTTTGTTTCCCAAGGAAAATATAGACTATGAATGCTGTGGTCTGAAAGACCTGGAACAGGTGAAACGTAGGGAAACTATTATCTGGTGGGAAGCCGGCGATGAAAGTAGGCCTGACAAATAGATTAAACAGAGGGAAGGGAATTAACTAGTAACTTGTTCTGAAAGAGAACTGCAAAGTGTGCTTTAGCCTGTACCTTTAACAAGGGCATTCGGGCCCTTTGCTTGAATAAAACCATTATTTCTGGCAACCAGGCAAGTTTACACTGGTTAGAACCAGTAGCGTCACCCACAATTTTACTTTCCGTTTCCATTCAGTGGGTTTCACTGCTTGCCAAAAATTTCTGACCACTGAAGCTAGAGGCACACGAAAAGAGGGAGAGCTTACTGTCCTGAATGTATTGTTGGCTAATTTCATGATGGTAGCCATCAATACAAATTACCATAGTGCACTTGAAAGGCTGACGCGGTTTAAGATACGGAGCAGAGGGATCTGGGGAATAGGTAATATAAATTGATGGGGCTTTTACAGTGGCACTCACTGATTGCGTAAACAGGCTAAAAATATGCGAGCTGGTAAACAGACGACATCTCATTAAAACAGGCAGTTCAAGGGTTGTCTGTCAGTGAAGCCCCGATGATAACCAAGTATTTGGCTTAATTGTCAAGGTCATTTGGTTAAGGTGAATTAACTAAGAAGCCGTTCAAAACTCATGATTAATTTACATTGCATACACATAACATAGATTACATTAGAAAAGTTTGGTAATCACTCTTCTGGGTACTCTACTATGGGTTGTTAGACTTGGCCACAGCGTGCCAGCATGACAGTACGAATGAGATCCACAATAATGTAGAAAACCTCCATTTTGTACAGACTTCGTATTTGGAATGTAAACCAATTCTGCTTATGATGGCAGTAAGCGTTTCCTTCGCTTTACTGCATGATAGATGCTCAGTGAGACAGAGTTAAAAGCATCGAAGGCCATAACAGAAGATGCAATGCATTGTTTAAAAAAAAAAATGAACAGTAATAATTTACCTGGCAATGGGCACTAAGACAACTGAAACAGTGCACGATCGATTTGTGTAAAAGCATTGGCAAAACGCTGCATTTAATTTCACTTGGACAATTTTCTTGCCATGAAATATGAATATTGCATGACAGACTCTGGACTAAACGCTTTGTTTAATAAATTGTAATAAATCCTCCTTGCAAACTCCTCTCTCTTTTTGAATGCAGCCACTTTATTTTTTATGTTAAGTGAACATTTTCAGTTTTCCACTGAAAGTCTCAGTGCCAAATCCCATTCGTCAGTTGTCCCCATCCACCGGAAAAACCACGCCGCTGTCATACTGCAGCCATGTTATCGCAATGCTGTTTAACAGAATTTATTACTAAATTTTGAATTCTTTTAATTCACTATGGAAGGTGACGTCAACCTCGTTCATTTTTGAAAATTTAACAAAATGTAAGGTGCAGATGTCCCCACCAATACCTTCCCTTCACCACCTAATGAACAAGCTGACCCCCAGCTACTCTGCTCTGAATGGGTCCGGAGGTAAAACCACAGAGCTGTGGTCCAGTGGCCAGCGGTGTCTGGCCTCAGACAACCCACTGCAGTTTTGAATCTGGTCTATACAAGGCACATGGATCTGAAAAATAGCGTAACGAATGAAAAGCACGTGAAAAGCAAAGAGAAAAGGTAAACAAGAAACTGAGGGAAGACATAAAACACGAATGAACGAACGAACGATCCAACGATCCAACATGAAGACTGCTAGCAGTACACACCAGTCCCACTCCTTCCTGCTCTCCGTTCTACATTTCTACAGCCGCAGCTTACTAAATACAGCTGGAGCATATTATGAAATAACAAGCTGAATAGCTAGATCTTGGGCCAATTGTGAAAATGAAGACTAAAAGAGGGAAAAGGAAATAAATAAATAAATTGTAATCGCATAAATGTTCTGGGCAAACACCACACAGTATGGTCATTAATCGTCAAACTCAGCAGTAAACTTCCTTTTTTGTAAACCTTGAGAATACATAGAAACCAACAACTGTGTGATTGGAGCTTTGGTGGACACATGTCAAATGTCTAACACAAACAAAACACAGAAAAATCAGAATTAATAGCATGCAGGTAACTAAAATTAGTCCTAGTAGAGATACAAACTCAATTAAAAACTGAATGAAAAGCACTCTGTATTGGGAACATTTACGCACAATAGGAGCATCTGCACACCTCTAGGTGTATTCATTGCCAGAAAAGACAAAGAAAGAGAACTACTACTTATGTATTACTTGTTATGTTAATAGATATGCATTTAATTTGTTTGTATGTCTAGTGACACTGTACTTGATGAGTAACACTTTAATTGGAATATATGTTAGCATAAAATTGTATCAGAAAAATCCATAGTTATGCAACAACAGTAAAACATTTCCCAAAATGTCTCTGTGGTGGGTGAAATTACACATAGAATGTATCATTGACAATGTAACTGCTGACAACTCTGTATAAAGTTCTAGTGTAGGCTAATTTAGTTTATTCGATATGAACTGATAGAACTGTCTAAAACATAAAGGAGCTGAATTGTGTGACTTTCTGCATTGGAGTTCTATTCCAAAGAAAAAGACAGAACTGAGCAGAAACCAAGGTACACGGTCTTTATCTCTTTTTTTCATCCAGCTTCAATGATGAATCAAAGTCCTTGTTCATTCTTTTCTCTCTCCGAGATTTAGTTCTTCCTGTAACATTTCCTATGTTGCAGAATCATTTTTTTTCTTCCTCTATATCCGCTGGCAGTATCATATACATACAGGACCAGTATATTGCCTAGATTTATTTGCAGAACTGCAGACACATCGTCTCTTTTACATGGATACATCTATTGCAAACTGATACG
This sequence comes from Hiodon tergisus, assembly GCA_025775045.1. Lineage (NCBI taxonomy): Eukaryota > Metazoa > Chordata > Actinopteri > Hiodontiformes > Hiodontidae > Hiodon > Hiodon tergisus. The sequence continues at coordinate 1,765,873 of JAOVYW010000044.1, forward strand.
TCAGTCTAAGAGATTCACAGTGAAGACAAATTGCATCAGCCTCGGTTTTAAATGTCTCATCTTGTTAAGCAGTTGATCTTACCCTGCACATATTGTACAATGTAGCCGTATATTTGTTGAATCAGTGAAGACCACTAATTGCAAACAACTGTGGCTCTCGTGGACCTTGTGCAACCTTCTGGTCACAGTTCCTTGACCACTGCAGATTGGTGTTGTGGGACTGGTGATTATGCAGCCTTTTTGGCATGCTAATCACTGTGGGATTCTGGGCTGAGTTAGTTCTAATGTATTGTGCTATCGTCTTCAAAATGTCTTTGTAATGTCTTGCGCTGCCCACTGTGCCCAGTGTTTGTATTGAGCGTGATTTCCATACTGTAGGGAATTAAAATTTTAAACCTACTTGCCCTGAGTAAAAAGGTTCAAAACCAAGAAGAATGCTCAATCCAAATCAAAAAAGGTGAAAGAGAAGGATGTGAATGGGCAGGGGAGTACATAATTGGTAGTAGTGAATAGACTAAATATAGACTAAACTAAAGAAGATATTTTTGTCGACAAATCAACATCAACAGTATTTATATATTTATTTTAAAAATCCTGGTATTTATGGTCTACAGTCTAATATAATATGTTCAAACAATTTCTGCAAATTTTACTAATTATTGAGCCTCATTCTGGTTTGAATGGAATACATACTGGAAAATTAGTTAGCTTTGTAGAAAAACCAAGGAAATTAATAATTGATAATTAAATAATTAAATTGTCTTTTGACTTAGAATTGTATGATTGGTCCCTCTCGTTAAAAAATAAAAAATAATTATATGATTAGCATAGCTCCCCCTCCTCCCCCCTTACACGTAAATAAATCTCTCTCTCTCTGGAATATGTAAGTTATCTGATGAATATCTGGAATGATTATATTATATTATAAATTACACTGCACATCATTTGACAGTTCAATTAAACAGCCTGCAACAGGTCCTGATATTTTTTCTTTTGTTGTCTCAAGGTCTGATAGCACGCACTTGATTTGCTAATGTGATTACGTGGTTATGTTTTCTTTCCCTAATCACGAAGAGCCTTAAGCTCAATAGGAGGAAGTGTTCCATGCTTCCATGGATTTTAGCTGAGAATTGTAACGTGGGGATGGTCTTCTTATACTCACTAACTATGCTAAATTTGTATTTGTTGGCAGATACGCGACCCAAAAACAGTTTTTCTCTTTTGGAACACAAACGCTTGTCAGTAGTTTGAATGCATTTTTCAGAGGAGACAAGTAGCTCATGCAAGGTCAAATGCCTGCAATTTGGATGGTGTTCGCACATTCAATGTACCATGTTTCCTGTCAGAATCAAGATGTAAAATCTACAAATCTCACGTTGGTGGCACTTCGTTGATCATCTTTGGCGTCATCCCAGCATTATAAAATGACGATTGCAGTTTAACGCAATACCAGCATTTATTCCTGGTAGGCTGTTGATAGTAAACATGATTAGAGTAACTATAGTTACGAAGTTAAATTTCACTCCTTGACCCCAGCCAGTGGCCCTTTCACCTTACATTTACCACCTACGTATTTCCATCCCCATTAATTAAGAAATCGCATTGAGATTTTCTGCGTCATGCCGAGGACTTTATTCTGGAAAGCAGAGTTATTGATTTCCAATGACAACAAACCTATCTTGTATTTATAATAACAAATTCAAGATTTTTTAATTATCGACAAGGTGGAGCACTGAGAGTTTTGAATACCTATGACTGCCATGCCAACATTGTGCTGAACTCACTTAGGACGAAAGCTGTGGATTCAGTCAACTGAAAATATAATAATTAATTGAACTGTAATTGTATTGTAATTACAGCAATTGTCTAACATTGAAATCTGCAGTTGCAAGGACCAAATCAAAACTTCAACTTCAACCTAATTTCACTTTACATTAGCATGTTAAATAAACACTATTAAATTTAAATTTATTTAAATTAAATAAATAAACAATAATACAAAATAACCTGAATAATTAATTTAATTTTTGGTTTTGAGGTTTTGACCTGATTAGTAAGAGAATGTATTGATTATCATGCAACCACAGCCAAAAACCTGAAATGTTATAATTCCTTGTAAAATACAGACGTGAACCCGGTTGAGGATCGAAGGCGAGGAGACGGAGTTTAGAGTTGATCCGTGGTCCTGCGGGCCGTCTTTATTTCACACAATGTGAGACAAACTAAATCTTTCAGGTTCCCCGCTCAAACAATAAACTAAAATAACAAACTGAAACAACAACTGAAATAAAGAAAGGCTAGTGAGAGGGAGAGAAAAAAAAATGTCCGTCACGTTTCACCTATGCTCTAGCTGTTCTCCCTTTGGTATATCTCCAGCCCTTCTGTTCTCTCCCCCACACCTGGCTACTGAGAGACAAAACACACCTTTAATAGAGTACCAGTGATGTCATTATCCCCCACTGGTGCCAAGGATCTGTCCATCATCAGCCTTGATGCATGCCACGACAGAGAAGCTGAAAAAAAACACCTCCTGCACGGTATTAGGGTAGTTATTATATATATATATATATATATATAGATTTTTTTTTAACAAACACCAACACAGCTGCTTTCTACAAACAATGGGCTTTCTGATCAATGAGAGCGTGTTGCACCAGCCATGATTATGATGACAGCTTATCTTTTAAGCTTGGTTTAGCCACTCTGTACTACTCTCTCAAAGCTTTGTTTTGTTTTTTTCCCCCTCTGTTTTGCACTGGAGTTCTACATCTTTTATTTAAGCATCACTTGTAGCAGCCGTCTCTGAAACATCAGTAGGCCTTTGGTCCCTTCAGAACCTCCATGGACACTCTTTAGTGTGCCAACAAAATTTTGGCAGGAAACGCCAATATTCTAATCAAAACACCTGGCCTCAATTGCTGCTGTTGTTCAGACTCTAAAATGTGAAGTTCCATCAACGCAAGCTTGCAAAATGGTCAAATGATTTTCCCTGTTTTAATTAATTTAAAAAAATTTTTTTAACAGTTGTAATGTATATACTTAGACAGGCTTAGCACTTAATGCTATTCCCCACAGCCACGGTTAAGTAAAATATTTTATTGTATGATAGGTTGTTATACCCATGTTCTAATCTAAGCCTGTCTAATACATATAATGCTTTAATAATCCGTAACCACCGAAGTTTCATCCAAAACCTCAGATTTAAGCAATTTAATATTTATTAGAGACAGGATCATTCCTTCTTGTAATTTGTAGGAATATAAAGTTGACCATGAGGTGAACGAGATCAGGGTAGAGAAAATGAGAATGGCAGTTATATTATTTAGGCAATTCTTCGGCCGTCACCTGCCCTTTTGAACTGCGTTCACTCTAACTGCGACTGTATTTAAATATCTTGGCTGTGCTTGTAATCCCATAATGCTATGACCTCTCAAGCATTAAGAGATTAAATTCATGATGTTATGTGATGGAACCATCGGGCTGGAATTTTGGTTCGGGACCCAAAGGTGCTGCAGAGAAGAAGAAAATAAGACCGACTGTACCATATCTACACAACTGTCCATGGTTGGAAGTAGATATTAATGTTTGTCGTTTGTATTTTATGTACATTTCCCATACTTGAATATTCCTGTGCAGTAAAGTTTTGATTAATCGATTGGGGGGGGAAACCGGGGGTCAGAGAGATACTGCAATCCAGCAATAGCCATCAATATCAAGACAAGTCAGTGCTGTCAACCTGGCCCTGATGCACCCACCTCAACGAAGTGGCAATAGACAGAAAAGGCTGCGGGTCACGAGTTAGGCTTGAAACAGCTTCGGGCAACTGACAAGGAAGCCGGGAAAGCCAAAAGGCTAACACTTCTTGAAGAGATCTGCCGGTTGATTTGAGGGCTTGCTACACTCCATGGCAGTCTCAGCAGTTTATCCACCCTTTCATTTGGTGTCTCTGCATCCTGCTGGGCCATTTGGCAGAAAGTAACGTGTGCCGATTGCACAGTCTGTCCAGGTGTGAGGGCTGCTCTTTTAGCATCAGACAACATGCAAAATGTTTGCTGTCATTTTCTTTGTATGTTTCCCCTGCCTGTATTAGTCAGAAAACAATAGTCACAAACATTCCTAGTGAAGGTTGAATTTCAAAATGAAAATGTCAGCCACGAAAAAGATGGTTTTTATTATTCTCAATACAATAGATTTTTGTGATAGAAAATTGTGTTGGTTATGTTTCAAGACATGCGCTCGTCCTGTTCAAAAAGACGTCTCGAAAGTGCATGGAGCACAATAAATTTATCTAAATGATCAAATGTTGATCTGCTTCATTAAAGAACAAATTAAGTCAACGGCTCCGAATTGGGCTTCAAAGGATTTGTGTGGAATTTATGGAATTAAGATATTCTTTTTCTAGAACTGCATTAAGAAAATATTTTCATATGATATATCGTCCAGTGGGAGAGTCTTGGTATACAAAATGAGATTGTAGGCCCCAAAACAGATTATCTGGACAATGCTTTTGAGGATAGAAGCTAAATTAAATAATACGGTGATATTATCTGTCTTTGAGGCTTGGAGAACACATTTTCACCAGCAAACAATAAAACCCTGTCTCTGATGCTCTCTAGATCATTCAGTTGCATCACATGCATAAATTCTCCATTTATAGGGCATAAACATGTCAATTATAGTTTAACTTATGATGTGTATGCCTCATCAATTGAGGAGTAGGAGAGTATTGATCAGATTATGTATACATTCAGATGAAGCTCTTGCTTGAAATGTCCTGATAATTATTTTTGTTTCCTTATCATTGCTTGTTTTCTTTGTTCACAATGTTGCTCACTTTTCCCCCAAAACATATGTATTTTGACATATTCCTCAACGATAATATGGTGTTGAATTCAATATATAATTAAACATCTATCAAAATATATATATTTATATATTTAAAGATTCTAGTGTTCTGCCGCATCCAATGTGCCTGCAGGAACTGAATCATGAACGATGTTATATTACTGTCTCGTTTTATGAAATATCAGTGCTTATATCGCATAACTATTCTCTCTTTGCAGGCTTCTGGGCACGTCACTGTAATTTTCTGGATCCCGTGTGCAGCATCACAGAATAGTTATATATTCGGGGCACTAAATTGGATGTATAATGCCCTTCTTTCTCTTGTCAGAAGGGGTCCACATCATCAATTCAAGGGTCCGTTAAGATTGTCAGACTATGGGACCATTGATACCGCTATGCCAGAGTGATTCAATGCTGCACTTGCTAGGACCGCTGGGATGAATGTAAGTAATGTGACAACCATTTATTTTGGTTCACTTCTCATATTTAATACTCTCATGTCAGAATGATATTGCAGATCTCCGGTGCTGCTTATTGAAATGTATATATATTGTTTTGTTTAGTCTGCAGAACTGTTTCTAAGCTTTTCTCCCCCTTATGCACCTTTTATATTGTACTATAATTACCAGGATGCTTAAGCATCAACAAAAGGAGAACAGTATTGCTACTACTACTGCTACTGTTACTACTACTGCTACTGATACTACTACTGCCACTGTTACTACTACTACTGCTACTACTACTACTACTGCTACTACTACTACTACTACTACTACTACTACTACTACTACCAGTAATAACAATAGTAATACAGTAGTTCTCAATTTTAAGAATATTGTATGCTGATTGGAAGTAAGAATGCTTAGGTGGGACTATAAAATCGTGTTTGGCGCCACAGGGGAGTCATACCTGGACCTGGCTGTTTGGGACAAGGTTGTTGACTCCTGTTCTGAATACCATATATAACGGATTTAAGAGGGGGATTTTGAGAGGCGACACAAGGCCGTAAGCAGTTGACGCCAAAATTTTTACCAATTTAAGGAAACAGATGTGCCCTCACATAAGTATTAAGTAGTATGAGAAACGGCATCTTTTTTTGTTTTGTTATCAATGCAGAATAAAGGAAACACTATAAATAAATTAATATTAATATACCAAATCTCAAATCATGAACCTGATAAGACACAATGGAAGAAACAAATATCAAGGGAGATTCACATAGATTTTAAATGACCCACATTTATAGTCCTGCTATCCAGGTTTTTGTGTAATGTTTAAATATCTTAAACACACAGAAGTCCATCATACACTGTTACTGTTATCTAGGCCAACATGCATTAGTAGTGAACTTATTCCCATTTTTGCAGTTCTGGAGTTAAAACTGCATGTAGTAATTTTGTCATACATTGCATGCATTTTGGACAAACTGTTCAGATATTATAATCATGCAATCTATTTTAATTGGTAATGTAATCAGACAGTGCTTGGGAAGTGTGTACTTTGTAGTTGTTTTGGCTATTAGGTGTGATTCTGCCTCAGAGTTGGAATCAAGGATTTCCTCCTATTATGGGGCACCAGTCAATGAAGTAACAGAAATAATTGTTTGAATCTAGGTTCAAACACAAATGTTACTTTAAGCTGTGAAGTCTCAAGCGCTGTTATACTTTGTCTGGGAGGCGATTGGAGATTAGTGAGGAATCTCCAGCTGTTCCTCTGCTGGGGCTGCATCCTGGGAACTGAGAGGTCACGTGGCTGTATTGTGTCTTCCGGCTGCACTGAGGGAACACTGGTGAAGAGTCGCTGGCTTAATCTTCTTCACAGGCTTCTCTCAGGCTGTCCTGCTGGTTTAGCTTTTTCACTGTAACTTTTTTCACTTTTGGACACAGGAACAGGCATTCAGTCGTACTCCGAGTTTTTCATTTGCAAGTGATTGACTGAAGTGTTGCAGAGGAGTGTCCCATAGCCTACTGGACAAAAGTTCACTTGTGAGTGATTGCAGGTCTCATCACAAGGGCAACGCATGGCTTCTCCAGGGCCTGTCTAAGGACCCTCTTTTGATTTTAGAAGGAAGAAGTTCTCTCACGAGTGCTGGGGCATTTATCTACTTCACCAACCTCTGCTGATTGGCTTGGTTGGACAGGAAGCCCACTTCAGATTCAAACAGTTTGAATTGTCAGAGCTGATTTCACACGTGATTCATGCTTGGAGGAGTCAAGGTGTCTAGTTCCTGTAGAGGAGCTTTAAATGGCTTGACATCCTATCCCCCTTACTATCAGCTCTGGTCTGCTGATTAGGGCAGGTTTGTTATGTCCTTTCTTTTTACTCAACAATGAAGCAACAATGAACACTACAACAGGTTATTCTGCACTGTTGACAGAAAATCACAATAACGCACAGGTTGTGAATAGATAATGTGGATAGACGACTATACCTGCTTGTTGGTTGAAGTAGTTGACACACTTCAAATAAAGCAATTAATTCACAGATCAAGGTGAAGAATCCAGCCTGTATCCATGGAGAACCAATGCAGTTCAACAATGAACAATGAACTTATTGACCATGGCAATAGAGCTTTGTTTTCCCTTTAAATGGTACCCATGCTTGCCAGAAAGTTATATGCAGTATAACTTAAAAGGCTACAACTAACCTCACCTATTTCTGATGTTTCAGTAATGAAGCTTATGTAATAAATTATAGATGAGGAATTAGCATTCACCAACAAAAAGCTTTAGATGTTTGAACTTCATGCTCTATTCTTCAATAGTGGTACCTTTACAACCAATGGATATAAGCAGAGCAGCTATTTTATGTACAGTGTGTGCATCTGTAACCTCTCTTGTTAGATAACATGCTTGTGAATTGACAAACATTAGCCTCTTTCCCAGGCTGGAAAGTATCTGACATATTTATGTCACTGAGATCCATTTGTCTCAAATGCATTGTCTAATCCCCACCCAGATAGCACTCGGCATAACATTACTTCAACATCCCAGCATGTGTTTACTTTGCCACGATTCCCCATTACTCATTACTTTCAGCCTAATTTGGTACACGTGGCATAAAGGTAAAGTTTGACAGACTAATACAGTCAATGGATGTTTGATTGCAGAGTAGTCATGATATCATAAACAGTGGAAAAAAACAAACAAACAAAAAAGATTGAAGCTGACGTTCAAATGGATCAGGCTGAAACCTGAGCGATGTTTGTTATTAAGAGTGTCTCTTAGAGTGACCGCAAATAATCTGCCATGCTTTAACACGGATGAACCTCGCCTTAATCTGGGGTTTGATGCCAGTCAATTGCGGCCTTGGAAGGGGGTCGAGGGTGGGAGGGTTATAATAGGAGCTTATTCAGTGCAACAGCTGGCTGACATACTCCACTAAGTGCGGAGGACAATCTTCATCAGAAATTTTAGGAAAGCATGCGGTCTG
>JAOVYW010000044.1:1774249-1807297 GCA_025775045.1 Hiodon tergisus
TTTTATCTGTTAACTTCTATCCCCAAACAGCCAAAACACCTCACTTTGGTCACTTCAGTTTGTTTTTGTTTCCTACTGTATACTCTGCTCAGTTATTTGAATCAATTAAATTATTGTTTCGAGTGTTTCAGGAAGGTATTTCGGAAGCGTTTGCGTTTATTATTAATTTAACTGATTTTTAGTTGATAATTATATAATTACTGATTTATTTATTGCAGGGGGGCTGAAAAAACATAACAGCATATCTTGGTGAAACAATTATCGCCTTGCTAAGTTTTCGCATGGCCTCAATGCAAAGCATTGCCGAGCATTATGTTGTCCATATTATATAACAATATGGCTCTGAATGGGGTTGCCAGATTTCAGTTTTTCTGAACTGGACATTGAGCATATGAGGCATACACAGTGATTAACCACAGATTTAAAAAAAACAAACTAATTTCTAATTGACATTTTGAAATTCTCACCATGGCAAAATATGGTCCCAGCAGAATGTTTGGCAGAATTTGGAAAATCACCCTGCCGATTTTGTCTGGCAGTGGCCAATGCACAACAGCTGACAGCTCTGCCTAGCTATTAAGCTAGCTGACCAACAAAATAACCTATCTTTTTGCTAGCTAGATAGAACACTGAATGCTACTGTATTATGGGGTGATATCTAATCAAAGTGTTCTTCCATTTTTAATGGCCGGTATTCTTTTTCTACAAGGCACGGCAGTTTTGGTCACATCAAATATAAGCAAAAATATATTTTACATCTGACTTTTTTTCAGTAATTACCATGCACATGCACAGTAATTAGACACACTGCCCGTTAGAGCCAAGCAAGGCAAATAGCCATCATATTATAAATATAAAAGCAGCCCTCTAGAATAGTACGTAAGTGGCTCCCTGTCTTAGACTCCAATCAATGAGTTCTTCTTCGGGCTACCCGCTAAATATACAGCCATTCTCCTGGGTTCTGAATTATCTATTTAACCTCAGTTCTCTTCTTTCAACCCTGAAAGTGTCAGCCAGACAATTAGAAGGTGCATTAGTCATTTATCAGAAAAATGTCGTGTGGGCGTGTTTGCGGTTTAAGGAGGGCATGTGGCAAGGTAATGCTGTAAGGATGAGGATAAAAAAGGGGGTTCGATCGTAGTCTCCATTCATAAACAAGTACTGCACTCTCTCAGGACCGACAAGAATAGCAGGTGTTTTACAGTCTAAATCAGTGCAAAGAGATTTTGCAATTTTGCTAACATTTTTAACTGGCTTCCTATTCTCTACACACCATCATCAAAAAAAATATTTTCTTTAGGAAAACAAGGGAGTCAGGTTGGAATGGTGCCCAGGTTCGATGTCCGGCATGGAGCTTATGAATGGTCTCCAGACCCCCATGATGTAGTAAATAATCTAGTAAAAAGCCTGAGACAGGGCCCTCCCTTGATTTCAGCAGGGAGCTCCACGTCACCGCTGATGTACTCAGGACCTACATTCTCTGCATTATCCTTCACAAAGATGGAAACACACTTGGAAATGATATCATTGGGTCGATGAGGAAACACAACATAGCGAATGTAGTCTCAGAAAGGCTAAGAGAGGGGAAAAAGTATGATAATAAGAAAAATTGTCCAGCGCTTTTTTATTTGAGAGGAATCTGCCCTGACAGCTGACTCTTCTGAGTCTAGGGAGTTTGACCCCGGCATGCTTCGACGTCGGGCACGTGCTGGAGAAGAGGCATCACACAGAGAAGGACACGTCTTGCTAAAAGGAGGCCAGGTCGAACCCATTAGTGGACACAAGGGCTGGTAAGTAACGCAGCTCGATCTTTATCCTTCTACATCATGTTTATAGCTTAGAAAAGGAAAAAAATAAACAAAAATAGAGCTCTACCACAAAATTCAGATTCAGATTCAAATGTAGAGCAAGGCTTGGTTAGGCCTAAAGTTCATATGCAGACCAAGAGACCGGGGAATGATCATAGTATACTAAATGTTTGTGCCGAAACAACAAGGACTGATGCCTACCCTGAAATTAAGCTGTCCCACAGACAAATTAAAATGATTTCCAGCTCAGGTTTCTGATGCATATTATAACCTCTGAAACGGCAACCCGCTTGACTGAAAAATCACCACCGAAAACACCCCTCTTAAACCGGTAAGCAGGCGACGTTTATATCACATTAATTCCAGTTAATGTGAAATGTGTTAATGCTATCCAGAGTATATAGTTTAAATTGCGAGAAGCAGCATAATGATTTGTGCCCAACGACAGTCAAAGCAGTTTTATAAGTAACTCACGATGAAAACCATAGCAACACAAAACATGAATTATGGTACTTCTTCAGACAAATCCACCTTTATGGTGCATTATTTTAAAACGAAAAAGAAACAAATACCCTTTTACACGTTTACTTATTTATGCATTTCTTCCTTCAATATGATGAGAGGTGTCGATCAAACATCAAGAGGTGGTATCTAACACCTCATTGGCTGATCAAAGTAAAAATGTTGCGCCAAATTACGTTTGCCTGACATTCATAGACAAAATCATAAACATGCGGGGTGGCAATAACACGTATGTCTGCAATTTCTAGAGACTTGTGAAGGCTCGCCGATGTAGTTGACAACGAAACATCTCAAGTCCAATTTAGAAGTCCAATGTCGCTCATTTCTCAATATCAATGTGACAGTCAGCTGTATCCCTGCCACTCCATCAGTGCAGGTGTCCACCAGCTACGCATTCTGGGTCCCATCTCTTTCTTTCTAAAAGTGACTATATAGGTGTAACATGACCTCAGCTAGCCTTGAGAAAAATAGTTCATCCCGAATTAATGCATTTTAAATGTACCGTTTTAACATGCTTTTAACACGTAGAGCATTTAACATGAGATCAGAGATGACGTTCCATAATAGCTTATAAAAACAGTATTTTGTGCCACTGTATTTAATGTTAACAAAACATTGTCACATCTACGACAGTAATGTATCTGATCATTCCTAATCAGATTACCAAGGTTGCATTTGCATTTAAGTGTATTCACCAAACCCTAACTCCATTTCAGCATAGGGAACGAAGGAATATTGACAATGACAGTAGTTTCGCTGCTTGAACCCCCATAAAATCCATAGACCCACCCATCGGTTCTTTAACCAAAAAAGACGAGGGCAACCACCAACAATAAAACAGCTGCCTATGGATGCTAGCCATATATATTGATAACGCTATATACACACACACACACACACACACACAACACAAAAACACACTCCCAGTGACACAGGATGGCTAAGCCCCATACATAACCCACATAAAAAGATGGATATTGAATGAGTCAACCGTGGAGAGCACAAGGATATTACCAGAAGCAACACGTAACCTCCCTGTTCTGCATCCCGTAGGCTGAGGCGGTGCTTTATTATCACCGGGCAGGTGATTTATCACCAGCGCTTCCACAGCACTGTTTACTATCTGCGAGATTACCCCGATCTGTGCAGGGTACAGTTTGGCTCGGTTTAATCAAATGCCTCGGGCGTTGTGACAGCCACCAGGACTCCAGGCCTGAGTTACTTCCATTTGTGTTCCTGATTCGAGCCGGGCCCAGAAAAATCAGCACCTTTTCTACCTTTGATTTTTCCAAATCCTTTTTTTTGGAAATAACATTTTCCTCATAGTCTTTCTTATCGGTCCGCACACACCAGGAGACCTGGTCTAACTGATTCTCAAAAAACTGCGGAGAATCCGTTCTTAACATTTTGTGGCTAGAGTCCAGAATAAGAGTCAACGTTTTTGTGTTAAAAAAAATTATAAAATGAAATGTGGCACAAATGATGAACAAAGCCATGTTCAGAAGTGAAGAGCGGCTCGAAGGTAATAAGTAAACTGAACTCAATGTGCAACATAACTTATAACTTATAAATCAATCAATTAATCAGACCAATTTTATTTGATATAGCGCATTTTTGTCACAAAGCACTGAACAGATTGCATTTTCCGGAGGGAACTGAAAAACCAGAAAAGTTAGTGGCAAACGGGAAAATTTGGAAAATGATTCCCTGACCCCAGCGGCAGTCGAGATAACTCCTGGAAAACAACATAATAGTGGACACATGCCGGATAAAGCAAACCGTGAGGAGCTGATTAGATAGCCCAGCAGTTACTGTACTTTGTTGAAGGTTTGTTCTTTGTCCTTTCTGCCAGGACTGCATCTGAAACCTCCTTAAATAAGACATGTCAAATGCAACCAAAACCATGTCCTAGTGATACACTGATAAATTTAAAATAAGCTGTAACACAGTTTTAAAGCTTTGAATTCATCAATTACACCTCATTCAAAGCAATGAAAAGCCTGGACATCATTCTAATTAATGACTGACCAGAAAGTCCTTAGTGAACTAATCTGCATGTCTCCAGCTTGGCTGGGTATGCAATTTATATGCAGACCCCAGACCTTGAATACACAAACTACATTTAATTCACTGTATCAAAACCTCATGCCCCTTAAATGGCTCTGTGAATTGAAACAACCCAATATAATTCTGTATGTTTTTTTTTCTTTCTTTAAAGACTCAGCTATGAAGTCCAAAAAAAATCTTCAATTACGACACTGTGAACGAAAAAATGTTTTTCAGCACAGTAATTCATCTAAAAAAAAAAGTATTCCTAATAACTTGGACAAAAATCAGAGATGACCAAATAATAGAAAAGCTAAAAGTGTTTGTATTATGTATATTCTGGGGAAATATATTTTTCCTTATCATTTTTTTTTCCCTTCTATTTGCCCATAGGAATAATGTCAAACCACACAACGTTATATTTATAGTAGATTAAACTTCATAGCCTAAAGAACACTCTGTAGAGTAAAAATGCTTTTTGGAGCATATAGTTTAAATTGCGAAAGAGCACACTAATGTTCTGGGCCCAAAAATAGTTCATATAAACGTAACTCACGGTGAAAAACAAAGCAACACTAATAGATTAATTAGCTAGTTCCTTCTGAGGGCGTTCGGATTACATGGCGGCAAATATTAAATTAGAAAGAAGCCCTTTTGTATGGAACCCCACACTTTTATTATGGATTTTCACCTGCATTGTACTATTATTATTCAATTATAGTTATCTCCAGCAAACTTGGTTGAGAGTTTAGTGTGTGTTACAAAACGTCACTGATATTGTTAAAAGAATCTAATAGAAAATGCTAAAAACTAAAAGCGGTTTATTGAATATGTCCACTTCAAAGGCCTCTAAGAAGCACACATTATATAAACTACTAACACCAATTATTAATAATGCATATTTTACCTTTTAATTGCACTATAAACTGGCGCACTCAACTGAAATATTATTCTTTTGCAATCTCTAGTGGCAAAAAGTGAAGCGAAATTCCTGACGATTATTTGAATTCCTTTGAAAAACGGACAGATTATTTTTTATACTAATCAAAATATTTTACAGCCATTTTAGCGACAACATATGAAATCGTACTTCAATGGATGCCTTAGAACAATGTAACATGCTCAATATTATAGAAAAGGAGCATGTTATGATTGAGGGGGAAACAACTTTTTTGTGCAAATTTTGACTTAATTTCAATAGGGGAGCACGATTCTTTTAAACAAAGGGTTTCATAATTTATTTAAGGCGAGAGGTTCAGTATGTGTAATAAAGATAAAGATTGATGTGGGATGGCCCCTACTTGTTGTCCTTTTTTATTCTGAAACAGGAGCTGCTGAAAATGTGCGCCAAGCTTTTCCCCACTCGTGGTATTTATGAACGTAACGACTTTTTTGTGTGTGAAAACGTGACAGTACTATCCATTTTCGATATTTCGGACAATGGTGTTCCAGATCTTGACACATTGTCCACTAGGGATGAATAAACTATTACTCATTAACTATTTTGGAGTTCTTCCAGCGACAAGTGCGAGCATACTCTACCTATACCTATAAATTACAAAATAAAATGATTGTACTGGAATGTATCCAATCATTCCGCTAGTGTATAAACGATGTCAGGTAGCCATCGCTCTTTGGTGAATCGAAAAAAAGCTGTGTAGCGTAACCTCATGGCTACCAGTAGTGTTCCTCTTAGTAAAAATACTGAAAATTCTGGCACCCGCTTGTATGACAAGTATAGCAGCATAAGAGATTTAGCTGAAAGAGTCTCATACATAATTTGATACAGACGACACAGACAGAGATGAATAGAGCCGCTCAGGCACAGATCACACAGACATTGTCGCATGTAGGCAGAAGGATATGCAATACATACTTTTAACAACGTAATGTCGGGAAAAAAGCATATAAAGTGAATAGTTCATATTCATGGGTAGTTCATACCCATCTAAAGGCAGGCTAGGCTATTTACACAAAACTTAACAGATACAGGAGAAGTGGAAGGAAATCCCCTCCATCCCGGCATGTAGGCTAACACTTAAGCAGCCGTCCACCCGATTATTAATACGTTTTAGTTTTTTTGTTCGTGTCCGAAAAGATCTTTGGTGCATGTCAAAGCTGGCGTAGTTTCCATTTCAAACGTCACCTCATGTATCTGACGATCAAATTATATAACAAATTATAGATTACGAGTTATTGGCATTGTTTTAGATTACTGTTAAGATATTATCTAAAGCAGGTACTAAGAAAATGTTGCATTTGGCTGTTTTTAAACAAAATTCCAAGTTTTTTTTTGTTTTTGTTTTTTGTTGTTTTTCTGGCAAACAAAGCACAGTTACCTGCAGTTTTAAGGATATATTAAAAAGGTTGCTTGTATTGTTTCTGTTTAATTCAGCTGGAGTCAAAAGACTGCATGCTGTAGTTAATATTTCATTACTGCAACAGAAGCAAAACCAGTGATGACAGACAGTAAATGGGACAAAACTAGCACTCCGCCGTACCTCCAAACTGAAATGAATACAGTGAGGCTACCATCGCTAATTGTGTGCTTTATTAGAGACTGCACTTCATGCTTAGGAGGTCAAACGCTTTTTTCATGTTTTCCAGCAGTGTTCCGCCGGGACATGGAACACGGGCTGCAATAGACCAATTAGTAGAGCTCAAATAGGTTGAACATGGTAAAAAAATTAAGAATTTGCTCTCTAATTTCAGTGTGTACTTTTAGGATCCGCCACTGAAAAATAAAACGGGTGACCTTTGCTCCTCTGACTTCAGCAGATGAAGACTACAGCGTTACCTACTGAACTAACTACGTTAAGAAATATAGACGGCCTGCAGAGACACTTTATATTGAGATCCCAGAAGCTGATAATCAGTACCTGTGTTATCAGATGATCCATGTTAGGGCTGAAACCAACCTACAAGGTGCAGCACTAGATGTAATAATGGCTCTTGGAATCTATTGGTGTTGGAGACTTCCATCTCACAATTCCATTATTTACACTGATGAAAACTACAAAACCACAAATGCAGAATGCATTTCCCATTACTAAACTTCAGAATTTAACAAAGGGCCATATAGATTCAATTACTGCTGAAGTTTAAGGCACAGTGGTGATATTTAACATCATACAATGCACAATGTAACTCTGCTGTCTTTTAAAGGTCTGTCAGCCATAGGCAACAGTACTGCCCAGATACTGTACCAGGCTGTATTCTTCCTCATTAGCAGGGAGCTGCTCAATAGTATCAGTCCTCCCAAAAGAAAACAGTGCTGAAGATAAAACAGACGTGTGGTATCCTTCGATCTGTATATCTGACCCGCTGTCTCCCTCCAGAACCGCGGACAGCGACACTCAGGCTTTCTGAAAAGGCGACTAATCACTTGGGTCTTCCTGAAATGGCCAGTTCAGTTTTGTTCCAGTTGTTGGCAAATAACTATCAGGAAAATGTCCCATTCACAGAAAGGAATCAATGCAGTTGTGCACACATTGATTTCAACATTCCAATTTGTGTAACAAAGGAAGCCTCAACTAAATGAATGCATACATGACACAGGCTAGAAATGATTCACACAAAGAAGATGGCCAATCAAGGAGATTAGCCACTCATTTATACACAGTGTACAGGACACCCTTCTTAACAGTTTGAATTTCAGTAATCCCTCATATGCGAGTTGGAATTTGTTTTGCTTTAATGATTGCTTTCATAGTTATCGTTTTTACTTACAATTTATCTCTTTAATTTAATTAACTTAATTTAAGTCAACTGCCAATACCTTAGCTTAATAGATATTGTTTAACTATGAAAACAGTGGCAAGACATCTTAGTAAATGGTTATAGCTTAAGGTCAGCTAGCTATGACATGATAGGGAGGGTTAAAGCAGGAATTTTGTAGATAAATACTCTCCCAACATGGAGTGACGATCAGTCATGGTAAAGATTGCAGAATTCCTCTATTTTATGTTCACATAAAATATCGAGTCATATGTACTTCTGTATTTTTGATCTTCCAGTCCGATATGTGCGGTACAATGTAGAGATCGCTTTTAAACATGATGCACTGTCGTGAGGACTCCATGTCCTGCAATGAAACAAACAAAACATAAATTGCTTGAGCAGAAGTCCAAAAACAGAAGAAACTAATAGAACAATCAATTTGGTTCTGCTCCCTAACCACAACTCTCTCACTTTCTTTTCCAGGAAATGGTCAGCTTCCTCCTTTAAACTGGAGACCAGCTGGTCATGTGAATTAGTCTGTTTTGTTTAGTTTTTTTTTCTTCTGAGATAACCACGGAAGCAGAGATAAAAATCTGGGAAAAAATGTAGTTTCTACTCTCTGCCATCTTCAAACTGCAGACTGCTTATTATCATGTATGATAATAAAAGTATAAAAATAAAACATATTTTAAGGTATAAAAAATACCAAAAAATAAAAATGCATTATAACTTTTAAATGTTACTGTACTTTAGTTTACCCAAAAGTCGAGGACTCAATGAATTATTTGATAATTTGTGGAAAACTAAACGTTTAAGGGATATTCTGATTATGTAGGATCCAGAAAAGGATCTTGCGATAAGAAATGGCAGAAAATGAATACCAGCAAACATAATAAACACTACAAAAAACTTCCATGTGAGACATTTATAACGTAACTGCAAAAATTAAAAGCTACATTGATCTAGAGGCCTGCATTTTCTCTAATGTTAGTCTTTTTCATTAATAAAAATGGAAACAGATACCAGGAGACTCTGCCATCCAGAAAAGCAATAAACACCAAACCCCGGCCCAATTCACGCCTAAACTCTATAAACCAAACACCAAACTCATGTCTTAACTATATATATATATACACACACACACACACACACACACACAAAGGTATTGGCAAAAGTATTTCCAAAAGTATGTGGACACCCCCTGAAATGAGTGGATTTGGTTATGTCAGCCTTGCCCGTTGCTGACAGGTGTATAAAATCGAGCACACAGCCATGCATTCTCAATAGACAAACACTGGCAGTAGAATGGCCTGTACTAAAGAGCTCAGTGACTTTCCTTTGTGGTTGAATGGAAGCAAGCCCTCAAAGCATTGTTCCAACATCCATATTAATGTCCAAGATTTTGGAATGCGATTTCGATGAGCAGGTGTCTACATATTTTATATATATACACACACACACACACACACACACACACACACACACACACACACACGGAACTACATACAAGTTATTATTTGAAGCATTTTTCGCATGGAGTGAGGTGTAATTTCATGCATGATGTAAATACCGGCTGACACATGGCTGAATCTCCACTAGCTTCATAAAGCATTAATTTGGTGCTTGGGCATGATTCCGGGTGACTAACCGACAAGCCTGGTCGGAGACCCAGTGTGGTTTCAGGATCAAAATGAGCCTGGGATGCCACAGAGCCACAGCTTCCCTTACATTCAATAATTCATTCAGAGCAGTGGACCTTTCCGAGTTGCCCCATCCTCTGCTCTGTGAAATCACTCCGTGGCACGCAGTCATGCACAAGTGGCAGGAGACAACAAGACAATCCCGGTAATGCAGCTTTTTGTGTGTTTTTTCCCCCCCAGTCATTGCTATCCAGATCTAGCAGCTGCTTGTCATGAGGTCAACATGAAACATTAAAGGTCTGGACGGTCGGACAGCCTAACCGAAAGGCGCAGGCATTCATAACTACGAACATGACCGAATCCACAGAGGCTTTCATTTCTATTTTAGATTTTAGTCTGAGCCAATCATGTTCTGGTCAGTGGTTGGTTGATATTCTTTTTCGGTTTAGAAAGACATATTGGCATTCATCCTTATGCTCAATCACATTATATATGATTTTTAAAAATGGAATAACTTCAGCACCACAAGGGATGATGTATACATTCACAGCAATCTGAAAATAATAATGTTCCCTTTAATTGCTTTCTCATAACTTCCCTTGAGACACAGTTCTATTTCTTTCACTGATGAAAGTTAGAATAACACAAATTCCATTTTACACTAACACAAATCATAATATAACATGATAAATTTACACTAAGAAATCGAAACATCTGTACAGCATTATTTTACTTTTTTAATTATAAAGGGCAATATTAATAGTAATTTCATATAAATGTATTTTTATGGAATGAGTGAATCAAAGACCCAGCATCAACCATAGCAGGCTACAGGTCAATCCCCTGTTTAATTAACTCCCTTTGTTCAGTAAAATGACACGCCTACTATGATACTATGTTCAATATTCTGTGCTCTCGCTGCCCGGCACTGTGTATGAATTAATGACATGCTCACAGTCACTGTTTGGATGCCACAACCTTGTAACAATGAACGCACCCCAGAGTCAGTTCTCGCACAAGACCTTTGGTAACGGCTGGTGTTTTTCATTTTCTACTTCTGGTCCTGCTTGGTCCTACACAATTCCTCCAAAACATAGCTAGTTGCATTACAGTCACTCCAAGTTAGCTGCCTGTAGGAGTGTGACATCACTTCCATGGCAACGAGGTCTTAGCAACCAGGATCCTGGACTGATCCTGTGGCAATGCAAACTGTCACTCGTCTTGAACACAAGGAATGCAAAAAAAAAGCATCCATTTAGAAAGTAGGAAAAAAATGGAGATAATGCAGTTTAATATGTCTCAAATGTGGGTAAGCAAAAATAAGGACGCAAATAATAGCTTCCAGGGGTGCAGAATCACATCCAGCAAAAATGGTATATAGAATGTCTTCTTTTTCTAAATCATTTATTATTGTACTATCTATCTTATCTTCAATTTAGCATTTTATAATAAATATATTAACAGGTTGCTTAGCTGTCAGACCTCTTTCAATTTAAGTTTTTTTGAGTCTGTCAAATGGCTCAGTAGGTAAAAGAGTCCTGTGAGCTGGATTTTGACGGTTCAAATCCCAGTCCTGTCATTTGACGCAGGCCAGGAGAGCGCAGAGAAATTAGCAGAGCGTGCGGGTGGCTGAAATCGGCAGAGCTTCACCAGGCTCGCCACCAACCAGCCCGACATCTCTCCCCCAATCCGCGCTGAACCTCTCGCCCACGCCAGCCCGTGTGACCTACAGAGTGAAAGTGTGCCTCACACTGGATAAGAGGAGGCCAATCGTATTTGCTCACCTCCTTGTGTGTGGTTAAGAACTCGCAGTGACTAGCCGAGATGCATAAAACCAATTTTAGATTCCAGATTGGGAAAAAAACAAAGACGCTTTCATTTAGCTGTTCTGATCCTTTTTTTCCCCCTAAACTTTGACTTTGAGACTCTATATGAATACAGTTATCCTGATTTTTTTTGTTTTTGTTTGTTTTATTCCCGATTTTCAGTCTATTGCAGACTAATCATACTTCTCTGGGGTGATGGCAGAATTAAGTGTGTAAACAAAGAGATTCAACATATTTCCATCATATACTGTAGCACATAGGATAGGCAGCTAAACAAATATTCTCTACCTTGTAACTGTGTGGTTACGAGACTGAGACACACTCAGAAGTAAAAACACCCCACTGTCTATATTTCTAACAGGGCCATTCACCTAAAACATTCAGGAAGTCTCCCTCAGTGCTAATGGAACAGTGCCATCTAGTGGGTTAAAAATCATGAAAAAACCTCTCCAGTAAGGTCCATTTAGAAACCCACCAGCATGCCCCCTGTGGCCAGGGAAGAGAGATTTACTTTCAGCTCACACAGACAAATATTTTGAAGCTCCTCAATTTCAGTTTGGGTGTGCATCCTGCCATCAACCCCCTCCGCTACACACACACACACACACACCCTGACCAATCAGCAGATAATACAAAACGGAGCGCACCTGCGCTTCCGTGTCTGTCCCCGGGGAGCGAGGGTCCTTGTCACACTGGCTTCCCAACAGGCAAACCGCCCCCCCCACCATGCCATCCCTCCGAGCACCAGGACGGTTTTTGAGGATCTGGAAACGACTTCTGCGCTGCCCGGAGGTGGAAATGAGACAGAAAGGCATTCAGGCAAAAGCCGTCCACAGCAGTCACCGCGGGTGGAGGGCTTTGTGTGTGTGTCCCAGCGCTGCCCGTAATTGGGCGTAGTCATAAATCAAAGCCGCGCAGGTACATAACGCCAGTCATAAATAATTTTCGGGGAAAAAACTCATCTGAAGGAGTCATCAATCTGGGTCTTAATATAGAACCGGTGCCAGGAAATTTACCCTAATTGAAAGAGACAAACAAGTCTGTGCCAAGGCCAATACATCTCCCTGATAATCCTTTAATTGTAGCACGCGAAACCATCAGAGACACAGCTTTTCACCGAGTCCAATCAAGACGATCCTGAAATACTATGTTTCAGATTAATAAACTGAAATGAATCCAGACTGGATAAATCAATAAATTCATTTATTAAAAACATAAAACATAAAACTTGTCAATTTCTTTCAGTATTTACTCCAAATATATAGCACACTTAGGCCAGGACCTAATCAAAACTCTGAAAACCTGCAAATTGCGTACCGTTGTATTTAATAGCGTTATCTTTATTGTGTATCCCTTTATTTTATTCCTTCTACTCATAAATAAGATTTGTGGGTTGCCAAAGTTTTGACTTGGTCTCAGCCTAAGTGTGATATAAACCCTTCCATGTGCCATGAGGTCACATTACTTAGTTACATTGAGTTGTTCAGCAAATTTAAATGCAACTTGCCCTCCAGACCTGAACCGCGATTTACATACGATTGCTGCCGGCTTCCAAAGTTGAAAGCGGTCCTTACTTTGCATAAAGTGAGGTCATTTACAAAAGCGTGGTCAGTACTTGGAAGTTCAAAGAGCAAGGATAAATGTGTAGGTTGAATGTAGCCCGGTGGCTAAGTGTGATCCGCTAGCATTGCGGTTAAGCTGGCTTCCTGCGCTTCTGGCCGACTGAACGGTGTGAAGGAAAGCCAGACCAGCCTGCTAATACACCCCATGTTCACATCATCTGTCAGACTGACAAACTATATAGCTCCCATGCTGGCCCAAGCATACAGGACATCGTACGGCTACAAAGCCTCTGCAAAGTTTTCCATGACTGCGTTTTATACAAATTTACAGTTGCATTTTCCATTCCCTTACAAATTGAAAAGCAAAAGGCTGCTGAAACTTCCTATTTACGACATCCAGTAACGGTGCACCATTCACAGCACACAAACGATTCTAGCAGGGTTCAAGCGTAGCACGAATAACGAAGAGGATTAGACATCCGTAGGTTTGGTTAAAAAATGGTCGACTAAATGTCTTCAGCAGAAAAGCTTGTATTAAATTGCCTATCACTTTCAGGCCTGTCACAAGCTTTCCATCCTGGCACCTCAAAAAGCAGAATCCCAGAAATGAGGGACCGTGTGTATAAGTGGTGCAAAGAAATCAACAGTGCTGATAGCCCTCAAGAGCAGAGGACAGCTAGCCTAATTACGCTGGTCTCTGAGAAAGACCTCACACATCTGACAGAGCGACCTGGCATTGCAGTGATGTTTAAGAGGAAGGTCTACAACACCATCGCTGCTAAATGGGCCACTTTGAAGCACATTCTCAGAGCGGGCGGGCTTTAAACATTGGAGGAGCAGCGCTAACCCGATCCACTCTCTTCACAGGCGATAAACCGCGAGTAACTGCGCCACCCTGTGGCCAGTGCAGTTGAATTTAGAGGACCGCCGGACCTGTCCAATCGCGAATGCATCATCTCAATGTGGATAGCACTCTGGCTACTGGGATGAAGTGCAAACCCTCCTCCCCCATTAATGGTGCGCCTTGGGACGATATCTGGCTCTTGTTCCGTCTGTAGTACTCGACTGCCTCTTCACCCAAGCGTGATGGAAAAATGCGTCTAGCCCGATCACCTTGCCAGGGCCCTCGCTCAGCCGTGCCCCTGGACAGCGTGCACCACACAGATGGCATCTGTCTCCTCCAGTGCGCCGTTCCCCCAATGTTCCGAAAGCAGGTTGTGACAGAAAAGCTTTTCATCAGAGCAACACACACAAAGTCCCCTTCCTCTTAGACCGGCGCACAGCAGGGGGCAGGGGTGGAGGGTAATGCACAACGAGGCCCGGTTGTCCTCAGCAAGGTCCTCGTTTCTCACAACCCGGTCTCCCCGACGGCTTCGGAGGAAACGACATCAAAAGGATGACTGCACCGGTGTGGATTGGCTTCGGGAGGATTATCGATCCTTGAAACGGTAATCTTCGCATCTCGACTCCAGACATATGGAAAATCATGAGACGTAACATCTACCCATGGGCCAAAGAGCGACGGTTTGTGATAATCAATGGGCAACTGCAATTCGGTCTTAATTCAAGCAGCTTGCTCGTGCGAATGCCGACAGATGCCGGGGGAAAAAGCTGCGTATTACGAAGCGCCCCTATGACAGGAGAGCCCCGCGGCGCACTGGATTGCATGACATCACATTATTTGCGCCGCTAGTGTGATTAACAGATGCCCTTATCTGTTGTGACTTGCATAGCTTCTGATTTGAGATTTTATCCGTCCACGCGGCCTTTCCCGCCTGACACGATTTACTGATTGAGGCTGATTACCTTGCTCAAGGATAAGACAGCGCTTCCGTCACCTGGGATTTTATGTGGGCCTTCCTGGCCCACCTATTCAAAACACTATAAATGGGATAGTAGCAAGCTGTGTGTAGTGCATAGCTTCTTTGGTACCACCGCTCAAGAGATCGCACCCAACTAGTCCGCTATGCGCCGCAGACTAGCAAGTAAGAAGTAGCGGTGGCGCTAAAGGTCGTTCAAAGGCACAGCCATCAGGAGCGTGAACAATGGAGAGAGACGCGTAGCAAACACACTAGTGAAGCCTGGGCCGCAGTCCTCTGGACAATGACTGTGAAATCACACTGACAGCGACGCCGACAGCTCCATGCTCTGCTTCCACGGAACAAGCTTTATGAGTCAATCAAAGGCGGAGCGCGGCCCCGGCGAGGACGGCTCCGAGGCGCGGAGACGCTGAGCGAAACTGAACACTGATGCCGGGTTGTCGACCTGAGCGGTCTCGACATTCCAAACGACTGCTGATGAGCGCCGGTGACCTTTCTTTTATCTTTGCATCGCCCGCCGTAAATTCTTAAATTGCTAGTAAGTGTATAACAACGGTTGTAAAACAGGCCAGGAGTTGAGAGTTGTGTCTAAGAAAGCATCGGCTACATTAAGTCATTTATTGTGAAACAAAATAGGCTGGGCTATTTGAAACGCTGGACATACTGCATGCACAGTGATTTCTCGGAAAGCTCTTGAATCATAAAGCTTTAAATCTTCCAATAATTTAATTGGTTGGAACTAAGTCCAGGGAAATGAAAAAAATGATTAAATTATAAACAGGTTTATCGGGTAATAATATATACATTTTAATTGTTCCTGGCTGAGGCTTTCAAATTATACAAGCGGACAAGTATGATAATTATGTGAGCCGATATTTTGAACATGAAATAGTTTTTCCGCCTTATCATATATGGAATTATTACACTCTCAGCATAATTATGCATACACAGTATATAAATAAAAGATTAATTGTGTTGCAGATTTATGTTAATCCATTTTGTCATTACTATACAGGAGTTTATGATAAATTCAGTCTGCACATTGTCCCCTCTGGGTCCAAGCGATTTTTATTATTATATTTATTTAATGCCTTTAATTCTTTTTTTCTTGAAATCACTCCACGAAAATTTTTAAGAATTTGTTTTTCTTTACCCTCCTGACTATTTTGTAATTAACACAGTTAATTTGCCATATGATCATTTCATATGATTTTTGATTATGTAAACATTTAAATATTCTGTTACAGTTTGATTATATGGTCCCATTGACACGCCCACAGGCAGGTCTGGACCAGGGAGTAGCCCTGGAGACACGCCCACAGCCAGGATCATACTGACAGGCCTAAATGTGCTTCTCCTTGTTTAACAAGGGGTATCTGGGAGAAGGGATTTATTTGCAATTTGCGAATGGGAATGTCGGTTTGGTGGCTGTGCATTATTAGGCCTGACAGAGTCTTTTTTATTCAGTTTAAAGGTCTGTTTCTTCCTGCATTTCCCAAAAGGGTGTTTTCATTTGGTTGGCATTTTCTTTCCTATTTAAATCTTTTATAAAAGGTAATAAAGACTAATAAAGACTACAAACTGGCGCTCAGGTTCCCTGTGTCTGATCACTCTTGGTCTGGACACGCCTAGGTGTGCCCCACCCATAATTCAGGATACTTTTTATGTATTGAATAGGCTAAACTGTAGTTGTTATCACATGCAACCAATAATCTACAGAAATGATTATCTTTTATGTAGAAGCAGTACAGGAACAGAAATCTTCTCAATGCAGCCCCCAGCCGACATTAGCTTGTTTAGCACAATGTACGTACCCGCCTCTTTGCTGGCACGGTCCTCACTCTGTTACCCCCTTGCCGTGATTAATATGCGCGTACTACTCAACCAGACTCCATTACCGAGGCCCTTTGCTTGTGCCTTAGCCTGGCACCCCCAGCCAAATGAATGCTACGCACGACACCCACGGCCAGCCTCTCCACCCCGGCCAAGTCAAGCGTGCCGAGTACGGGGGGATGCACAAATGCCATTTAAAGTCTGTTGCAGTGCCTTCCCAGCATGCTGTGAAGAGCAGCGAGCTGGAAACGCTGCCCAGTGTCGGCGTAAAACACCCGCCCTGCTGCGGCCGCCCCTTTCCCTCTCTCGCCACGGAAGTGGGGCGGGACGGGGCAGTTCCCACGCGGCTAGTAAAGGCTCTGCGCGCTTCCCGGGGTCGCATCCGAGAGGCGTTGTTCCTAGGGTACCGTGGGGGTGTCGAGTCACAATACCTACGCTTTTTAAAACAGTCTGGAGGAGCTCCTGAAGTTTCTGGTCTAACAACTCACAACTTCTGTCTTTTCCCAGGAATATTAATCTTATTCTAATGATTTCTGTATTTGGATTAGATCCAGCTGTAATGAAAAGGGATATACATATTAAATATTTTATATTATTATTATTATTATTATTATTGTTGTTGTTATTATTATTAATACCATTATAATGAGATGAATGATGGTGTCTCGATCGTATTAAACAAACTGCGTTCCTGCAACGTGCAACACATTAGCATGCAAGGCTGGAGCCTTGGAAAAATCCCCTAAACTAGCCCGCTCGCTGCTAACTATGAATCTTCTAAAACTAATGGCAGATTAAATTAGAAACCAAGAAACCAGTGTGCCCAAGTAGCATATCCTTCATCTGTGGACAACTTATTAAAATCTCCAGGAACCTTTAACTGCTTTAATGAAAAAATAAAAAAACTGACTGTCATGAGACGGACTATGAACGCTTGCCGCCCCATTGTTTTCAAGCTTTTGTTTTTAACCGAGTCACTTGCTAATGTCAGTGATGAGGTGCAGCGCGCGACCCTACACATGGCCACAGGCTAAATACAAGCTAAGATATCTGCAGAGTCACTGGCGCTGCCAGTCCGTTTCGCCATCAGCACACTAGGCTCATTCTGAGTGATTAAATCTTATTGCCGTAATGCAATAAAGCCACGGGTGGATACAACCTTTTCTCTGACCAATAACTCCCCGTGAAGCTCATGTTCAATTTACCATGCTCCATTGTAAATTGCTGGAACATTACCAAAAACGGATCATTCACAGAATGAAAAGAATCCCTCGTCGCCCAGCGGTCCGGCAGCTGACAACTCCAGACAATGTATATATACCTAGCTTTAAGCCCTGGAGCCTCCACTGTCTCTCACCCCGCTATGGCACATCCACAGGACTGACAGGCCAGGATGCGGCCTGTCCAGAGACACTGGATCCACCCCTGTTAGCCAGTCAAGCACCAGCCCTTTACCCCGGCCAATTTCTAGCAACACGTCCAGTAACATTGGTTCAAACTGTTGAGACCTCCAGTTTCACCTTCCTCCACTCTCAGGGATATGAAGAAATCAGACCATAGTTTGATTAGCCAAGTCCAGGTGGTTCACAGTGTTTTGCATTAACACAGCTGGGTGTCTGTCAGTGCGACAGGGTTCTAGAACAGTGTTCAGAGACTGATCAAATCCATGATCATACTTTACAGCCACCCCATTACATTTGTTTTCCGCGTCTGTTCTCTTAAATAGCATGTTTACAGCAATTTGCACCATTAAGCACTCAACCCACATTGGTTTTCCCCTGTGGTGATTCTGGTCCCCCCAGAATCCAGATCACTGAATTTATAAGGCAATAGGAAGACAATAGGGCTGTGTTAGCCAGAAGTTGGGTGGCCACACGGCTGTGGTAGGACTATGTGAAATCATCTCCAGACTACTGGCATCATGAATAGTGCGACCGTGGCCAATATCGGTGCATTAATATATGCATTGTGCAAAAGGGAAGCAAATTCCACTGGCAAATGTGTGAGCCTAGAATGTCAGTCTCACTCTCGGTGTGCGAGGCTTGGTGTCTGCACAAAAACTGCGTAAACAGTACAAAACGTTACAGCTGCTCTGGCTTGGATCTCTACTCCAAATTGGCAGTGTAAGCCATGGAACAGGGGTAATCATCCATCAGCACACAAAAATGAATAAACATTAGTCAGCGGAGTGATTCACGCTTGCCTTTTGTTTCATTCCACTTGTCTTGCCGGGTTGACTCCAGCGCACCGAGCTGTGCGGGAGGCTAACACGTGACAGGCGGCTGAGCCATCAGTGGCTTGGGCCCCTCCAGCGCCACACGGGCTCAAGATCCAAGCTGGGAGAGCAAACAGGAGACAGAATTGCTGCACTTGGGAGAGGACAGGCAATGACTGATGTAATGAAGTGCTCTCGCATAATTCGGGACCCATATAGAGCTGTTCGACTGAAGCACCTTGCTCAACGATATGAGTTCTTGGCAGAAGACTGAATTTATAGGCAGGCAATCTGTGCCATGGGAGTTGCCTGGCCAATCGCTGTACACGCGTGTGCAAGAGTTCACCCGGTGAAAAGAATACTAGAGCCAAATACTGCAGTAGTGGGGGGTCTCATCTTGCGCATTGACTGCCCATGAAACCAGGCACTACCCCCTTCCCTATGTTACCGCCTTCTGAACATAGTAATTCCTGGCTGCTAATTTTATTTAGCAAACTGAGTAATGCAACAACACACTGCACACAGACAAAATAAATTGCAGTCTGGGACTTCAGAACATTCCACTGGCCAAACAACAATATGTTGTAAGGAAAAAATGAGAAATTATTTTCACGTACTGTCTGGGATTCCTAAGAAAAAGATGAATGAAAGCTAGACCCTGAAGACAGAAACTCAAAGTACTGTGTGTATGTGTGTGGATATAGATATACACGTAAAAAAGTAAATTGCTTTTTGAAAACAGTTAAACAAAAGAAAAAATATTCACATATTAAGGGTAGTAGGGTAATATGTAAATTCCCATTATTTAGAGCAAATCAGATTGTGTGAAACTAGCCATTTAGGCTTCCACAATCACAATGTTGCAGGTCAAAGCTAACTGCAGAAATGTTGAAATACTGATTTCTGTTTTTCTTATGGGTCACGTTCCAGGTGCATATTACATCATTTTTGCAATTACACTGTAGGGTGTGGTGTTCTGGGTTTTAAAAAAAAAGATTATTATTATTTCCATTTATTTATCAAAAGAGTGAATGAATAATATGTTCAGTCTCCAGAGTTAGCCGGCAGCTTCATCCAGCCCTTGGCCACTGCTGCTGCTCGATGCAGGAGCAGCACTTGAAAGGGTACTAAAAAGGAACACAGGGACTAAACTGGAGGCTAAATAGCATGGCGTGAAAGCAGAGCTGAGGACATGTGTTGAAATAAGGACCGAACCTGGGTTCCTTGTGAGTGCTCTGATGTGTTCTTTAGTGTTTTGTTTGTGATCAATTAATTTACAGGATTCTATTAGCTATTTATTTGAATGTGGACTGTGAGCTAAGAAAATGATTGGGGGCACATTGCATTCTTTATTTTGATCAGGGGAGTCTCACAGCTCACAGTATGGCGAGGCTGGATATTTACTGAGGCTATTCAGGCAAAGGACCTTGCTCTTAGGTTTGACAGCGGTTCCACTTCTAAGACTTCAGCCACTAGAGGTATGTCGTTTTCAGTACTAGCATATATACACTAGCCACGACCTCTCTGACATATCAGCCTTATACTACAGGGAGTGGGAGGGAATAATACAAAACCTGATTTGATCAATACATGTCTTACCATCGGATCTGCAAAAGGCTGTAAACTATGCTAACCTAGACGTGCTCTTAGATCTGTTCTATAGTGGGCCTTCATTACTTAACATCCCTTAAATGAGAACAACAATATGCCCACGTGAGAACTAAAAAAAAAAAAACTCCTCATCTGTACAACACAGAACCGTTTTACAATATAAACCAGTGGGGCACACATTTAATCCTGCCCAATCTATCAGGCAGGCCAGCGCTTCCCACCACAGGTGATTCAGTGATAACTGGATGCCACAAAACCGACGCCTTTTTAAAAATCATATTGTCGACCAACTGCAACTCTTTCCACCTCTCGCCATTGCGCCATATGTTTTACTGATATATGAAGCACTTTATTAAAATCAGTCAGTATTTGCGAATTATTTGGGATTTATAAATTCAATCGACTGCAATTCGTACGGGTACTTTGAATTCACGTCTTCATTTAATAGACTCTTCTCAGAACTGACTTCTAGTGGCAACATAGGAATTTACAATAATGCAAATAACAAGAATCAAACAGTATAGCCTAATAACACAATGCATAGAATGGCATGGCCAAATATCAACTCATTTACACAATCGTTGCACAAAAAATGGATAAACTTTACCACACGAATTTGGTCATAATGTATACCAGTTTCGGTTGCAATAGGCGTACGCCAGAACAGAAACCACATCCGTGAATTGTTTCCAGATGTTACGTTCTCGATTTGACGAAACAGTCTTCGCATAGTCGTGTTCCGAAACGGTTTACGGTTCCGATAGTAAAGTCTTACCTGGGAAAAATGCCGTGAACCTCGAATCAAATCTAGAGGCTGACTTCAAACGACTTGATCAGATAAGATATGTAATTTCTAGAAGTGATCCCTAGAGGTCCTCACAACACGCACTAGCACAAATAATCAATCTAAAAAATAAAGCTAAGTATTTTTCAAGTGTGCAGGCAAAAATAACTGCAGCTAAGAATAAAATTACGAACCGATTTTTTTTTTTTTTTTTTTACACATTGTTACATTGTTAACAGCCACGTTGTTACCGCTATTGTATCTTACTCACTGGTTAATAGTGATTTTATCAATAATTTTTAGGCCCTTATTGAAAACAACGTGAATTCAAATCTCAGAAATTCGCACGAAGCTATTTTTCATACAACAATTTGCTTTCATAGGAGACTTCATAGCATCACCATTAATTAATGCAACAGTTTTCCAAATAATTGCACCCAGTCAATAATCAATCTAGTTTATAATGTAAATGTCTTTCTAAAAGTGTATGAACAGTTGTGTAATGTGTTTTTTTATATAACTTTTTCTGCGACTGTATCTTTGACCCCCCAATGGTACACTGATGTTCAAATCACTTGTTGAGAGTAATTTCTATTCTGAGCAGCAGGGGGAGCTCTGAGAGAATCGTCATTTTCTTCAAATCACAAATAAATAAATAAAATAAAACAATTTGCGTTTATTGTTTTGCAATGGATCCAAGTATCTTTTAGTACAGAAGTACTTTTCATTTTGACATATAATTCGTTTCAATGTTAACCAGCTGTAAGCTGCAACCAATTACCAAGGTAGTTTCTGAATTTACTCTTCAAGAGAAACCTCAATATAATAGGGGTGAGTGTGCCATTGCTTCGGAATAATTTAAACCCCAAGCCCTCAAGTGATTATTCTTTTTTATTTATTCATGCACTGAAAACAATTGAATATTGCATGGAGATTGAGTAACATCAAATTACATTTTAACTGACATACTTCTGCTTTGAATATAATAATTTTCCAATGCCAGCCCACCCATGTATCGTTTTTGAGTCCATTAAATACTTTTATTTACAGATTCATAATAAAGCTATTTACATTGTGCACACATTGTCAAAATTTGATTTGTTTTTACAACATGCAATAAGAATATAAAAATAGAATTTTTTTATAATTATTTTTTTATCTACACACCAACATATAAATATAAAGAGTACAAATGTATTTTTAAAATACAAAGATAAATACACTCACTTTGTGTACACTGTGTACCGAACAACAAAATACAACATATTTTAATAATCACAGACACATTATAAATGCAACTGAATGATGACTGCGGTTTCCTCAGACTCCCATTAATATGGAAAAACTAAATTCACCAGAAAGGGGTCCCTTCCCATTTCTAGCTCTGCCGGACATCTTGTAAAAGTTTGTTAATTTCCGCCACTAGCTCACTGGCATCCATGATCTCATGCCGGCTGTCACTGCGGTGGTTCCCCTGCAGGTGGTTGAGGACATTGTCAAACTCGTCCTCCTCATAGTTCTCTGGGATTTCCTCCATGGCCGGCAGCCATTTCAAAGGGGCCTGGGAGCTCACGTGGGTCACCTGGTTCGGCCCAATGCTGCTCCCGGGGTTCTGGAAGTGGGTGTTGGCTGCCCAGGCGGCCACCCCCTGAGGGTACGCACTGGACTTTCCGGGCAAGGGGCCCTTTCTGTGCTCCAGCGAGTTCACCCGCTCCACCTCGCTGCACTCCACATAGGAGTCCAAGGAGGGAGGCAGGAGGCGCTGGAAGACACTGTTCATTTCGGTGAGCAAGGAGGCGCCACCCACATCGCAGGTTTCCGCCTCCTCGCCCCCTCCGCCAGGCTCCTTTCCGAATGTGGAGAAGCTCTTCTTGTTCTCACCGGGGTCTGCAGATGGTTGGTGCTCCTCCGTAGACATCTGGGGGTCCTCCCCAGGGATGAACATGTTGTTTCTGTAGTCGGAGGAGGCTGGAGAGGCCAGAGGGGGCATCCAGCACTGGTCAGAGTGCCCAAGGACCCTGCACTCTTCTGTGCATAGTCTCATTGCTGGAGGGGTAAAAAAAAATGCAAACGGGCAATTTAGAGGTCAGGATGCCAATCGATTCACTTCTAGCTGAGGCACAACACAAAGAGCCCAGCGAATACTGCATACTACTGTGAGCATTTACTGAAAATGTCTACGGGATATTATAAACACATATATATATATGTGTCTCTAAAAAAAAAAAGTTACACATCTTAAAAAAGAAAACAAGGGTCGGATTTTTTAAATATTTTTTTATACCACTCTTGCTAAAAGTCCTCCAGAAAAGATAAGAGCAGTTCATTTACAAGATTAATTTTAGAACGTTTTAATTCAAAATTGCATCCGTATCTACTCTCAGAAATAATTTAAGATGAAGGCTTACAGTCTAAAAACAGATTATTCTGACTTTCCCCGCCCCCCATACCCATACTAATTTACAGATAAGCACTCCTACAGATTGCCTCTGGGGTTATCTCAGAAGAAGGAAATAAGTATACACTCATATGCTGAAATGAAAATGGAAATTTAGGGAGAACCGTTTACGGCAGGGATGGTAGTGTCCACTACACCATGCTCACCTGGGTGCAGTCTCTGGTGACCGTCTGTGAGGAACAGATCACTAAAGCCCTCACCCAGCAGTCTGTCAATGGGTGACTCCCTTCCCAAATCATAGTCACTGTCCCCAGCCTCGCTGTCCCCTCGACCACTGTCCTTCAGGCTGAACTTATCCATATCTTGTAGGGCATATCTAGAGGAACGGACACAAAGAAATATACATCACACATACAGCTGAATCTACATCAAAGGCGCTTTAGTCTATAGTCTGCCACAGTGATACGGCTCTGTCAATTCTCAGCACCAATTCACAAAGGAGAGCATTGGGGAAACCTGGAGACTAGACAGCCTGCTGTAGTTTCTCACAGTTCGTAAGGAGCGGACATAATGGCCACAGAATTGGCGAAAACGCTGTCATCATACAAATGATACATCGGGTAAGAAATAAAAAATTACATGAAAAATCTCCTTAAAAAATGATTCTGTGGAAAACGCAACAAGGACATTTGCATTGTTTGATAATACAAATTGTCCTGGTTTTATGATATAATGAAATGGATTACTCAGAATATGATGCGTAAAAAGGAAAGCATTAAAAATGACACTGAGACGGGATTATATATATATATATATTTTTTTTTTAAATATATATATATATATATTATTAACAAATGTTTTCAGTTATGAGCTCTGGTTCTGCTTTTTGTTTTGGTTCAATCCTTCTAACACCAACAAAGTGACTGGACAACATATAAAACTGTTTACCGCAACCTACAATCTAAGACCCATAAGATGTGACTGAATTCATGAATGTCAAATTTCATCAAGGTTTACCTGTAGCTTCTTGAGTATTTATTCCCGCGGAAACTTGGTCTTGGCTGGTACTGGCCCTGATGGAGCATGGACAGAAGCTGTGAGACTTGCTATATCGAAAATAAATAAATAAAAATGAATGCTAATGGCACAGACAACAGAAAGAAATGACTGTACATGAAATGAGCATACATGGTCATGCATGAGAAAACGAAGAACCAAACATGAGTACTACTAGGTGTGACTTTAAATGACTAGGATTAGGAATGACTAAGGAATGTATTGCTCATAAAAAGAAAAGTATTTGTATCTATATAATATCTAAACAAGATCTATAAAGCTGAAAAGGTAACAGTCCTATATTTCATGAAGCCAGATACCATTGTCTGGATCAAGGGTACAGGCCAGCGGAATTTTCTGTTTTTTTGTGATTAGTTTTTTTCAGATTTTCCAGGATAATTATACAATGAACTGAAACAAT
This sequence comes from Hiodon tergisus, assembly GCA_025775045.1. Taxonomy (NCBI): domain Eukaryota; kingdom Metazoa; phylum Chordata; class Actinopteri; order Hiodontiformes; family Hiodontidae; genus Hiodon; species Hiodon tergisus. The sequence continues at coordinate 1,799,512 of JAOVYW010000044.1, forward strand.
CATTCAGTCCTGAGTGGGCTTTCTTACCTCCACTGGCGGAGTAGCATGCGCAAGTTCAAGGGAAAAGTTCTCTGGAATGTGATTGGAAGATATGGTAACCAGGCTGTTCAATGATTGTCGGCTGTGATGACTCTGCCTGCTGCCCATTGGACCCCTCTCCATGGCTGGTGACGACGACGGGGACCGGTGGTGGGCCCTGATGGGCAAAGTCCCGTTCACCGTAGGCACCAGGGTGATGTCCCCCTTGTGGATCTGCCGGGACGGCTTCTTAGGGTGGTTCTGGTACGTTGACTCGGCCACCCTGCAGTTGTAGGACCTTGTGTCTTTCTTTTCCCTGGTGCATCTCGTGGCGAACATCACCATGATGACTAAAAGGACCGCGCAGATGGCTCCCAAGGATATAATGATGATCATTGAGACGTCGAGAGTAGGCTGGCCGTTTGTTGGTGCGGGTGGGATGTGGTTGTCCAAGTTTTCATACAGAGTGCATTTTAGAATGGCTTTAGCACTCAGGCGTGTGGCCCCCTTGTCTTGGACCACAACCACAAGTTCAGCATGCTCCAGGTGCACCTCTTCCATGCTGACGTTAGCGCGAATTTCACACTTCTTTGGGTCCATGGCGAAGTAGCCCTCTTCGTTGCCGGCGACAATGGAACACGTCAGCTCGGCGTTGACCCCAGCGTCTCTGTCCGTGGCTCTGATGACAGTGACCAGGTGTCCCGGCAGGGCGTACCTGGAGACAGGAATGTCGGCGGTGTAGTTCCACAGTTGAGGCATGACGATTACCGGGGGGTTATCGTTCTCATCTAATATGGTTAGCACCACGGTTGCGTTGCTCGTCAGGCGAGCATCACCAGCGTCAGTTGCCTGCACAACAAAGACAATCCGGCTGACATCCTCGTGGTCAAAAGTCCTAAGAGCATAGATGGCTCCACTGGATGGGTCAATAGTTACATAAGTTGAGATGGAGCTGCCATGAACAAGGCTTTCCAAAATGGTGTAGGTGACTTGTCCGTTTGTGTCCAGATCAGGGTCACTGGCCACGACTGATGTCAAATAAGCTCCGGGAGAGTTGTTCTCTGACTTAAATATCTCATATCTGCTCTTCTCAAAACGGGGCGGGTTGTCATTCTCGTCCATGACCCGCACAGTGAAATGTTTGATGGTGGACATGCTTGGAATGCCTTTATCTTCTGCGATCACCGTCAGGCTGTACTCAGATCTCCTCTCTCTGTCTAATGAAACATTGGTGAGGATCATGTAGTTTTTTTCATAGGTCTTTAGAAGCTTGAAATGCCCATGTCCATGCAGCCTGCACACAACTTCTCCATTTAAGCCGGAGTCAATGTCTTCAACCCTTACCAGAGCTACAAAAGTGTCTATGGGGGAAGCCTCAGATACATAGGCCACCTCTTCTTTGCCAGGGGTCATTAAATTAATGCTGATTTCAGGCTTATTGTCATTCACATCGACAACGTTGATAATAATTTTGCAGTGTGCAGGCATTGAGTTGGGTCCAAGATCTTGAGCCTGAACATCAATCTCATAGGAGGACGTGCTCTCAAAATCCACTCGTTTAATAAGCGTTAGGTGCCCATTTTCAGAGTTTATTTTAAACGTCTCAAGAATCTTTGGAGAGACATGGCTGCTGAAAGAATACACAATTTTGCCATTGGTCCCTTCATCTGGATCAGTCGCATTCAGATCAATAAGTAGAGATCCCAAGGGAGAATTCTCCAACAGATGAATCACGTAAGATTGCTCTTCAAAAATGGGGCTGTTGTCATTGGAGTCGGAAATGCTAATTTTAAGAAGTGTTGAACCCGATTTGGGCGGTACGCCTTTGTCCGAGGCCATCAGCTGAAGTTCGTAGTTGGATTGCACCTCTCTGTCCAATTCTCTAACAACAACCAGCTCCGCGTATTTCGCTCCATCTGTCCTCGTTCGAATATCAATTTTGAAAAAGTTATTTGGGGTCAAGGAATATGTGTTCAGGGAGTTTTCTCCGACGTCTGGATCCGTAGCGCTGTCCAAGGGTATCCTTGTCCCTACAGCGGCACTTTCCGATATCTCAATTGGAATGATAGAACGAGAAAACTGTGGCGAATTGTCATTAATGTCCAAAATTTCTACTTCAACATGAAATAACTGTAAATGCTCCGTCGGAAGCGTGATCACGTCAAATTCGAGCGAGCAGTTCAGGTTCTTTTCGCAGAGCCTTTCCCGGTCAATTTTCGACCCAATGCTAATTTCTCCGTCCTGTTCCCGAACGGAGAGAAAAGACGTGCTGCCTCTTTGCATTGCTCGGAAGCGCAGGGCGACGGAACTTGGCAGTTTGGATAAAACATCAGCCACATCCTCTTTAAGTCTTGCAATAACTGTGCCTACTTTTTGTTCTTCGTACACTTTATATTTAATTGTCTTACCTGAAACATGTTGCGTTAATGTCAACATCAAAATAAGTTTATGTAACATGAAGCAAAAACAAATGTTTCTTCTGGTTGTACCCATTGTATGTAGGTGTATGGAACTAATTCCAGGAAAAAAATATACAGAATATGCTTATTTCTTTTGTTTAAAATCCGACCATGTTCATTCCGACTCGTTGGTAAAGTTATTTCTTGCAATCAGCTCCAGTGCATTCCTTTCCTCGAGATGAAAAACGTTGCAGATAAGACCTTTTTGATGAGAAAAGTGCTAGATTTGTAGAATCACTGATACAGAACCATTCGAACTCGTTTTAAGTATCCCTATCGCAGTAGGATCTGTTGCACATATCCACTCGCACGTTCATTTGAAGCGCGACTGCAAGCTGTGTGCGCTGTGCTCGTTCTCGCAGCGTCGGTGATGCCTCTCCGCAGACAGACTGTCCCGAATAGCCCAACCCCAACTAAATCTGCAGCTTTTCTTCAGTGCAGGCAAACGCTTCCCAAATGAAGTGCTGCTCCTCTAGCCTCTCGGTGACCACTCAAACGCAGAGCAGCTTTTGATTGATTCACAAAGATCGAGTGCAGCAAACCCCGCCTTTTTGAATCACTTTCTCAAAGCGTGTCTCAACAAAAGCTAACACAAATGACTCAAGGCAAACTTTCTTTGTTGTGGGTTTTACTTGCCATTTAATTATATATTCGAATAAAAATGCATATCCATTTGATAACTTGTCATTGACAAGATACATATAGTGACCCGAAACCCAACGTTTATAAGAAAATGCAGAAGGGGTGACCGCATCTCATCTCGCTGTATGTCATTTCCAAGGTATTTTTAATCGTTCAAAAACTATTATATTTCATGAATATTATGGTTGTTGTTGACAACTGTGTAAATCGAAAATGTATTTGGATAAACAGTAAAGCAAACAAGTGACCGAACGTTCCGATCCCTAATTCAATTCGGCTGTAGCCTTATTGAAATGTGAGAGGGAGAGATAATATTTGGGCATCGCCTCGGCCATTTCATTTTATTTTAAGATTCAAATACAAAAAGTAGCACCACCCCGTCCCTCTCAAAAACACATACATCGCTCTCTCTCCCTCTCTCAGTGCCCTCCTATAGTTTTCACACCTAAAATCCACATGCACTTTTTATCCGCTCTTGTCTTTCCCCTCTGAACCCAGTCGTGTGGCTAATCGTGGCGAAGATAATCCTTTCTAATGAATGAATATCATACTGAGTCACGCCGTTGGGCATTATGCCCCTGTGAATAATACTGTTTTACAACATTGTAGCTCTTTCGGATTCCTGATCATCGAATCATCACCCATGCGAGTTAGAAGAAAATACGCGCGATTGGGATTTAGGAATCCTTTGGCCATCTGGCGCGAGTGCCCGACAATCCGACCCAGTCATTATTTCAATTCAGCAATGTGCAGACCTCATTTTAGCACCAACTGGGAATTACAGTCTGTGCCGATCGTGATTCAAAAATAACCCCATTCCATTTGTTCCCGCAGTTTTTTGTCGGGGAGTCCATCAATTCACCCCAAGGAGGGTAGACTCTACCCAAACAGTCTTTTTAACTCAAAATGTAATGTTTAATACGTAGCCTGAGTAGAACTCCATAACCTGACCACAACCGTGAGCACTTTTAGTGGTGTTGTCGCTGGAGATCAATTACATTCACAATAAATTAACTTAACTGATATAGTACAGTATCTCCAGACATTCGGATGGTTGGCTAGCGTCATTCTACGATTCCACATTATCACAATCTGGTTGATCAGAAGAGGCATTAAGATAATTATAATTACTAGTTTCCATGTCAAAGCCTAAAAAATCGCATCACTTAACACTCTGGTGAAGTACTGGCTCGCCCACCCGACACGCGCAGCTATGGCAGACTGGAAGCAGACAAAGAAAGGCCAACGTGCGCTACATATGCTTAACATTTCGACTCAGTTGGTTTATCACTCAAGGCACGTGAGCAAAGTTTGACTTTAAAGAGGGGCGAAAGAACGAATGCTGCTTACTCCCAACAGCGTCCTCCAATTGACAGTGCGACAGATATTGTAAATGTTTATATTTGTCGTTATATTTTGAACCAAAAATGAAAACGAAACCGCGCAACCCATTTTAAACCTTTTAACTTATTCGGAACTAATATATTGTTGAAAGGTTACACGAGATCCAATTTTCTGTCCGTATCAAATGGCATATAAAATGATCGAACTGCAGTAAAAAATAAAATAAAATAAAATAATAACATCTTAATGTTAATGGAAACAATATAAGTACGTTCTCCAGTTGGATACTTCATAAATCGAAACAGTTACTACGCAAAGACAATCCTTGAGACCAGTCGCGTGATGTAACAGTCGGGCTCAATTTATTCTCTTTACGCTGGCAAACTTTTAAAATACTTTGCATGACTAAAGCGGTATGGTATGATCAAACTTAACTAAGAATGGCGCGGGCTGGTGGTTTGATCCATTTAGTTCCCGAAGTAGTCGGCGCGCACAAAGCCGAAATGTAATTATTGTAGCAAGTGTGTTAATCACATTCCCGGCATGAGACGCGTTACTCCGGTCGGGATCAGAGAAGCTTGGGGAGCCCCCCTTCCACAAACGACTATTGTTGGTGAAAATATATCTATAGAAATGTCGAGCAGCAGATGTAAGATTAATGCATTTAGGTACGGGTCCTCTACAAAATAACAACCCTACTGCCTTTCTTTCGATGGTTAGGCATGAAGAAAATATGAAGTTATGTGATGCTATGACGACTTGTGGGAAGGTTAAAGATATAAACAATCATGTGTTTTTATGTGCACTGATATAATCTTCTGTAAATTTGCACGTGTTACATACCTTAATTATAATAACAGGCTAACAGGCCAAAATATATTATTAGAATACTATTAGTTAACTACCTGTAAGCAAGTTTTCTGAAATACATGTGCGTTCTGTATATCATTTTGCTTTTACGTTAAAGTCATTTTCGGAATTGGGCTTTGACCTTAAGCATAGAAGTTAGGATTCTTGTCCCCTTTTCTGACAATGCCAGCAGGTGGAACTCAGTCCAGTTGAGGTTAAATTTAACGGCAGGGAGCCCATGAATCCATCCAAAGTTTGCGTTGGTGGAAGACATCGCGGGGGTGGCCGGGGGGAGGGGGGGATACTGGGGGCATGGTGTTGTGTAGGCACGCGAGCATCTGCCGCCTCGTCTGTCTCATTATCATTCATTCAATTAGCTCCTGCAGATTTCGGGTTTAGGCACAGCCATTCAGTTGGACCAGCCCTCTGAGTCTCCAACAATGCTCATTGTTATTCATCTTCCGACAGACACTTTCAGACCGCGTTCAGGAGCTGGAGAAGTTTATTGCTTTTCGACACACGTTTGACTCAATTGTCTCCCATGACTGAACAATAAATATCTGTTTGGCCGGATATTTGCAAAAGACTTGAATCAACGTGAATCTTATATTTTTAGGCTGCATCACTATTGGCTTCGTACTCGTTGAACCTTGTTGTCATGTCCAGGTTTAGCAGTTGCACAGTATTTTAATTGTGAACATAACTGTGATCATAGGTATGTTCATAAGTAAGAACCAAATATTTAGAAACCCAATAATTGCACATTTTCTCATACAAAGAAAAAGCTATTAAATACAGTTAGGTAAAGCACTATTAGCAGATTTTTTGAATTTTTGATCTGGCCCCAGCCTAGTTGGTCCTCTAGTTTTTGTGGGCCTACAAATCATCACTGACACAAAGTTGCTTGTAAAAATGTTTGTCTTAATCTCCTCACATCTTATTAATTGAGAATTGTGTTTCAAATATGCATTTAACAAGGTGAATTTAATATAAACAAAGATAGTATTTTCTTTTGTTTATATTCACGAAGGATTTGTGTTCATATGTGCATTCATTGGTTGAGCAGAGACTTATACAAAGCAGTTTCCAGGACTGCTGCTGCAAGTACATTTGGTGTTGACAAAAAAACGCTTACCTGGCGGGTAAAGAATTACCTCGCGGGTAAAGCAGCCTGCCAACCAATGGTTACCCAGCACTATAACACAGGCTTACCTGGATGGGAGTAATCCTCAGTTCTGACGCTTGCTTATAATGTGTGTGGCCAATGCGCTTTGTTGCTAGTGCACATATTGAAAGATCAGGTGAAAGGAGGCAGAGCAAATCAAGTCCTCTGGATGATCTTTCTGGGTGAAAGCCGGCCTCTCGCCCACCTAGCATATGCTTCAAAGCCACAACTAGTTTTTTCTTAAGTGCTGTGACTCTTCCCCTTGCTCCCATTACTGAGCCTGAGCTATCGGGTGTCGGCCCTTCACCCTAGTATGAACGACCGATACTTCCTTTGTTCCCTTCCAGCACGTAGCTCAAAGACCTCCGACAGGTGCGCGGCAATGGGGTTGAAGACCTGGCTTGAGTTTCATGTGGCAGTTTTTAAAATTTCATTTCATTTTTTTTTCCCCATCTGCACATCCATGGCATTTGTTGCTTTTCAAATCTCGTGTAGCTAAAATTTGCACCCACAAAACCCTATGCAAACTCAAATTCTTCCCCCTTTTTGCTTGTGCAGGTGACCGAGAGGACACCATACTTTGATAAGCTCAGTGTCTAATCAACAGTCACCGACCGGGCTTTGGCTTAAACTCTTGGTTTATGCTCTGCAGCAGTGAGTTAGCATCATGTTCACGTGGGTAATTTACGGCATGACTTTACAGTCTTTTACAGAAAGACTACAGTCTTTTTTTTAAATTCCTTCAAATTGTGCTTTGAAGAACCATTCAATAGTACAACACATACTTTCACCAACATTTCAGCCTCAAAACAGAGTAAAGACAGAACCTGTGGTTTCACATTTAACTAGACTTAAGTGCCCATTTATTTTCCTTTGGGAGGGGAGGGAGGTCATTTGTTGTGAGCAAGACGTATGGCCTCTTTGTCTGTTCGCTCTGGCAGATGTGTGGCACTGTTGTGGTTTCCACATGCTTTAGCAGCTCCAAACGTTTTCAGTTTCATACTATTTCCACAGCAACTTTCACAAGTTAGGGCTACCTTTCACTTTGGGTCGTAATGATGCTTTTAAACACATGCCAACACTGCCTGGTTTTCTTAAATTCTTGTTTCGATTCAGCAACCGAATCACCGAGTTGGGCAAACAAGCTATTTAAGACCTGTTGTGTTGCATCAAAATGTATACACACTCATCATTTTAATCTTTGTGATGTGTGCCACTTTCAGCCCCTTAAATAAATACTAAAATATAATACTTGTTAGAATTTAAGTGTGAAACTTTTAGAATGCTTATTATATGTGTGTGTATATAT
>JAOVYW010000044.1:1807397-1821008 GCA_025775045.1 Hiodon tergisus
GATGCACTATGGGAAGAAGGCAACCCGGCGGAAGCAGTGTGATGCTTTGGACAATGTTCTGCTGGAAAACCTTGGGTGCTGCCATTCATGTGGATGTTACTTTGACACCTACCACCTACTTAAGCGTTGTTGCAGACCATGTACACCCTTTCATGCCAACGGTATTCCCTGATGGCATTGGCTTTTTTCAGCAGGATAATGCATCCTCCCACAAAGCAAAAATGGTTCAGGAATGGTTTGAGGAACACAAGAAGTTCAAGGTGTTGACTTGGCCTCCAAATTCCCCAGATCCAATCGAGTATCTGTGGGATGAGCAAGACAAACGAGTCCGATCTATGGAGGAATTAAAGGATCTGCTGCTAACGTCTTGGTGCCAGATACCACAGAACACCTTCAGAGGTCTAGTGGAGTCCATGCCTCGACGGGTCAGGGCTGTTTTGGCGGCAAAAGGGGGACCTACACAATATTAGGCAGCTGGTCATAATGTTATGGCTGATCGGTGTATGTTTCTGTTTGTGGTGTGTCTCTCTCGGACGTGGCCTGGTGATATGTATCTCTCAGCCGTGGGCTGGCAGCGGCGCGCGTGTGTGTGTGTGTGATGTAGTCAGACACCAAAGCATTTACTCCTGTCTGAGCCTCTGTCGCAGGAGCATCTGAGCCGACAGCATTTACTCCTGTCTGACTGTCATTGACCCGGTTTGACCCCGGGGTTCTGGATGAATTAATGACCGTGCTCTTCAGGAGATAAGTCCCTTGTGTCTGAAAGGTACTCCGAACAGTGCTGACTCGCGTGCTTTCTGACCGCACTCCAGTGAAGGAGTCGACCGTCTTGTACCGGCAGGAAATCTCCACCGTAAACGGTCGCCAAACTTTGGTAATGCCAGTTAATCTCGATTCCGGTCAGTGGGGGGGGGGGGTGTCATGTGTAATAGGATTTGGAATAACATTTTATTCCTTGCATTTTGTCAACTCGGAAGGCAACAGCAGTTTCTAGGGCATCAGAATGGCAGTATTGTAGGAGTGCTAAACTGTTATGGAATGGGCCCGTATTAACAACGTTAGCCCCTGGAGAAGTCGGGCGTTAAGGTAAAGGTACGTCGCCAGGCAAGCGCATCTCCTTGTGGTGGTCTGTTGTCTGTTACTGCCTGTGGAACTCGGGTACAGAAAATGAATGTTGGTATCGGGTCATAGTTTCTGGGTCTGAGGCTAGATGATGGGTAAACTGAATGTGTAGGTTGGTTCCTTTGGTGTACCTCTGGGCCAGGTGAGTATTGCCCCCTCACACAGACTATTCCCGGGCTGTTGCTCTGCGTGGCTATTGCGTGACCTCCGCTCGGACAAATCGAACAGAATGAAATGATCAACGTTGGATCTGTCCTGGGACATAACGGCGTCAGTCCAGACTTGTTTTTCCATGTTGAACGGTATAAACAAAGTATGTGTTCCTGTTCTGCTCAGTTTCACACTCTGCTTACAGAACTCTGCCATAAAAGAGAAATGTGTTTCAAACTTTGACCATGTGGCCTGTCCATAGCAAAAGTGTGGGGGGGGGGGGGGATTAGTCACAGGTAGTGGCCTCCTCTCCCATCTCTCCTCTCCATACTTTTTGCACACGGTGAACCAGAATTTAAGAGCCCAGCTGTAGTCTTTAATTTTATTTTATTTTTAAGTTCAACACTGCCCCGTGAACGGCACCTGTCCATCTGTCCGTCCGCAGTGTGTTCCATGGGCGGCAGCACAAGCCGACTCTACAGTGCCCTGGCCCAGAGCGTGAGCAGCGCCCCCCTGGCCCGGCTGGACGTGACGGGCCTGGAACAGACGGCCCAGGTGGAGCCCAGCGACCCCGACGAGCTGCTGAAGGAGTGCGAGGAGGCGCTACGTCAGCGACCGCCCCGTCTGCGCCGCGACTTCATCCCCTCGCACCGCGCCCCCTGTCAGCCCCGCCCCTTCCGCATCATGCAGTGGAACATCCTCGCCCAAGGTAGGAGTCCCCATTACGCTTCCGTCACACCGTTTGGTGGGTGACCCTTGTGTTCGGTTTCCCTGTGTCCTGCTGACCTCGCTCGAGCCCGGGTCGGACCACGTGGTTCACTGCTCCTCCTCCTTCCGGTCCGCAGCTCTGGGCGAGGGGAAAGACGGCTTCGTCCGCTGTCCGTTGGATGCCCTGAACTGGGCTGAACGCAAGTACCTCATCCTGGAGGAGATCCTCACCTACAGACCGGACATCCTGTGTCTGCAGGAGGTGGACCACTATTTTGACACCTTCCAGCCGGTCCTTAGCAGCTTGGGCTACCACTGCGCTTTCTGCCCCAAGCCCTGGTCTCCCTGCCTGGACGTGGAGAGCAACAACGGGCCCGACGGCTGCGCCCTCTTCTTCAAGCGGGATCGCTTCGAGCTGGTGGACAGCCTCAGCCTGCGGCTGGCGGCCATGACGGTGAAGACCAACCAGGTGGCGGTGGTGCAGAAGTTGCGCTGCAGGGAGACGGGGCAGCCGCTTTGCGTGGCCGTCACCCACCTGAAGGCGCGGCGCGGCTGGGAGGGTCTCCGCAGCGCCCAGGGCTCCGACCTCCTCCGGCACCTCCGCCGCTTCGCCGGGGGCACAGCCGTGCCGCTGCTGGTCTGCGGCGACTTCAACGCCGAGCCCGGCGAGGACGTGTACCGACGCTTCGCCACCTCCAGCCTGGGCCTGGACAGTGCCTGCAAGCGGCTGAGCGAAGACGGCTGCAGCGAGCCTCCCTACACCACCTGGAAGATCCGGCCGTCCGGGGAGAGCTGCCACACACTGGACTACATCTGGTACTCCCGGCACGCCTTCAGCGTGGACTCTGTGCTGGGCTTCCCCACCGAGGAGCAGATCGGACCCGACCGTCTGCCCTCCTATAACTACCCCTCCGACCACCTCTCCCTGGTGTGCGACGTCAGCTTCCGGGCCGAGCCCGACAGACTGCTGTAGGGTTTGTCTAAGTTGTAAACCTATGCACATGTCTCTTTAATGTAAAAGAGGGGGAAGTCCCTGAAAACCTGATCATTTTATTCCTGAAACGTCGTCCTCGTTTACTGGCTGGTTTAGATTAAAAGTAGCCTTTCTTGGAGGCATTATTATCCATATTACCTGGCAACAAACCAGACCCGTATGCCAGTATGATCTCAAGCCTAACCACTACTGTATTAACAGTATTCCTCTTTTCAATTGATAAAGGTTAGAGTGCCCCTCTGGATGTTTGTTGAATAAAAGACCCAACACTGTATGCAGTAGTTTGTTCTCAGTTATGGGTTACAGAGACTGCACTGCCCGGTCACTCATGCTACACTGGCTCTAGGTGAAATCTTGGTTTGGGCAAATCCATTGGACGCCAAGGTTTTCGTTTTTGTATAATCAGAATCTTAATTTAAAGTCCAGGGCATTTCTGCTGAAATTCACCAGTAGATGAAATCGTTAGCGAAGTGGCTAATAGTACAGAGATCATATCTGGTCCACGCTCACGTCAATTCTACAATTAGACTGGGACCAAGTCCCGCTAATTGTATTAAATACCTTATACTCGTGAGAAAAGAAATTCTAAGTTTAGATTTGGCACCAGCCTACGTCACCTTTACGTATGTCAACAAAGTGCATGACTGAGGTGAATTGGCCGTTATTTTGTGTGTGATTTAATAACTTATTTAGCACGAGATTGTATCTTCCTACTGGAAGAGATGTACAGCACAGTTACAGATGTCAGACATTTATGAAACCGTCACATTATTTTTCTTGAAATTTATTGCTCTTGTGTAACAAAGTTTTAAAAAATAAAGTTTTTTTGTTTCGGTTGACTTGAGGAGTTTTTACAGGACAATGACTCTCTGACTGGAAGTAACAGATCTTTTTAAATGATTTAACTGAACTGGTTTCAGGACTTTTGATTCTGAAAGAAGGTGTATAGACTTCCCCTTCACTCCACTTTCTAAAACGATGATAATCTATGGTCTGAAATTCTGTGTTTTGATAGCCTCTGATTTCAGCGCTCGACGGTGTGGGGGGGTTTACCGAGAATTAAAGGCATCCAGTGCAAACAGCTCGTCGATGAGAGGTTAAGTAGAATAGTTGACCTCACCTCTCTGGTCACCGCACCCTTCTGCTCGCTGCCTTCACCTTCTGCAGGACCGGGGCACCTGGGACATTTCCACCCAGCATACCCGACGAACTGCCACAGGGCTGAATTTCAGTTCGATTAAGTAGGCGTTGGACTCCTGCCATTCAGCAGATGCACATGTTACAAAAAGGCAGGACAAGGAAAAAACGCAGCAAGGTTTTGATATGGAAAGAAGCCATTTTAAGGTCAAACATGTTTCATTTTATATATATATCTTAAGTAAAATCTACTCGAATACACTTTGAAACAAGAGTACAACAAAATAGAGTATACTTCAAATGTTGAATATACAAACTAATTCAGTCCGCATTGAAAAGAAAGGGAAGTCCTCTGCCTGTGCGAGCTTTCAGCCAAACCCTCAGAAACATTTCCACACATACGCCAAGACAACAGGGCAAGGGCAAATTACAGCAGGGTCTGCCAGAACGCAGCGCCCCCAAACCAGTTTCCAACTATGTTACAGAAAGGGGGGGGGGGGGTGTTCATTTTTATAATACTGCTTGGTAAAAGGTATCAAACAGCTTTACACAAATAGCTGATTAGCTTATTATTTTTTTTTTTATAGAAAACAATCTAAGGCTGCGTGTCTGAAATGTCAGGAGCCGTTTAGCGCTTATGTACAAAGTCACTTTCTTTACTTAGAGCTGTCGAAGAAACACAGCAACTGCCGTGGGGGGGTTAAGAGCTTTCATTTAGCACCGGGAGAATGGGTACTAGATTTATAAGCACACAGTGATAGTCGCACACATATGCTGGTTTGCATTTTAAAGTCCCAATACCTAAAAGCCAAACCTCCCCAGCACGACTGAAATAACATTGCCTAGTGTTATTAAAAGGTTAGTGTCTGGGTAGTGCCTGTAGTGTTTTTGGTCCCTTTTTGTAATCCGAATACAATATTCTTTAGACATAATTATGTCCCTGAAGTTGAGTTCGGGGGCTGTTGAAATTCCCATGGACAGGCATGGGACAGATGTAAAAAAAAAAAAAAAAAGATCTTTATAGTCAATTTGACTGTGATACAATCAGAAATTCACACGTGATGAAAACACGGTGTTTAAAGTCACTGGGACTGGCCCGTTACTGTCCTATGTGGTAACAGTGGCGATCTCTGACGGAATAAAAGCGTCCGTCGGGGACGCCAGTGACCGGACCTCAGCACTCCAGCGCCGGGGTTTTCTCTGTGTCGGGGATGACGACCGTTACCAGCCTGGGGGTCTCGACCGAGCTGGCGTCCCGTTCCTGGCCCGGCCGCTTAACCACGCTCGTCTGGTACTGCGGCATGGCCAGCCTCGCCACCGACACGGGGGCCAGCGTCCGCACGGCCAGCGGCGCCCCCACCAGGTTGAAGCTGGAGGCGCCGGCGGGGATGGTGATGATCTTTGCCAGCTGCACGGTGATCTTGTCGCCGTTGTCTCCGCCGCCCGCCCGCACCACGTTGGGGAGGGTCTGGAGGAGGAGCTTAGGTGCCGAGCCGCCACCAGAGCCGGTGGTTGTGGCGGTGGTGAAGAGGGACGGGCTGCTGGAATGCACGGCCATGCCGGAGATCTTCTGGCCCAGGGCCGTGGTCATCACCACCGGCACCTGCATGGCCACGCGGACCGTCCTGAACACGCACACACGCACGCACAGAACTGCAGTCAGAGTCAGTTTTATACCTTCAAATCAATAAGCTAAGTCAATCAATTAAATAAGCTATATGTACAACAGATGGTTGATAATTTAGTGGGGGGGGGGGGGGGCCGTGACACCATTGTCAACTAGGACAGCCAAATTATAATAAAATCTCTCTTCTGCACAAACTGTTTACATTTACATTGTTTAGGTTTGGCAACCCTCCAGTTACTGGTCAATCTCAAATCCCAATACTTCAAAGTCATGACCACCCCCCCACCACTCAGTAGCTTGGTGGTTCCCACTCCCCCACCCCAGTGATGACGACAGACAGTGCCTGACCTGGCTCCAGAGGGCGTGGGGATAAGCGTGGCATGGGAGGAGTCCGGGGCTGTGGTGACAGTCACCACCCGGGGCGTGGAGGTCTTGCCCTTGCCCGAGCCAGGCTGGACCAGGGCGCGGACGCTGCCCCGCAGGATCCCGGGCACCTTGGATAGCTCGGGCGAAGACAGCAGGGTCTCGGAGGAAGGAGGCACCCGCTCGAACGACATCTCCTCGCCACTCGGGTCCGACTCCTCGATAACCACTATGTTTTTGGGCATTTCTTTAAACTGATAAACCAGGCGCTGCCCCTCTACCTTGGCCAGGATGCCTCTCTGGTAATAATACCTGTGAAAGTAAAGGTCAATGAGAATACAAAGGGCATTCTGCAGGCGCTTTGATCTACAGAAAGTTTTCCAACCTCAATCAAACCTGAATCAAAAACTCAATCCCTCAAAACGCTTTGCTGACTAAATGGAACACTTAGATACTTAAATAATACTTAAATAATAGTAATAAGAAGCGTTTCATGGAAAAATAAATGCACGTGAACCTGACTTGGTAGCGTCTGCAGGACAGAAGAGTAAAACCAATGTCCTGATAAAGACCAACACCACATGTGAACCAGCAAAGAGGAGTCTTTGGGTTGTAAAGACTAAACTCAATTCAGGAGCAACACAAACGGTCTCTCACACACACACACACGCACACACACACACACGCACACAGAGAGAGCACGTTGTTAACGATGAAACGATCTCAAGAATATCCTAAGCCAAGCCAGTACAAGAACAGGTCCTGGTTTCTGGTACTCACCTCAGGGCCCTCCCCATAGTCTCATAGTTCATGTCTGGCTTATTTTTATGCTTGCCCCACAACTTGGACACAGCCTTGGAGTCCACCAGTTTGAAGATGCCCTTCTCCCTCTGCGTCCATTTGATGTACCTGGGACAGGTGTTCTTGTCCTGGAGGAGATCCAGCAGGAACTCCCATAGGTACGTGGTGTTACCTGTCAAGGTGGCGTAGAGATGCCCTAGTTGAGTGCACACAAAACCCGTGAACCACGAGACTCCATGCGGATCTACGGATTCAGAACTCACCTTTGCCTTCTCTGGGCTTCTTCTTCATACTCGAATCAGGGGAGCCATTCGATACAGGTGGTGGATGGATCTTTGGCTTTCGCCCAGCTGCACAGGAAGAAAGATACATTGTTAAATACAATTAACCCAATGCAACACACAAAGTGAGTATGAGTTTAACCCCCCGTCTGAGGTCTCGCTAATCATTTGTTCGCACACATTCCACACGAGATACAAGATGATGTCATTATACCCGTCACGCTTTACAATCAGCCCGAGCCGAGCCGAGCCTCACCTTTCTTCTTCTTGAGCGGCTCGCTCTCCGGGGCCTCCAGGACCCGGCACATCTCCATGGGCTCGGTCTCCTCTGTGGACACCTCCACCACCGTCTCCGTGATCACGTCCGGGCGCATGGCCGCGTGGATGAACTCCGGCGTGACCACACAGGGCGGCACAAACTCTTCCACTGCACACAGTTACCGCACAGAGTCCCTTAACACCCACTAGAGAGGATGACCGCTGTGAAGAGTACTGTGACAGCAGCTAGGTCAGGCGCTGCCCAGCTACACGCGGGTACGAGAGAGACTCCTGGTCCAGATGCCCAGATAACTTTGCCAGTAAGCTGGAGTTGTCAATAAGGACCCAAATGGACAGAGCAATAGGTTGCCATGGTAAAAAAGAGGCAACCCGGGGGAAATCTGGGCAGAGAGTTGGGACCGACATGCTCCAAGAATCCTCTTTATTACAAGTAGAGGTAATCAATTATCACTGAAGGTAGCAACTTTTTAAAAAGTTTAAAAATCTAGAGGAAAATTGGATCAACCTCTGCAATTTTAGGCCATACAACGCAGGTCATTTTCTAGATTCTTTATTCAGCCCGAGGGTTTAGGCATAATGTTTACCATCAGAATTCTGGAAAAAGGAACTGCTCTTAGCTGTTAAGACCAACAATCTGTGCTGGTGCAGGTCTCTCTGTGAATCTGGGCCTGTAAGTGCCTGTTAGAGCGGACCCATACCTGGACTGCGGTCACCTCGCAGGCTGGCGGGAGAGTCCATGTGGAGCAGGGCCTCCGCTGCCTCAATGGTCTTGTCCGAGCAGTGAACGCTGCTGCCATGAACCGACGCTTCCACTGCGAAGGAGACAGAAACCCTCAGGCTTAGACGAGGAAGAGCAAACCGCTAAGATGGGCCGGCGTTAGCGAGCCCGGAACATCCCATGGCAAGGCACAGCCAAGGCAGATGCTTCCGCGATACGGTTTTCCCCTGTAGCCTCAAACGGACCAGTGAGGCAGAGGCGCTGAAAGAAAAATCAGCTCCCAAGGCCCTCGAACTACAGAGAGAAGCCCAAAGGAGAGCCAAAGGACGCATTGAACGATACAGCACAAATCCACAAACAGTCAGATGTCTATTGGTAGGACACGCCGCCATCTAGATACCCATGGCAACGGGAAGTCCAGTATTCCAAGCCGTGTAACTTAACTTCAATATGAAGCAAATCACCTATAACACTTGCTAGATTTCTTACTCGGTTAGATTTCTCCAGTTGAAATTTGAAACAGAATAAATAATTCATTTCCATGAGATTAATCAATACGTTACCATCACACTGAACAGTGTGCCTATTCATGAAAATGAAAAAAAACAGTACAACTAGTAAGATCCACACAAAACAAATTTGAATGTCCCCCAAGAGCTTACTGTGGGAACGACAGATGGATTTCCCACATTTCCCCACAGCAGTTATGGCCTTCCCCAGAAAGTACGGCAAAGCGAGCACAGAAAAAACGCTACCAATGGTGTCTTCAGGGCCGAGGAGGAGGAAGAGAACGGGATACAATTACAAATAGACTTCCGTGGATCAGGTTCCCCCACACCCCTTTCTGTCTGCTTCGGGTTGCCGTAGAGGGTGCCACCTGTCTCCCTCTCACGCCGTTTGCCCACTGCCCAAGCCATGTTTGGTTATCTGTGGCCGAGAGCTATCTTTAGGTGGTCCAACTCTTTCAGCTGCAGAAGACCCAGAATGCACGCTGGCACTAGGCAGAACTGCCCTTGAAACTGGTCAGGGGCTAAACACAGCTGATGAAAACATTTTCACTTCCAACAGGTATGTGAATGTAAACAATAAAGCATTTTCGGGATTCATTGTCAAGTTTAAAAAGACGCACTGTTCAATAATGCACAGCCAATAATTTAACCAAAAAAACCACACTCTCTCTCTTTTTTAAGAAAAATAATTTAAAGATTCAGATTAAAAGTTTATCAGCAGAACATTATATTTTGGTTTGTATACGGGACTTGTTTCAGAATGCACTGAATATTTTTATACCAACAAAGGTTTTTATTAAGTTAGTATTCGCGTCTATTTGAAAATGTGTCTGTTAAGATTAAATTAACAAAACATCTAGCAATGGGTGTACATACTTTTACTGAACATAATAAATATAATTCGGTTGCATTTTAAAATTTTCAATATTCGAGGTAATAACTGGCACTATTTTGCTACATCGCATAGCGATCCTATGAAAAGTAGTGCTGTCCCTCTCACTTCCGTGTTTACACTCGCTCAGCTTTTTCCCTCCAGTTCACTCCGCAGACACTCTCAAAACACGGAATATTTTAATCCCTGCTTGGAGTGTCATTGGCCATTTCATGTCTCCCAGTCGATAAGACTGTGGTGTTCTATTGGCTTAAGTGCTGTTTTCGAACATTCCGAAGAGACCATTTGACAGTCTGAAATGTCACTTTCAAATAGTTCCCGCCCACATGTCGCTGCAATTATTCGATGGCGGAAGAATAAAATATATTGTCCAAAATAACCAAAAGACTTGTATTTCAAAAGAAATATCACAAACTAGCATTTGTCTTCAATGTTTTAAAAAGAATAAAACCAACGACCTAGACAGTATTCGAATAAATACTTAGTTAAAATATTATCTGTAGCGAATTAATCTTTTAAACTAATTAGCTACGTCTATAGGTGATTAACAAGTATACATACGGATAAAATCTCATATATATTTTAATATACAAACATATCAAAAATGTTTAAAAACAACAATTTGTTGTTGATCCTAACCACCGCTAGCATCGCTCTCTTACCGATAAAAAAATATATAATAAAACGTAAATATTTCGATCCACAAGTTAAATCAGCAACAAGTTGTAGCAATCTGTCATCCATGGCAAACTCCAATGTCAGAAAAGGACGTCAATAACACTAGAAACGGTATAACAGAATGTCCTTCTGAGTCAGACAGCGTGGCAGGGACGTAGGACAGACAACAATCTCACACACTTCCTGGTTTCCCCCAGCAACTCACATCAACCCTTTATTAAAATAAACATTAAGTAGCTAAACGAAACATGCTTTGGGTTGACCCACCAACAATGCACAACTGAAATCAAAATACAACAGTGCAGCTCACGAGGACAGCACTAAAGATCTGAATAAGATACTTTTAAAAACAGTTTTGGAAACGGGAAAGGCAGAGAACGCCATGCAGGTTGCTAACCAAGGTGATCACTTCCTGATTTGCCCTCCATAACTTTACAAAATAACTTTAAGGAATGAGACTCAGTGACTAAATAAATATGCACAGAAAGAGAAGACAAGAGGCAACAGACTACTGAGATAAATGTAGGACATTACCGGCTCTAATGAGCAGATCGAGCTGGTTAGCGGATCCCTCATGCAGAAAAGTCGCCATGTTCTCACCGAGCTGCGGATTCACATTGACTTGCATTGAATCACATAAGACTAAGAGAACCACAATTTAGATCACTCCGCTGCCACAGGAAATCGCCTCAAATTCAGCCAAACACAGACAACTCAGTCTGACGAATGCGATCCTTCCGCGTTAAACACAGGAAATCCTATCTGACCTTATGCTACTGGCTAACATCTACGCAATAAGATTAAGCTACTATGGAGTTTGACATACTTATTATTATTTAAATATCATAGATTATCTTGCTATCCGTTTATAATAATGGAACTCATAAAACAAGTAAAACTTATATTTCGGAAGTAATCCCGAAGTCATTTTAACTCTACACAAACTCACAAACAGCTATTTGACGAACCGTTATAAACGTAGACCGTCAATAATACGAATGGGTGGAAACAAGTCTAACAATTTGGTAGTTTTTTTATTTTCTCAGCCGTTTATGACCCTATAAGTGGACATTAATGACATCTAGCAAAACGTTACTCGTATGCTCCACATCAGGTTACATCGGTGAATTACATTAATATCCAGTCTATCACTGCAATGGGAATTATTCATAAATAGTTGTCGCCTGTGTCCATTTTCCGTTTCTTTACTTTCGCCATACAAACGAATGTGACAAATTATATCGAAAAGTAACCAACTGGTGACAACTACATATTCCTGCAATGTTGTATCGAGAAATACTGATATTAAATCGGTCCTGCGGGATCTTCTGGTGTTCGTTCAGCCTCACATCTAAATTGTTTAACTCGTCATTATTCGGATTAGAAATTCTCAAACTACATAAATCCTACACAGTGTGATAGATAACTCCAAGAGAGGCCGGCCTGCAGAGACTGGGATTTGATAGCCCTGAACTGACCAAGTAGTTGTGAAACACACTAACCTTATATATGTACTGACAGAGGGTGGCATATTGGTTAACATTAGCCGATCAAAGGTTACCGATCAAATTCGAGACAAAGGTGGCGCAATTGAACAGCGGCTCCAAATAGGCAAATAAGTTCCATACCAAGTTGGTATATCTAAATTATACAAGACAAAAGTAAACATGACCTGAAAAAATAGCTAAACTAAACCGCGACAAGGCCAATTTTTGTTTTACTTCGTATCGTTTGGAAACGTGCCTCATGTTAAACTACTTAGTCATATAACTAGAGATGTATAACTTTCTAGCATAACTAGTAAACTAAATTATCAGTTTTCCTCATTAAAAATGTTATTCCTTTAACAACACAAAGGCAGCACAAAACGCATGCAATAATCGCCGACAGTCCCTTTAGATTGTGCTTCCTAACGCATTATGCACTTTTAAATGAAAATTCCGCGGAGGGAATACTTCTCATCAGTAGTTAAAACGCATCACAACAGCTGCTTCTGTGAACCATTAGATTTTGCCAAAGAGACACTAACAAAAGCTGCAACCCTTGAAAAGGTGATGAAAATCAAAGTCTGTGTAGTTTGACGCGAATGACCACAAGAGGGAGATCATTTGTCACAGAGCGCTCATTTGTTCTCGGATGGCACAATTTCACACAGGAAACCCATCCAGACCTGCGCAAAGAAAGACCCTTACTATTGTAACTAAACAGTCTATAAAATTGCAATACAAAATGCATGATTTTTTACATGACATAACAAACAAAAAATTTCAGCTCGGTCCAGTACCAGGCTTGATCACACATGGCACATAACCCACTCAGCACCTCGCTTCTGACTACTTCTACTAATAGGAGAACAACGACCAAACAATTATTAACAACAATCTTACTTGAACAAACTTATAAATAAATCTGAGCATTACCTGCCAAAAAAGGCCAATCATAAATGAAGCACTTTGCTTTACTGCACTGTGCCAATGGAACTGAAGCTTTTGGCCGGAGGCCCACAGCATGGCTAACTTTGGTAATATTTCCTTTCACGGCTTGGTATCCTACCATGCTCGGTGCAAGGCTGTGTGTGCAAACTATGCCAAAACCTGTCATTTACTTACTCATGAGGCTCATTAAGTCAGTGAGTCACATTTGGTCGGTGAGATTAATACTGTGCCATTAAATTCACTCGCCTAAACTTCATTCTAAGTGCAAAATGCCTGCAGGAAATGGAAGTAGAAAATCGACACCCTTAAGGACATTCAGCAGAAATACAGAGAGCGCTCTGCAGTAACGGTGAGTTTACAATTTCTGCTAGATTCCCTTATTCCAGCAGAAACCTCCGCCAAACCGTACCGGAGTTTCACTGCACCATCGCAGACGCACCAGTGTCCTTAACAACCTGAAATGAGTATTTCTCCCTCCCCTTTGCTCCTCATGAGGGGTTGACGGCCTGTTCAGGCACTCCAAGCGCTATCGCGTGTTGTGTGGTGCAGTGGAATGGAAAAGGTGGTGCTCCTTACCGGCCTCCACCACCTCGGTCTCCACCTCCTGCTCCTCTGCCACGTCCTGCAGCAGGTAGGTGTTGTCATCGTCGTACACCAGCACCTGCGCGGCGTAGCACTGCTCCAGGCGGGCGCTGGGCATGGGTTCCACGATCACAGCCGGGTACTGATCCTCACCCTGTGGGGAGAGGCGAGAGATGAGAGAGCGCTCTCTGCCCACACCCCCTGGTACTGCCGCCCTTATAGCATTATGGCCAAGAAGTGATGTCGGTTGACTGCAACTTGACTGCAACTTGACTGCAACTTGACTGCAACTTGACTGCAACTTGACTGCAACTTGACTGCAACTTGACTGCAAC
>JAOVYW010000044.1:1821108-1831500 GCA_025775045.1 Hiodon tergisus
TCGGAAACAGAAACAAGTGGCTTGTCAGTACACAACGCATCTGGCTTTGGTGCAGAAAATGTATCCACAGTTGATAGAAACTTAAATTAATCAATTCATACAGCAGGATATTAAGGAGCTGGCCTCAATTATTGAAAAAACTAAAATGATCTTAGAGTTTCCAAACCCAGTTCCAGAATTTCAAACATTTCATCTGAAAAAACCTCATACCAAATGCTAAAATAAATATAAAATGTTACCAGGTCAGAACAAATCACAGCATTGTTTACCATGCACACGCTGGAATCCAATGACGGATGGATCACTACATTTGTAACAGTGGTATTAATATACTCCATTGCTCATGGGTTCTGCTGGGTGTTTAGTGTCCCAGACAGGTGTAAAAGGTCAGACAGTTGAGTGGCCCGATCCTCACCTGCTGGGCATCCTCCACGGTACCGACATACTCCAGGGATGATCCCCCGCCGTCCACCACCACCACGGAGGTCATGGTGCGCTCCCTGGGGCAGGACAGACCCGTCCCCCGTCACACCCGCATTCACCCCCTCCGGCACAGCGCCGCCTGCTGGGGAGATGGAGTTGGAGCGGACGTTGAAGGACGGAGCAAAAGCAGCTTCGCACCCGGAGTCGCGGACGCTGAAAGTGCAAGCCCCCCCCCCCCGGCGTTGCAGAAGCGTGGGCCAAACAGGAAAGCCTGGTAATGGCTCTCCAATCCGATGCAAAAACAGATGGTTTAATTGGTTAAATACAGACCTACATGTTTCTCCCCACCAACTCTATGTGGAGTGATGAGCTGACATTAACATCTGTAGGCACCTGAAACCGCGATGAACATTCAGCAGTTTATACACTCCAGTCAACTCGGCAGAGAAACAAACCTCCGACAGCCACAATTCAGGGCTGGATTTAACAGAAATTGTGCCACTATTATTTAGAATAATAAATGGCCAACCCCTAAAAATCAGCCCCTCGGATGAGGCTGGGCCGTGCTCGGAGGGGACAGTACTGATTAGACACAACAGAAAGACAGGGACGTCGACAGGCCAGCCTGTGATGGCTGGTGTCATGGTAACGGAGCCTGCAGCGACGACCCAAGCCTCATTACGCCCTTTCACACACCCCCATGCCAGGACCTGCGTAATCCTCCGCCCACTGAACTAGACACGACACACCTCGAGATTTTCACTAGCGTAAACTGAGAAAGCTTAGACTCTACACACCTAGATTGTGACGTTGACGGGGCAGGGACCGGCTCACCGTTCACCGGGAGGGAACCTCACCGCGGCCCATTCCACTTCCTGCCCCCGGTGACCGCACAGTGTCCAACACCGCTCGGAAGCGAGACGACGCAAGTCGCAGAGTCTGTAGCTATGTACCGCACATTCATTCCTCTTAACCCACGAGGGTCTCCAATTTTCACAGGCAAGGAGTTTAATGATGTTTAACGAGTGGACATGTCACATGTCGATCACATCCGGCCAACGAACATGACTTTCTGGTTCAAAGCTGAAACACTGGTACGGTCTAGCGCTGGTTAGGCCATTGTATACCTGGCCAGACAAAAACAGCTCACAGTGTAGCATCAGCTGTAGCTAATCACATTAGTCTGAGCACTGCAGAATAGGAAGCCTGGACAAACAACCAGAGAACATAGGCCCAAGCCCCACACACACACGCATTCATTTATATATTAATGGTGGCCTTTATTGCCCCAGCAGCTCGCACAATCCTTCCACGACTCCTCCTGAAGCTGTTCGACTTCTGGTAAATGTAGTCCATGGAAGGCGAAGGAGCCTGACTTTTACCAGACCATTAAAGATTAGCATTCTCAAAACGAGAGTAAAAATGAGGAGGAAGGTAAGCGCTAATCTCCCTCCGTCTTGTTTCATCTCAATATTAACCCAAGTATTTTTCAAACAGTTGTGCATTCAGGGCAATTTGCTGTGTAATCACAGAACGCCAAATGACATAGCAGCACTGTACATCGCCACTGTTACAGCCCAATAGGTTCACATGCCCTGTGTTTGGACCCAGTCAGAATGAGATGATGATCAACACCAGGCCTTTTGCTGGTTCTGCTCCTGGCTCTCCACCCTACATGTCATCAACCAGTGTTACCCCGCCATGATCAGCCTCTCCTAGACAGCTATGGTGAAGCCATCATTTCCTCTGGTGGATAATTATCCACCCTGCGTTTTCTTTTTGTCCTGTCTGACTGCAGACACAGATTCACCACGATGCACCCAAAGGTGGTTCGTAGGTTCAACTCAGCTGAGTGTCCCGCGGCCTCTAGGGGGCGCCACCAAAGCCAGGAACTCGGGGGAGGCGCCAAGCCCTAGAAACATGATCAATGCTCGTCTATCGCTCGGTTTCCGCACAAATCTCCAGGCCGAGGGGGAAGCTCCGAAAACACTAAGAAAAACCACAGACACTCAAAACAACTGACGACTACTCAGCAGACACCCTCCAAACCCCTCAAATACCACAAGCACAAGTCTAGTCTCAATACCACAGGAAAACTTATGCAACATCATTTTAATGAAGTCGCACATTTGCATAAACGCAAGCACACAAACATTACTAAAGCGAGATTGAAAATGCAACTTTCTTTCTGTAAAGTAATGAAGTCGACCCCACATGAGAAATAAGTCACACAGCTTCAGTGAGTAATTCAGACAAAACCAAGTCACAAACCAACCTTTAAACAGTACAATAAGACCGTTTTGCTCCCCGCTGAACAGATCAGACCGGCAGTCACAAAGGCTTAGCTTTACATAAAAGCCTTGAATCTGAAGTTATACATGATTAATACAAGAGCAAATAACAAACAATCAGCCCCACAGAGCTCACTCAGCGACGTGTGAAAATCAACATTAAGCCGGGGGGGGTATAAACCACATCCTCAGGAGAATTTATGCCGCTCCTTCTGTGATTTCGGAATCCTTGCGCTGTGTGGCACGCTTAACACACTCACCAGCGCCGACATCCAACGCACCCACCTTCCACAACGGCGACACAGCAGCCCGTTCCTGGGGCGCCAACCCCGAACGCTGCAGACATGTCCCAGGGACCCCATTCCCACTCAGCCCTGAGAGGCAGATGAGAGGAGCCGTGTGTTGGCCTGCCACGAGGGCGAAGGGAGGGGGGGAACCAGTCCCGTCAGCCAATCCCTGCTTACGCTCTGGGGCCGGGTCACATGAGGAGGGAGGGAGAGTGTCACATGAGGAGGGAGGGAGAGCGTCACATGATGCCACACAACAGCTCTTTTGTTCAACCTGAGGAGCCACGGAGACACTGCCCTCCTCACACGGGCGAACCATTGTGTCAGTGTGGCACGCATGCAAACTCCACACATCCACTGAACTGTTCAACTGCAATCGTTTTACTTTTGTAAACCCTTTTCCAGAATAAATCGACCGTAACTGGAATGACCGTTCTGATTCAGGAAGTCTATTTGCTACTGTTGCTAAACCTGCAGAGAAGCATGGGTCATTACTTTTTAAATAGCAGTATCTTGAAATGAAGGAGGTATGAATTACGCTTTCTGACAGCGACAAACGCACTCTACGTCCAACAATGTCTTTCTGTCCTCAGTCAATTGAGCCTCTTCAACTTTGATCAAGAGTCACTGCAGCTCGAGTTCAGCAACCTCAACTTCCAAATCAGATCAAATAGAACTCCTC
Organism: Hiodon tergisus; assembly: GCA_025775045.1. Classification (NCBI taxonomy): domain Eukaryota; kingdom Metazoa; phylum Chordata; class Actinopteri; order Hiodontiformes; family Hiodontidae; genus Hiodon; species Hiodon tergisus. The sequence goes on from JAOVYW010000044.1 coordinate 1,824,792, forward strand.
GGTTATGGTACCAACAGATTAAACGCTCAAGCAACATAACCATGCCAATAGGACAGAAGCCAAAACAATTGACATCCCACAAATTTAACAAGGGGGTAGCCATACATTAAACCGTCAACTTGCAGCATGGGTGTCCCTGTGTGGGATATCCACCGAAGTACCATTCTCAAGCTCACAACAGCCGGGCTCTCCCAGGGATTCAAACCAAAACACCTGTGCGACAAGGAGAACAGAATCTCAACAGATCCATTCCATCTTACTGACAGCTTTTTTTATTTTCTTCTTTTTAAAACAGCAACCGAGGACTTACAAGGTGTGTTACATTGTGTACATTGTTACAGTGTACACACTGAAAGATGCCATTACCCCAGAATAACAGACGGAGATTATATCACATACAAAAGGAAAAAGGGTTGCATGTGAGCCTGTTAGTGAAAGCCCACAGTAGATTAACCAATCACAGCTGCCTTTCGGGACACACATCCGTGCCAGCCCAGAGCGTAGCTCGGGGTTTGACAACAGGCCCGCCTCTGTTCAGGAGCCCACAGCAACACTCTCAGCTCTATCACTGATCTCCGCCCCTCCCTAATCGCCATGGCAGCTTCCCAAGTCAAGTCGATTCCTCCAGGCATCACTGCAGGCCTGTCTCCCACACTGTAGGTCAACACCAACGATAGAGGAGACGTTAAGGATGACATCCCCAGAACAGAAACAGTCAGAAGAACGGTGCAGAGTTCCTCTCCCTTGTGGGGCAGCGCAGTGTAGCGCGCGCGCTGTGCTGGGGGGGGGGCAACGGCATCTGCACTCCGAGCAGAGCAACAATCCCCGCCCTTCCTTTGCACTGGGTGCATCTCCCTGCCAACGGCCCAGAGTCTCGGCCGTGCTCTCCGGGACACAAACGGCCACTCTTCCAGGGAGCCCATTTCCCAGCTAACATCAAAGTCCTTCAGCGGAGGGCGTTTCCAGGAGAACAAGAATGCAGCGCCCGCCCCTCCCATTTTGCGTCGTTGCACAAGTTTAACATTCCAAAACGATTAACCAGCAAACAGTGGCAAAGAACGGCCACGCCTACGCACACACCCACCCACAACCACAACCAGCACCTCCACACTCTCGCCATCACCACAGCTTGAGTCACCGGACCGAAGCCTTGAGGATTAGCGCCTGGTGAAAAGAAACCCCAGCAAGCCCTCCTCTGACCCAGGGACACACGGAGAGAAGCAGGGGTGAGTCCAGCGGGTCGCTGGTGAACAGAGTGGGCCTTGCCTGGGAACCTCTCTGAGGTTCATGGATCCCCGGTCACTTCTGAGATAAGGAAAAACTTGTTGTGGTCCCGAACAAGCCCCATCCTAAGATACTTAAGACAACTCTTTAGGAGCACCGCGATGCACATACGGGCTGTAAGATTTAAGAGGTCAATAATCATATTTAAGAATGATCCCCGTTGAATATTTCCATAGACACTTCAGCAAGCAACACAGCCAAAGGCACTGCAAAGCAGCAGTGGGAGATATGGTCCCCAAGGATAAGCTCAGTTTATTTAATTGGCTACAGGAGTGTATTGCTACGTTATTTAAATGAGCTAACACACACACTGCACCTCTCGTGTTCTGTACTGGACCACAGGACAATGTTCTGTATTGCTCTGGATAAGAGCGAGTGATAAATAAATTAAATTTACAAACGTTAATAGATTGGATGCTCGTTACATGAATGAATTAGTTTTTTTTTAGCAAGATACACTATCATACACATAGGAGAGTATTTCAGATAGAGCACTTGTTTAACCCAGGGCTTCCCAACCCTGCTCCTGGGGGACCACCGTTAATTATCTACCTCAATACTGCAAGAAAAGACGATTAGTCTCAATTATGGAAATTATTTTCCAATTTAAATCCTAAACCGACGTGGCTACACGCTACTTATTATAAGTCATAATATATTTGCGTAAAAGATTGTAATTAGACTGTGTGTGATTTATAGTTCGAGCCCAAGTACTACGGTATACCGACACTTCCCTTCAAATGCAAACAAGGGTGCCGACGAGCACAATCATGACGCAACCACTCCCGGTAGCAAACACTTTCCACTTACTTGTTTCGGTATCAGTCCCGAGGGAGCGACCTCTCATTTAAAGGGTCGCTAAACCAACATCGGTCGAAACTGTAAGGCATTGACAACCTTGCGTATCCGCTAGCTTGACTGATTATGCGTAAACATCACTGCGCGCACTTCCGTTTATTTCTTGAACTATGCAGTTGTGTTGCCAGCAAGTAACTGCATCTAACTTGATCACAATGAGGACAAAGCTAGCTAGTACCTTGCCTCGTAAGAATGCTTTATACAGGACAACCCATGCGATTCATACATTTCAACACTGTGTATCATGCAGAAACGTCAGGAAGTTACATTTGTAGCCGGCGTAGAATTGACACATTAAATCGGCTCCTGAAAATGTGTTTATACGGAATAACAAACGCGCATCACAAGGAAAGCGTGCCATTATCTTCCGTGAACTCCAGTATACTGCCATTGTGTACGGATCGAATACAGTCTTTTCAAATATGGGACCTGTACTGATTGAACTGACTGATTACTACTGTGCAGCAAACTCGTACACATGGACTCCTAACTCATGGTCTGAATTACTGTACGTTTGCAAATCGTAGCCAGCCCCTCTGGCGAATGCAGAACAAACAATAAGGTCATTGCAAAACGGACGAAGTTTAAACCTCGTCACTCCCTCGATTAATTAATGCGCACATTGATTAATATTCTCAGCAGTTATTTTGCTAATCTTTGTCGGTTTATCGGATTACTGAGGTTAGCAGACATTCCTCTCTTATCGCGGCAGTGTGTTTACATTCTAGCGACGGTGAATAATGGTCAGCTAAAGCACACTACTGCAATTTAGCCTGCTAGCTAGAAACAACTGTAAACGTAGCCAACAAGCAAAACTGACTTATCTCGTTGGCAGTTGAAACTACAAACATACCCCCAACCGCCAAATTAGAAAAGGAAAATAACCGTTGAGGTAATTTGGCAATTCTCTAGCCACTGAACTTGAGCCGTCAACAGCTGCACCAGCAGTGATACAGCCATCTGACTATTTAGTACATTGTGAAAAGCGTTTCCGCAGAATACTTAGACATGACAAACAGGGCGAAAGTCGCATCTTAATTATAACAAAGCAGCCCCCTTACCTTACAATGTAGTTTTTGCTCAAAAGGGATATATATATATCAGGCCTAGCCACCATACGATGGTTACTTCTAATGCAGTTTTTCCCCTATGTTGTTGGTTTTACAGTGGTAGGTAGCAAGTGTAGCTAGCAAGCCTTTCCGGGATGTGAAGCAAGCTATTTGTTTAATAGACTCGTCTCCCTCCTTATGACCTCTTCTAGCGATCTAAAAAAGATCGAAAACTTTATTTTATGTTATCTAGTTGATTGTGTTTTCCAATGAGACGTTTATTTGCCTTAAGGATCCAGGTCATTCCCTCGCAGTCGCAGCCCGTCTGAGTGACACACAAGTCGTGACGTCACATCGACCAGTAGCTGTCCCCTTCCCAGAAATTACCACAGGGTTCAATTCTTTGTTTCACATCAACCGCTCCCTCAAACATTTTTGTTGGTTTTTCGTTTCTTGTCGAATACCTTTAAGACTATTTTTCAATGAAAAAATAACAAACATATACAGAATACCGCTTGTATCCAAGTCATTTGCATGGCATACAGAATTTATTTCTGCATTTTTTATTTAAGTTCTTCTCATTAAAATCGTACATAGCGATTGGCCAAATGGTTATATCACAAGACGTCAGCTAAAATATTAATTTAACACGAGTATTTCGACTTAAATAAAAAAAAACATTTTTTGTAGTACATACTCATTTTTAAAACGCCCTAACCTGAGTGAGTATAGGAGTATAGGGGGAAAGGCTCAGTGAGATTCAATAAGCAAGAAGTGGTGGAAAGTAACTGAAAATACACGGATATAACCAAAAAAGAGAGATCCATAGATTTAGAAATATGGGCTAAAGTCAATGTCTTTATATGCGTCCTTACAAACTCACCCACTGACTGGCACTCCGACACATTGGTTCAGTCAAACAGCAGACCAGACAATAGATTTGAGTCCCTTTTTATTTTACAAAGAAAATTCACAGTTTATGGCCACCTCTGGACCATTGCTACATTTGAAATTACAGAAGAAATTGAAATTCACCCTGGAGTGGGGGGGAAAAAAGCTTATTTTCTCTGTGTTGAGGTAATTATGATAAAGGTACAATTAATCTACTACACATTTAGTACACTATTATTTTCTCTTTATGGTCCCAAAAAGAGAGGGTCAATCCTGCAATAGACATAGCAGAAGAAAGACAGTATAGTATTTAAACTAAAGGTGATCAATACACTGCATTATATATTGACATTCAAGCCTAACACCATCTACACAAGTCTCAAGTTCTCTTACAGTGTGAGTGAGACTTTACTAATTTCCAAACTTGTATTCACTATTCAATGAGCTGAACTTATAATTCAAAGAACTGGTGGGAGTTAATGTTAATTGCTTCCTTTAGTAACAGCAAAATTTAGTGATAAAAAAACAGCTCAACTATTTGACTTAACTTCCTTAACATACCAAGTCATTTTCAGTCAATATATCCGCAGTCATTGTATGTCCCGCAGACGAGCTGAACGCCTTAACGTTCTATAGCAGTCTGAAACACGGAGGATTGTGTGTCTATGGTTTCTGAGGTTAATGCAGACAGTTATCGTAAAGAGCAGCCCAGTTGAGAGGAATAGTGAAGTTTCTCAGCAATAAGGTAATGTCTGCTTTATTAAATATGTCTAACGTCATATCCGAGGGGCAGGCCTCAATGTACACAAGCCAACAGCTGTAAGGGAATCCTTTTAAGTTAAGATGGAAGAGAGAAATGCGGAATAAACACGGAGTGTTGTTTACAGATTCAGCCTTCAGTTACTTTACATTACCTGTATTTGTTCAAAGCCCATCTGCCATTGGATATCCTCATGTAAACTCGTTTGAAAAGAAAGAAACACTGTATTTGCATGGAAAGATTCAGCGTGGGATCTGAGGTAGTGAAGTTTGAGGGCATGGTTCCTGACTCATGACCTCAAGCTTTAAAAAATATTGCAACTGCTTTCAATCAAAGTCTGTTTGAACACTTAAAACCGGGTGCTACTGAGTAAAACACCCACGAGAACTGGCGAGAAAACCTGGTATTTTTCGCTGAGCGGCGATACACTGACATACTGCGTGAGGCGATTAGAGTACATTACCTGTTTAACGGGAATTGTGGGGAAATGGAACTTACCCATGTAACAACTGGAAAAGCGAGTCTTCACCATTAATACAAATACTTAGACAAATCTTTCTCACACGTTTAAAACTCTACATTTCCTCTTTTGTGACTATTATCTGCGTGTAAAAATGATGACTGCTGTTTACACCTGTGGGCTAAGTGTGTGGGGGGGGGGGGGCTATGGTTATGTCACTTATGCCGAGGGCCTATGGTTAACGGTACCTTTCAGTCAGGCATTATCTGAGCAGGGGACAAACGGAGCCACGGACAAACATCACAGAATTTGAATGGACAAAGCAGACACTATCTTGTGCTTGATGGTTTACTTTTGCATCCTGGAGGAAAAAGTCAGGAAGACACCTCTTCTCTCTCTCTTTTCCTAGGTTGTGTGTCTCCATCATAAGCTTCTTACTCCTTACCACAAGGAAGAAGAACAAACATACCTTTCAGATATGTCAGAAAAGTGTTGCGCTACTAAAAATTTAAGCAAAATTTAAGGGCACCCTGTTGTTCGCCCCAAACTTGTAGCCGCCTCAATAAACCTAAGCTTGTAAATTGCTATTTAATACACGAGAGTGCAGCAGTCAATATTATTAAGCTGTACACGATTTACAGGAGGCATTTACTAATTAAATTTGGTCAGGAACATGACGGGGGCATTTTGTTTCCTGGGAAATGAATACTATACCTTTCAACTGCTGCTGCAGCATCCATTTTCAATACAAACACCTCAGGCTCTGTGGACAAAAGTAAAACGGAATTAAATATCAAACAAACAATCATCAATAATAGCCATTAGTTAACAGGCATGAAAGCCTGTCTTCATCGTTCACCATGAAGCTATAATCTTATTAACAGGATTGGGGAACTATTCAGAACTGTGCACCTATAACTTTTAATACCTTTATATAGTACAATTTATTCTCCTCAGACGTCCTCATAACGACTCATAGATAAAAATCTATAAATATGACTTAAATTAGTTGCATTACCTTTCCCCCTGTGCAGCAGCGGAGAGATCCTCTTCATCTGGAAGAGGGATGCTCCCTGTCATTGGGGCCACCGCCAGGACCTTTGGTGTCTTGGGTGACTTAGGAGCTCCCTCTAGAACAACCACAATGTATTCCCGTCTAGGTGCTTTTTTGTGGTCCGGAGTGATTTCCACTACTGGAGTGTCCACCGCTTGCACTGGGACCTCCACTATAGCTGGAGGTGCTGCTGCCTCTGTGACGGTTCCTGCATTTGGTGCAACTTCCGATTCGATGGCTGCTTCCACAACTGAACTGACCTCTACCTCCATAACAGGACTTACTTCAGCTTCCACCACAGCAACTGCTTCTGCCTCCACGACTGGACTTACTTCAGCTTCCACCACAGCAAC
>JAOVYW010000044.1:1872093-1900861 GCA_025775045.1 Hiodon tergisus
GTATGTGCAGGTTACTCGGCGGTATGTGCAGGTTACTCGGCGGTATGTGCAGGTTACTCGGCGGTATGTGCAGGTTATGGTTTGCAGTTTGTAACTGTCGTACCGTTTGTTAGAACATAAAGCACTCTCACGCCAGCTCTGTTAGAGGGGCTATGGGGGGGGCCTATGGTTGTAGAAGTAGGGACACAGTGAATCACAGCGGGAAGCGACCTGGCAGCTTTCCACCAACAACAATACTGTCACTCTGTCTCTCCGTGGGGCCCGCTTTTTAATTGCTCTCTATTTTTATATACTTTGAAAACTCTGGCATTTTTCAGCCCTGCCCTTTGGGCGTGCTCCCGGTGGCCTTTCGCTGTCTATTGAGGATTGCTTTTGGTGCTGGGAAATTGCTGTGGGTATTGCTGGGTCTTCAGTTCCTCAGAGGCCGTAATCGGGACGGACCCCTGGACCAGCTGCACCCGCACTCCTACAATGAAGTGCCTGCTCTGTGCGGCGTCGGATAATGCGGGGGGGGGGCTTCCAGGAATTGTCCCCCCTCCATTTGCTTGCTCCAGTGCTGATTGTGAATTTCAGCCAGAAATAGAAAGCGATGGTGTTGGCACCCATTCTTGTTGACAGTCGTTTGTGCTCATGCTTACAAGCATTTAAAATTGTGGAACAACCTTTTAATTAGTTTAATTGCGGTGGCCTTCACTTCTCATTTAAAAAACATTTGTTTGTGAGTCTTTTAACTCTTGCGGTTGTGTGTTCCAGACGTCGCCGGACAAAGTGGACTACGAGTACAGTGAACTGCTGCTATATCAGAACCAGGTTCTCCGAGAAGCAGGTCTTTACAAAGAAGCCCTCGAGCATCTCACCGCGTTCGAGAAGCAGATCTGTGACAAGCTGGCTGTTGAGGAGACCAGAGGTTAGCGTCTCCTGTTGTATCGGCTGGTTTCAGTGTCGTGTCAGGAGTTTTATGAAGAAAGACTTCAGCGTGCTTGAGCCCTCCAGTATAATTTACATCTGTCTTCAGTCAGGGCCGAGTCCCCACGTTTGCCCGCTGTGAGGTGCACGGGCCACTCGAGGATCGCGGTCCTCAGGGGTGACGTGACCTCCAGGGCACGCCCGGGGTGTGAGTGGATCTCGCAGTGCTTAACGGGTCGCTGTCTGTCCATCCTCTCTCAGGGGAGCTGCTGCTGAAACTGGAACGCATGGAGGAGGCCTTGGAGGTGTATCACCGACTACAGGAGCGCAACCCCGAGAACTGGTCCTACTATCATGGCCTGGAGAAGGCCCTGAAGCCTGGTATGCAACCCTGGTATTGAGTGGGAAAGAAATGTGTGCATTTAGCGCCAATCTCGGCTGTGAGATATATGCTGTAAAAAAACTGAGCAGTTTTAGTCGGACAAAAAAAGATTTCGTAGCGCATTCGTGGACCTAAAAATAAAAAACTAGCCAGGTTTGTTAAACTTTACTCTTTGTGTCAAGGCAACTCCACGGGTCTCCTTGGAAATTTGAGTTGGCTTCAAGTTTTATAAGGGGTTGCAGGCAAATAGTTTGCTTTTGACATTTTGAGCCTAAACGACACACGAAGCCCTCATTAGGCCTCCAGAATCATGCTCCAACTTTTTATTATATCTCCGTAATTGCTGTGGAACCAAGTGCATGTAGATCCAGGATTTAATAGATCAGGTCTCCAAAGCTGCTTTACATTACAGTGGTGATGGTATTGTTTCAGACCTAATATTTTCCCCCATGGAGGATAAATAAAGTACTACTAACAAGTTTATTCTGTGCTCTTACTCTTTCAGTTTTTTCTTCTGCTCTGCCTTATATTATATTGCATTTGTGGTGTTTTTGAAGTAAAGTTTTTTTTGGTGCATTTTTGCTGGTTAATGTAATTTTAGAGGGTCCCTCACTTCAGCCGCTTCTGAATTCAGGATGAATGTTTTTAAGAGTACTTTTGTTAGACATGCCATGCAGTCTTCATCTACCCAGAAACGCTGGCCGCATTAGTGATCCGTGGATCTCTCTCTCTCGTCCTCTGGAAATTGTTCATACTTGACTGCCGGCCATTCCAGACTAGGGGAGCCTTTTAACTTTGCCCATTAGCAATAAAGCTCCTGTGGCTAATTAACCATCCTTTAGTTTCCTCTGTGCAGTAATATCAATTCCACTGTAGGTCCTCGAGGTGAAACAGTGAAGAGGAAGCATGAGGCTCTGGGACATTAGGGAAGTGTTTGAAAAGCCTTTACTGAATTCCCAGCAAATCCCAGTCAGTTTATTTGCGTTTAACATCATTTAGTTTTGTGCCTTTAATTAATAATGGTTCTAATTCATGTTAAGAGGGAATATCGTCTCTGTAAAATCGTGCTGGTGTACTTCTGAATATTTTCCCGGCAGTGCCCCCTCTTTGGCATTAAAACAAGGGTATGTTTTTCTTGTGTAATTATGTGACCAAAGCCGTTTACACCTCAGTCCCGGTCCCCAGCCCTCTACCCTCGCTCATCTCCCGGGTGCCTCTGCTGAACACCCATCTGCGAGTCGGTTGCTCACGTGTGTCCTGACACGCGTCTGTCTGTCCTCCAGCCAGCGTTGAAGAAAAACAGAAGATCTATGAGGAGGCCTGGGTCAAGTACCCTAAAGGACTGGTACCTAGGAGACTCCCTCTGAACTTTTTATCAGGTTAGTCGTTTTTGTGTCTTGTTCCAGACATAAATGTTGCAGTGTTTTCTCATTGCAAAAGTTTTGAGTCGTCATGGCAAAAAACAATCCTGTAATTCCCATCTGCTACTGATCTCTGCAGCCCTAGAACAAAGCTCGAAAATGAAAGCAGTGCATGCAGTTTAGACCTCTTTCTCTTGGGTGGTGCACCAAACGGCACGCCACCGGGCCTGCTTTGCTGATAAGGTGTGCCACTGTTTACACACACCGCCACTGCATCTGCATTGGAGTTTATTGGAGAATGTTGGCACACACGTATGGCCCGTTTATAATGAAGGTGGTGTCTTTCCCCAAGGAAATGTGTAGGCGTTGGGTGGGTGGAGGTGGTGGTCTGTGGGTTAAATGTATAAACAATAATCATTTCTTTTGATTTGGTTATCATTCTTTCTGCACAGCTGGCACGTAGACTGCAGACAGTTCTTGGAGTAGAATAGTTCCGAGGCCCGTTGTCCTCTGGGTCTGTGGAGCTGACTAAGCGTTTGTGGATGGCTGTAACACATCTCTTCGAGACGCCCGTTTTTGCTCCCAGTTCTGCAGTTTCTTCACCTTCCTCTAAATAGGTCTTTCTCTCGTCTTTTTCGAAGATTTAAAATCCAAAATCAAATGTTGTTCTTTTCTTGTCAGCCTGGAGAGCCATTGTAAGAAAACGCCTATTTTTAAGAGCATGTATTTGGCTTCCAATGTTATACAACACAGATAGAGCCTAAAAGAATAATTGTGCCGTGTTTTAAGCATTAACAATGTAGCTTAAGCCAAGGTACGTTTTCTACTTGGGGAAATACACATTTTAACATACCGTTAATGTTTACATGTAAGTTAGTGTCAAACTTTGCTCCTTATTTAACTGAACAAATGTGCTACAAAATTAACCCTTCCCCCCTCTCTTTTCCCTTCTTTCCTTCTGGCATCTTCTAATCCTCAGGACAATCACATTTCAAAATATAGGTCCCCCTCAACATTAGGTCATCGTGTTTATATAGTAACCACTTTGGATACATTTTGAAATTTTTAAAACCTCGTCATCTTGCCCTTAACTCCAGTAGCAGTCTGAAAACAGCGTTTGTGTTTGAGTGCGTCATATGGCCAATAACTTGTTCATTTCACTTGGCTCGGCAGTGTGCAATGATTATTATTTTTTATTTTTTTAGAGCATGGTTGAAAAACGTGCCTAGTCCATGTTCAGGCTGTCGCTATAAAGCACTCTTTTCTTGATCAATATTTTTCTTTCTGCTGCTATTTGCTCACCTAAATGGGAGGAGCCATCTTCCTTATGGCTTTGGGGGCGGTTACCATCGCTAATTACAGTAAACGTGCTGATGCAAGCAATCTGAGCAATTCCGCCAGTTTTGAGTAATCAAATTTGTATATCTCCATCTCCACCCTTTGGCACGGTTGGGATTTCAGACTTGGTGGTCGGCCATGGCTGTTTAATGGTGTGGACAACGCTGTAGGATTTATGTAAAGAAAAACAGCTTGCAGGATTGCAAGACGACAAACGCAAGATGTTCAAGATGTTAAATCTTGTTTTGTTTTTAAATTGGTAAAACCTTTCCTGTCTCTGAACAGGTGAAAAATTTAGGGAGTGTCTGGACAAATATTTAAGAATGAACTTCAGCAAAGGCTGCCCTCCGGTTTTCACCACGTTGAAGTCCCTGTATCACGACACGGAGAAGGTGAGGACTGCTTAAGTTTCTCTGTTGCACTGCTCTCTAACGGCAGTCCTGTGACCCCAAAGACACTGGCACTTGGAATCCACGTGTTATCTGCTGGCTTTGAATGACGTGTGTGTACTAAGAAAAAGGTGGGAACCTTTTGTGTTACTGAAATCCTCGTTTTTTGTTTTTGGTTAGAGCCATTGGCTACCTTTTTGTGTTTCCAGCTGTTACCTGTAGAATTAATTAGCATTTTTTGTTTTCGTTGTCCCCCCCCCCCCCCTTGCAGGTGTCAATAATTGAAGAATTAGTTGTCAGTTACGAAACCTCTTTAAATAGCTGCCGAATGTTCAGTCAGAACGGTAAGTGTGACCCTTTTCCTAAATCTCTCTGAGCGACAAAGCCAGCACCCCTCTCTGGCACCGTGAATGGGACGCTTACGTGGCAAGGGGTGCACCCCCGTGTGCTTGCAGACGACGGGAAGGAGGAGCCTCCCACCACTCTGCTGTGGGTTCAGTACTTCCTGGCCCAGCACTATAATCAGGTGGGCCAGCAGACCCTTGCGCTGGAGTACATTAACGCCGCCATCGAAAGCACGCCGACTCTCATCGAACTCTTCCTCATCAAAGCCAAAATCTACAAGGTGATTACAGGAATGTCTCATTTTCCCCATTCTGCATGCACGTGTGTATGATTATAAAGGACTTTGGCTTGTCACTCTACCTACTCCAATGGAAAAATAACCATTTAGTAAAAGTTCCTTTTCTAAAATGAGAATGGTTGGTTTGTCCGGCTGTTTTAACGCAGTCTAGCCACCACCCTTTAGGGAGCTCCTCTGGTTCATGGTCGTAGTTCAGTGATGAACACTGTGTCCACTCACTTCCGCAGCACGCCGGGAACATCAGAGAAGCCGCGCGGTGGATGGACGAGGCCCAGGCGCTGGACACAGCCGACCGCTTCATCAACTCCAAGTGCGCCAAGTACATGCTGAAGGCCGGCATGGTGAAGGAAGCCGAGGAGATGTGCTCCAAGTTCACACGGGTGAGGGTTAGCTGAGACGTGCTTGTTTTATCACTGCCTCGACGTGGGAAGGGGGGCGAGAACGGGATGCATTTTATGCTGGTTATGGTTTTGTGGTATATAAATATATATACTTTTGTCTCTTTAAATTAGTTTAAAAAAAGAAGTTATTTTTATTAATGTTGAGAGAAATTTAAGTTTACATACTTACTAGCGTCCAGATAATTCCCTTATTAGTTTGAAGACCATTTTTTAATGGTCTTTAAATGCATGTTAAAGGGGAATGTGGGAATGTGATGTAGCGATTAATATTGCGTCCCATTGGCTCCCTGTCCCTGGACATCTACGCCAGCCTCCCCATTGGTCGGAGACGTGAGAATGAGGAGCATTCAGGGCTGTGACGGTTGGTCTCTCCCTGCAGGAAGGCGCCTCGGCGGTGGAGAACCTGAACGAGATGCAGTGCATGTGGTTCCAGACCGAGTGTGCGCTGGCCTACAAGTCCATGAAGAAGTACGGGGATGCGCTGAAGAAGTGCCACGAGATTGAGAGGGTAAGCCCGCCTCCGGCCCTGCGTTTCCATGACGACCCTCCCCCGGCCCCCTCAGTCATGGTTCCCTTCCCCCACCCGGCAGCATTTTGTGGAGATCACGGACGACCAGTTTGACTTCCACACGTACTGCATGAGGAAGATGACGCTGCGCTCGTACGTGGACCTGCTGAAGCTGGAGGACGTCCTGCGCATGCACCCTTTCTACTACAAGGCCTCCCGGACGGCGGTGGAGATTTACCTCACCCTGCACGACAACCCCCTGACGGACGAGAACAAGGAGCTGGAGGCCGACACAGGTGTGTGAGGGCAGAGTGCCTTCAGGTCACTAAAATCTGTGTTGACAGCAACGCTCCTCGTACCATTATGGCGGGCTTTGAGCTTAACCATATCAGATGTGCATTGTATCTAGTGGTTTTCTCTACTGCCTAGTTCAATTAGTTTTTTATTTGCACCTGTTAGTCACATGGCTGAGCTTGTTTTATTTGCTTTAAATTGTCATCTTTTAAAAAAATGTAATGGGTACTAAATTATTTTTTTTTATGTAGACCCAGATAATCAGGTCTACCTGAGTGACAGAGAAGATAATTAATTGAAAAAGAACATAATAAATTAGTAGGAGCATACAGAAAGAACATCCCTATCACACAATTCAAATAATTTGTGTTTAAAAATAGAACCTCTTTCGTGTGGGAGGCTGGACCTTCGAAACACCACTGTCAAGCGCAGTTCGTTTAAAGCCTAAATCACCACTGTCAAGCGCAGTTCGTTTAAAACCTAAACAACCATTGTCAAGCACAGTCCGTTTAAAACCTGAACAAGCCAGTTCCAGTCTGACGTGCGTGACCTCTGCGCCCGTCTCTCCACAGCGAACCTGTCGGACAAAGAGCTGAAGAAGCTTCGGAACAAGCAGAGGCGTGCGCAGAAGAAGGCCCAGCTGGAGGAAGAGAAGAAGAACGCCGAGAAGGAGAAGCAGTTGAAGAACCAGAAGAAGAAGAAGGAGGAGGACGACGAGGAGATAGGAGGGCCTAAGGAGGAGCTCATACCAGACAAACTGGCCAAGGTGGGCGATTGGTGATGAGAGACGGGTGTGTTTGACGCTGAAGGATAACAAGGAAAACCCATGGAGGGTTAGGGGTACGGTGTCTTTGGTACTGAATTTTACTGACGTTCGTTCTCTCAACAGGTTGAAAATCCCCTGGAAGAAGCTGTTAAGTTCTTGACTCCTTTGAAAAACCTAGTGAAAAATAAGATAGACACTCATCTGCTGGCGTTTGAGATATACTATAGAAAAGGTAAGTTGGTCAGGTCAAGAGGGTGAAGACCAGTGCTGTACCATAAGATTGCTTTCAGTTATTTTGGTAAAGCCAAAGTAGTGTGATTGGAAAATGTGTAAGAATGTTGCGTCAATTGATACACACCATGAAGCGAGTTTCAATTATTTGTTCAGAAGATTTGTGCAGAAACGGAGAATATGAACAGTAACGTTTTTTTACGAGGAGGAATGTTTTTAAAGGTGTTGATGGTTAGAGTCAAATTATGTGCTGTCAAAAGCATTTGAGTGTACCGCTGTGTAAAAGCGCTCTTTGTGCCTTGTAGAAAAGTTCTTGTTGATGCTGCAGTCTGTGAAGAGGGCATTTGCCATTGACCCCGACCACCCCTGGCTCCACCAGTGTTTAGTGCGTTTCTTCAAAGGAGGTGAGCTCCCCCCTGTCCCTCTGAGACTTTTAAAAGGCCTCTAATCCACGGGCTTTCCGAGTGGAAAGTACCGAAGACTTTGTTATATCTGTTAATCGCTGTGTCGATACACCGAAAATGTGGGGTCTACCATCCTTTGACCCCCATGCCCGTGTCGTGCTGTTGCCCACAGTGTCTGAGAGCAAAGAGCTTGCCGAGCCGGTGCGTACGGTTCTGAAGCAGGAGATCGCTCGGCTGTTTGGCGAGAGCAGCGGCAAGCGCTTCAACGAGGCCTTCCTCAGCAGACACTCCAACTCTATCCCACACAGGGTGGCAGGTAAGTGTGTGGGGTGGGGTGTGGTGTGGTGGGCGGGGAGAGTGTGCTGCACTTCCACCATGCAGGATTCAGTGTGACGCTGGGCCTCGGTTTTCCTCTCGCAGCCGCCAGAATGATGTACTATCTGGACCCCTCCACGGAGACGAAGGCTGTAGAACTGGCGACGGCGCTGGACGAATCGTTGAGCGGCCGGGGCATACAGGTACAGGCGTACATCCCACCTGCTATAATACCAGGGACCACGTCCCAAAATGCCACACCCTTCTGTAACGTTCGTTACTCTCAAAGCAAGAATTCAGTCAAGAATTTCAATGTTGACGATACGACAGCTCACAAAGCAAGCACGGGGGTTCAGTGAGGCACAATCTGAAATGTGTTTACCTTCACCCCTCCTCAGATCTGCACAGAGGTGCTGGAGAGCCTACGCGACGGAAGCCTGGGCGACGCCCAGGAGAAGGTAGAAGCTTACCGAGTGGACTGCCACAAGCTCTTCCCCTACACTCTGGCCTTTATGCCCCCGGGCTACGAGGAGAACATGAAGGTGGCCGTCAACGGTGACGTGTCGGCGGAGGGCGAGGAGCTGGCCAATGACGTGTGAGAGGGTGGAGCCGGAGCGTGTGTGTGTGCGTGTGCGAGTGCGTGCATGTGTGCGTGTGTGCCAGGGAAGGGAGGCACCGTGGGGAGCCTGCCGTCGTTTTTTGGGAGAAAAAAAAACCACCGCCAACGTTCTGTACCCAGCCCCCGCACCACCCCTTAGCACCGCGGCCTGGACTCAAAGCGTTGTATTAACGTTGCATTGACGTTGTATTAAGAGGACAGAAGGAGCGAGAGTAAAGAAGAAAAGAGAATATTAAAAAAATGGCCATTTTACTTTTTTAAAAATCTTGCTGATGACAACTCTAACTGATAAATAAAAGGTAGAAAAAAAATCCTCTGGAGACAATGAACAACACTGTGTTAAAAAGTCCACCACTCGCTAATATCTACTTTCCATGTTTTTAAAGTAATTTATAAAGAATAGAAATATGAAAATGATTATAAAAAAAGAGCGTGGGGAGCCTGGCGTGGGAGCAGAGGTGTGAGCCCAAAAAAAAAAAACCACTCCACTGAACTGAAAGGCAGGAAAAGTTTCCAGGAAAGGGTTAACGCTGTCCATCACTCAGTTCATGTGCTGTGCCCCATTCCCTTGCTGAAAGCGGCAGAAGACGTCTCTCCGCAGATGGAGGGGTCAAAGGTCAACGGGAGCGAGGTACGGGGCAGCACGTGCTTTGATTTAGCTTTTTTTACCCCCTCTCCTTTAGTTCTAACGGGTTACAATGTGAAAAAGCTCCATCGCCGTTAAACTTTCTTCCACTGTTTTTTTTTTTTTTTTTTTGGGTCTCGCAATATATTTAGTTTCCTCTTTTGTTTGTCCTAACCAAAAGAAATAAGTTTTACCTTTTGTAACGGTCCTCCCCTGAAATCTTAAGTCTTCAAATAAAGCAGGCATTTGTCTATCATACTGAATTTTGAATACTGACCACCCCTTCCACACAAACACACACACAGACACCGAAGGTCATGACGTTCTGCGGTCGTTTTGCACACCTCAGGAGGGAAAGTGTAGGTGTTCAGTGGGTGACACAAAGACGGGCTGTCAGTCAGTCACTTGCGGGTGGTTCGGCTGTTTTGTGCCGGAGTTCCAAAGTGCATGGTGAGCCAGCCATCCCTCTGGATCTTTTACACACGCCAATGTGTTCGTTTTCGGCTTTGTAATTTACTTAAAGCCCTTAATTAAAAAAATATATATAGTGTTTCTCGTTCAAAAGTTTCAGACAAGCCCCATACTTTGTATATTTTCAGAATGGGGGCCAATTTAAAAAAATATATTTTTCTCCAGAGCAGGATCAGCTTACTTTTTCAGTTGTAAAGTTACTACCCTTGTTGTCCAACACAAAAAGAGGTACCAAATACACAATGCAATAAACTGTTTTGAAAAACAATCGTGCGTGCCTTTTCCGTTTGCTCTACCCAGGTGATCGTTCAACTGTCGATCTGCTATTGACTGCCAGGAAGGAAAACCAAAGCGTGGAAATGAGCTCTGAGTGCTTGTGTACTACAAGTGTGACATTTAGCAGTTTTCGTCCTGGACCTTGGTTTTTCCTGTTCCGACTTTGGGGATATTCTTAGGTGTTTTAAGTAAATGGAGGTGGTCTTCCACAATTCATGGAAAACCACTTGGGTTTTCCATACCTACATCTGCCCATAAGAACAGGTGGAGAACCACTGAAGAGGGTTGCTCACGTTTAGACGAGACTTGACCAGTGTTGTGGATAGGGTCTGAGCTTCCTCCGCAGACTGATGGAGCGCTCGGTGGTCAGACCCCTTGGGTGCGAGGGAGAGTGGGGACGTCCAGGGCAGGATAGGGTCTCCTGCAGTTTATATAGCTTTATCTTTTTCAGCCTAGTCCACTTGGTGGCGCAGTAGAACCATTAAATTAAATTTTCCGAGTTATAGTGCTATCAGGCAAATATTGAAGCAGAAGCCATGATTGGATTTTGCAAGGTCAACTGATACTGTACGCTGCATAAAACAAACATTCTTATGATTTCTGTTTTGATATGATAAAAAATTCTGATATTATTTCGATTGATGGTGACCTTAAAGTTTACCTTTTATAAAAGTAGAGCGGTTCAAATAAGTTTCATCTGTCCTTAACAAATTCCAGAACACAATTTTTTATTCAGGTCATGATTCATGACAATAGTACTGTGTGCCTGGCTATGGGACTGATCCACCAGTCACCATGTTTGAATCAGTGACTAGAAAGGCTCTGACAGTGACCAGGGTTTGAGTGGATAGGTCAGTTGAGGACACACTATGGCCCTGTCAGTTAGATGGGCAGAACTATGGTAGTCATTTGTATACGGTGTGCAGCTCTGTCAGATCTCTAATACGCATCTTGTTTTCATGGAATTCATCTGGACTATCCAGTTGAGATTTGCCATTGGTCACTGCTTCTATTGATTCGATTCCCAGTAACTGTTTCCGCCAGGGTAGACGCATGGGACCTAAAACGAGATGTGCACAGTTGTGTTTGGCTGGCAAATTAACGACATGAGCACTCCAATGTAAGACACTGTAGGGTTGAATGATCTGTGGTAACTCCAGACTTTTTTTTTTTTCAGCACTTTTCCTGAAGAGCAGTACAGACTCGCCCCCTAGTGGTCAGGGTGCTGCTATGGTAGCACTTCAGCATTAGTTCCTCGATAAAGCTCTTGAGAAACATTATCTCTCGGTTTGGTAAGGAGCCTAGAAACTACATGTCAGCCAATTGTGGCTGACGTGTAGTCCACTGTCACGCCCAGTTTATAGTCTAATCCACTCTGCACCCTTGCTGCAGTACGTACATCTTTGGTATGGATATTTACACCATACCAGATTCTCGGGCCATGTTCATTTTGGGTGCAAAGAAATTGGTGACGTTCAAAACTGAAAATAGCATTTATTTGTCGGGAGAACTGTGTCGCTGTGCCTACGGTACTCGGGTAATAAAAGGGCAATGTTACATTGCACCGCGAGCAAGCCGACCAACGTGTAGGACGTCGGATCAACATAGTCTCGCCCTGGATAAAGAGCCAGTGAATAATGTAGCAGTCAACAAACTGCGACAATTTCACAGAATTGTCTCCAGAAAGTGCCGATGGCGTTGGAATCATGGCTCAACCTGCTGCATTTGGTTGCGTATTTGAAAGGAAAGCCAACATGCCAGAATAACGGACACGTTGCAGTCGTCAGACAGAGGTTCTGCACAGTTCAGGACCCTGATACAATACGATTTCCTGAAAATTTCAGCATTAAACCAACGCATCTTCACCGTGCAGTGAAGCAATTTTGGTCAAGTAGCTTTTATATAGGTTATAAAAAGATGTTTTTGACAAATGTACCACACTGCTCCGTGGTTGATGGTGTACACACTTTACCTAAGGTTTTTTTTTTTTACCGCAAAAATTCTTAATGAATCGGTTTAGTGGAAGAAATCTACTTAGGAATCAACAGAAAATACATACACTGGATAGACACAATGCTCCTTTTGTTGCAGTACGGCTGACCTGCTGAAGGACGAAAACCCATAAACCACAGCTCTTAGAGGTTGGACTCACTGGCTAGAGGGGAAGCAACTCTTTTCCTCAATAGGGTGTCACTGTTTTTCTGTACTCTGTGCTCGATGGTCTACTTAAGCTGTGCGTTAAACATCTGCTATTCATCTGTGCTCTGGGACAACTTTTTGTAACAACGCCATAACAAAAAAGATTATCTGATTGATTGAATTTACCATGAATTAGAATAAAATTAATGATCTGCTGCCCCATACATATTAAAAATGCTATTGACCTGACAGAGAATTGCCTTTGTCAGCACTCAGCTGTAAAAGGCAATGGCCCAGGACAGGAGCACTGCATTCCCAAATGTTAGCGGCCATGCTACTTGGTACGCCCAATAGGTTAGGAGTGCAGTAATGGCTGAGGAAATGGAAATGTTTTGCATCACAGCTAATCAGATTTACTTAGACAGATTTAACAGATCATGAGATCATGCGCCCATCAGCAAATAGGACAATTCCCCATTGCCACAGTGTCACAATTGACCTGTCAAATTAGGCCTGGATAGAATAAATGCACACCCAATTTCATACCAACTCCAAAAGAGCTGCTTCATCACCAACAGTAAATACACCGTGGCAGCTGGTGACCTAATTACCTAATGGGACATGACATTAATCAAAAAGTTTTGCGTATTTACAATCACTGTGACACTGAGCACGTCAAGCGTCCTTTTCAATGACATTCAACACACCAACCCCAATTTGCAACATTACAGGTCAAATGAGAAAAGAAACACGGTTTAATGGCAGAGCTTTAAAAAAATCTCTTTCGAAAATTTTGCCATTTGACAAAAGCCTTCAAGTACACCCAGTACCCTTTTTTCGGCAACACACAATTTCTGTTGTCAGTTTTTTTCCTTTTTATATAGAGTGTCCATCAATCAGACTAGGGAAGGTTTAAACCTTTTACCTTTCTGTGACACTGAGCGGCAGTTCCAAGTTTTCCTTTGTTGGTAAAGGCTGTTTAATTCAACTTTGAACCACAGGGGAGAAGCACTGAAAAAGCTCAATATCGACCGACATTGAGGAGATTGCAGACTCCTAACACATCTGTGGCTTCATCCTTGCAGCACCACATCAGTGATCTAACACTTTACACAGGGAGCCATCCCCGTCACATTTAATCCTGACACACTTGAATGAGGATATCTGGAGCCCTCGCAATCGAGTCCAGATTTAATAATTACTTTTGGTTTTTTTTTTAAGCAGATGTATATTCATTTCATTTTCATTGTAAAGAATTACATTACACGGGTGAGCCAGTGACATTTCAATTGCGACAAACTCTTACAGGTCATGTATTAACTCATAATTGATTTTTTTTGGTGAGCTGACATGCGTAATTTAAGTGCTAGCAATGACAAAACATAAGAGATGACAATCTATAAACAATGACCAATTTCAAGACTACCCCGCCAAAGACACATACAAGTTCTACGTGGAAGAGTCGAGACCAGGCATTTGAAAACGATCTGGCGGTACATTTTAATACCTTATTGTAAAAGTTGACCGCTAAACAAAGTAGAAAGTGCTGTTCAGCGCACTTTAACTTTACCCCGTCACAATATAGCCACTATATATTCTGGACCTTGCAGAGGATGCAGAAATATATTCGCGTGTGTGAGACTAGAAACTGTCAACCTGTCTCCCTCGTCAAATTTGAGAGAAACAACCAAAACAGAACTTATCCGTCTTTTTAGAGTTTAAACATGCCTTTGGACGCCAGAAGCCTTTGAATAATAGCTTGCTCTTTGAATAATAGTTTGCATAATGAATTTGGCATATACAGGAGCAAATGACAGTGGTGTGGTGTGAGTGCATTCATGAATGTAGCCCCATATTCCAACCTCAGTAAGGCGTCTTTACTCCGTAGCAATCTGGGTAATTTAGCTTCCCTTGGATAGGGCGACTGAGGTCCGAGTCTACCGTCGTCTGTAACCCCCTGCTGTCAATAGTGTGATTGGCCTTTTAAGGGAGAGGTTGACGTACTAGTCCACCCTCACTGAGAAATCATTTTTGTGCAAACGGGCTGTGGTGCAAGAAGTTCCACGTTAAAGGGGAGAGTCGTTTTTTTTTTTACTTTTTTCAAATACAGATATTATTTATAATAACACTCAGACAGTTGGTCTATCTTAAATAAAACCCTAAACATATATAACTGCACCCATAGCCAACTTGGAATACCTTCTTAGATATTTAATTTACAGTATAAACATTAAACTAATCCACCAGAGGTATGTTGTCTTCAAGCCCATTTATTCAGGTACAATGTAATCTAACAGTGCAGTCAGAACAGTGTATTTCAAGCTTCTCTCTCGTTCTCGCGAGTATTGGTATCGTGTTGTCAGTACGTGGCGACTCCATCCAAACATAACAGGGAGTTCCTTGCTAGAGTAAATTGGGTAGCTGGGAATTTTAACGCACTATTGCAATGATTGTGCATATTTATTAAAGAACAAACAAGTTATATAATTGGTAGATTTGGCTTTTAATTACATAATTATTGAGCGTTCTTAGCTAGCTGTATTTTATAAACCGCCGTCCATCGACAACTGTATAGCCGGGATGGATACATCCGGTGAATTTATCACTTCTCTGCCTGGGACCTCTCTGCCTCCACCCCGTTCTCGAATCTTCAAAATTATAGTAATAGGAGACTCCGGTGTGGGAAAGACGTGCCTTACCTACAGATTTTGTGCTGGAAAGTTTCCTGACAAAACCGAGGCCACCATCGGGGTTGACTTCCGCGAAAAAGTTATCGTAATTGACGGCGAGAAAATAAAGGTAAGGCATTCAAAGTATACAGGTAGTTATATAGCTTCCTAACAAATTTTCTTCGCCACAAATTGCTGTACTGGACGCCCGCGCGCGTGTGTATCCATGTGTGCGTGCATGTATATAAGATCAGAGAACGTACATTAAACAGTAATAATATCCCGTCAAATGCACTAGCCCTGTAACTACGGTTTGAGCCACCAGACAACCTCCTACCTGGTGAGCTTTTTGGACAAGATAAATAGGCCTCTTGTTTTTTTGTTGTTACTATATTTATAGTTATTATTGCCTGTTCATTAAGAGTAGATGACTGCTTTTTGCTGTATGTATATATGTGTGTATATGTGTATGTATATATATATATATATTTGTGTGTATGTTTGTATATGTGTATATATATAATGTATATGTATTTGTGTATATGAAATTCAGATACCTACCTTGTATTGTTGTGAACAAAGGCCTCATTAGTATATTCATATATTAATGAGGCCTTTGTTCACAAGGCAAAGGTTACACAAAGGGGGCTCTTTCTTTCCTTTCATTATTACGAAGTATCATTGCTTAATCACCATGATACTCAAACATGTAGTTAAACATTTTTTATTTGAGTTGATTCGTGGTAAAATCTTCAGGCATAAAAACAATAATTGCAAATTCCTTGAATTCTATCTAGTGTCATTCAGGGTAAATCCTGATTCACGTGTTTTTTGTAATCCATTTATAACTCACTATGACCTCAATGCAGACGTTTGTGTAAAAAGTAATCTACAATCCGTAATTGTTTTGGATGTGGTCACCCCATGGTAACAAAGCCTAAATATGAGTATTGATTATTCAGAAGCACCTTACACCACTTGCAGTCTGCCAGCTTTTGATTTAAATTTAATTAGCCTGTGTGTTTTACTGACACTTTCCCAGTGACTAATGAGATTTTCTGGATTGTGCTCACTTAGAATGACATCACCAACTGCATTGTCCTAGTGCCTGAGAAGAATAGCTTAAACATATTCCCATTCCCTTCTTTAAATTTTTCAATCCCCAGCAGCCTAATTAATAATTATTAGCATATCAATAGCTTTTAGAAAAAGTATGCTAATTAAATACTCATAATTTTAGTTAATGTTTAATGTATGTAATGCACGCCTGTAATACATATTTAACAGGAGGGAGAGTTTTCAGCCTGCCGTTGTCTGGCATTCCCTAAGCCAAGCCACGCTTCGCTCTGATCCTTCAGCAAGCAGTGCGACTGCATTGCAGTTCATAAGTGATGAGTGGATTAAGTAAAAGTTTCAAAACAGTGCTCGAACAGCTCAAATATAATGTCCTTGATGGTTGGCACCCGGTAAGATCGCCTTGTCAGAAGGAAACCCGCACCGCGGATCTGAAAGCAGGGCATTTTTCTTGTATAACACGGTGGATTTGTCTTTGCGCCCTGCCATAGCGGGCTCCTCTCCTCCGTTGTTATTCTGGGGTTGTGTACAAAATGCTAATGCATATCAAATGTCTGATTAATGGCTTGGCTTCTGCATGGCACTCTCAGCTTCTCAGGAAGTAGCTTTGACTGCCCTGCGGCGTCTTTCCAAACCAATCAGGGAGACTGCTAGCTGTCGGCCCAGTCGTTCAAACTGACGTGAGGGGAGAAAAAAAAAACGTTGAAAGTATAGCTTTTTATTCTAGTATAAACAAAAGTAGAACTGTTCAAGTGCAAACCAGCAAATTTCACTGTCCAAGGCTTGGGACTTTGAAACACAATCAGGCATTTGACACGCTGTTTTGACGTTTTAAGTAAACTGTGAATTAGCTTTAGTAAATGAATCATGGCATTAAACTGCAGAATTGGCGTGACTAAACAGACTCATGGTTTCAATTAGGTTCTCAGTTAAATGAAAGTTGTGTTGCGTCATACTCTTGGCAGAATGGGGGCTTAAACCTACTTACGATATCCCTTACTTGCGACACATTTTGTAAGGTCTCAGGTTTTTTAGTTAATGTGCAAAAAAAAATTTCTGGAAAAACATGTACATTCACACATGATATCCATGTATATAGTTTACAGACACCATTCAGTGTGCCTAAGGGATAGTCTGCATGCATCACTGTTGGTAAGGGCTGTCACAACCTATGGCTTGGTCGCTGTTTGTTTGTTTGCCATGTTTCTGTCTGCGCTAATCTTGCTTTTAAGGTGCTATCCTTTGTTCAGACGCTAGGGAGGCGTAATTACACAACGTGCAGCCTGCCATTTAGGGACGACTGAGAGACTTATAAATTGGTAGAACTCCACATGTGTCTGCCTTTTAAAAATCCCAAGCCTGATGGCGCAGTGAATGAGACAAGGTTACTACCCACAAAACATCAGTCCTTTACAAAGCTACCTGACGCGCGAGTTCCCCGTCTTCCACTCACATCAGTCCAGTCAGTTGCAAAGCCACGAACTGGTGCGGTGTCCCAGTGAGGTGAAAGTTTATCCGTCTGCAGCACTGACAATCAGTGGTAAGATTCGGGACCAAATACTGTATATTTCTATAGGTACTGAGCAAGTTTCTCTGTACAGCCATCAGTGTTTGCTCCTAGACAACAGCCTCTCCAGCATCCATTACTGAACGGTGTTCAGACCAATGAATGCACACAATTAGAAGACTGTAGCCAGGAAGAGGCTACTGTTGACTAGAATGCCATAAATGACGAAAGGCAAGAGTCTCTGACTTGTTTTCCCACCAAAGCAGAACTTTTGTAGAGGTTTCTTGCCTAAAATGTGCATTTAATGCCCAGGATGAACTGGGCAAAAGCTGAATTTTAAGTGGTTATTTTGTGTAACTGAATTCTTGCACTAGTTTCAATGGGAAATTTGTAAGGGTGAGAACCATTATGAGTGGCAACGTTTACTAATAGCTTAACAGAAGCGCTATAACATGGCAATTTAGAGCTTTTCTCGCTGAATTAAAAAGTAAATATATCGATATTTTATATACTGAAAATAAATGGGCAAGTCTGGTTTTATATACATAATAGTACAATTGTGCGTCCAAGAATATGATGCATTTTCTGTCTGAACTTGGAAGAATCATTCGACAGCTTGTTATTCATAGCAACAAAACAAGCTGGCGGCTCTGGTTTACTTTCCATCCAACACGGCTGCAGACAGATCACTTGCATCACCATGCGTCCCTCAGCGCTTTTCTGCTAAACCGCAGTCATTTTGCCCTGCTATTTCTGGACCCAACACCAGGAACACTGAAGCGCGTGTCCAAAAACCAATGACAGTTTACAAATCGCAGGAACGCTGAGTGCAAAACGTGATCTTGCGTCGTGGGTCCACTAATGATCTTTCTTCTATCTCTGAGAAAACAATGATGATATGTAGCTTAATCCCCGTGTGTGTGTGGTGTGTGTGTGTGGGGGGCGGCCCTTTCTCTCTAGGTCCAGCTGTGGGACACGGCAGGACAGGAGCGTTTCCGCAAGAGCATGGTGCAGCACTACTACCGCAACGTGCACGCCATTGTCTTCGTCTATGACGTCACCAACGCCTCCAGCTTCCAGAGCCTGCCCACCTGGATCGAGGAGTGTCGGCAGCACTCTCTGGGCCTGGAGGTGCCCCGCATCCTGGTCGGCAACAAGTGCGACCTGCGGGCCGCCGCCAAGGTGGGCACCGACCTGGCCCAGAAGTTCGCCGACTCCCACAGCATGCCCCTCTTCGAGACGTCCGCCAAGAGCCCCGGGGACAACGATCATGTGGAAGCCATCTTCATGACGGTGGCGCACAAACTGAAGAGCCAGAAGCCCCTCGCTCTGAGCCAGCTCCCGGGCGGGGAGGGCAATATGTCCCTGCAGGGGGCAACAGGGGAGAGGGGTGCATCAGCATGCAGCTGCTGAGAGCAGGGGGTGGAAGCTGGGCGGGCGGGGCTGGTAGGTGGAGACAGGGAGCCCTCCATGTTCTTTCAGTGCTTTCAACTTTAATTTGTTGTGTTTTTCCTTTCAGAAAAGCAAACGCGGTCAACCCCTTCGTGGCCCAGGGGCTGATGGGTGTCATTAAGCCGGCTGTTCTGAGAGGGTAGGGCACGGGTCGCCATGGCGATTCACTCGGCCAGCCATTGACTTCAGAAGGGTTTACTGACCGCTCGGTAGGGTCTACAGCGTGTATTGCAGAAAAGCTGGCACGCTCGGTTCCCCAGACAAATCTCCTTGGTTGCTATGCTGCCAAGCCACAGGTACACGATGTTCCTTATATGTACTTTCCATCCGTTATAGTGCTGCTTTGAAACAGGATCTGTAATCCCGACATAAAACAGATGTTAGTGGCATTCACAAACCTCATGCTTCTCCATGTTATTTATCTGCGATGCGGGGCATGTCTGGTGTTTGGTACCCGGGGTGTGGGTGTGTTTCAGGACTGATGTAACACACTGCTGGTTCTGTGTCATATATCAACATATCACCTGTTCCCTCTGGGGCGATATTCCAGCTATTACTCAAGTGACATGACTTTTTTTCTTTTTATTGTCATTTCTTTTGGTGGTGTCATCATCAATCTCATAACTGAGACTGGCAAATCACGTGTGGACTATATTTCTCATCCAAATTGACCATGGATGCCCTGCATAAACAGATGAAGCCCCCTCCACCTGTGATCCCTATTGCACAGGCCCATTGAACACCCTTTTAACAGGAGGGTGAGTTTGCTATTTTAGTATACATCGGGGTAAAGTAAATGCATCTTTCCCATGCTGTAACTTTTAATTGCTCTAGCACAAAGAAAGCCAAGGCTTTAGAAGTATGAAGTTCCCAATACCTGACACACAGTCGTGCACTCACTCACATAAGCACACCTTCTCACGGGGCGGCAGCAACAAAAGCACACAAAGGGTGCCCACTTTAAATGCTGACCGTGCCCACAAATCCCCAATGAATGTTCCCGCACTGAGACCACACCCATCTAGCCTTCCTCATTTGTCGAGTAAAGGTAGATTTTTTTTTTTTCTTCGCATATTACCTTGTCTTAACGCTGTCGGCATGCCGTGATGTGTCGGGGGGCAGCAGTGTGTAGGGTGTGGCCCCCTGACAGTGGACGGGCCTTGCAGAACCGCGTGACTCTATTTCCCTGGCCTCTCGTTCACTGTTCCGATCACAGCAGGTACTGTGGTAATGTTGCTCTGCATTGACGATCGATGGGTCAGGGACTTCCTGCTCCGCAGGTGATAATAAAGTCTGACCGAGACACATACACTACCTACAACAGACTACCTACCCCAGGTGCCTGTGCAGGGTGTCATTTGGGGAATTCTTATATTAAGCCTACAGCTTAATAAATAGTGTAATTTCACACACACAAAAAAAGGTCAAAGGCATTGTCAGTCCAATGTTTACGCATCTCCATTGTTATTGGCTCCAATGTGAGCTTTGGAACGAGCGGTTTAGTATGTGCAGCTTGACTTTCCTTATTCATCATGTGGTAAATGGACGGGCCTGAGAAATGTATAAAAACATTTAAAAAACCATTACCTTCAGGTATAATACCCCAGATGGAAATGTACATTAACAAATGTGATTACTTGTTGTTAATCCATGTGGGGGGAGAAAAAAAAAACTGCCCTTTGACTGTCCTATGCACAGCCGCATTGTACGTTTCTGACTTGTTCAGGGCAGGCACGGTGACTGACTGACTGTCCTGCTGCCACGGTGAAGTGAACAGTCATGCCAAAAACACTAAACAAAGCCATAGTCGTGCGCTTCTGTGTTTCGGTTGGTTTTCCTGTTGTCAAACAACAGAGGTACTATCGCTCTTATCACTGGTATGTCTACCGAATGTCATCTTAAAGAGAAAGTTTTTGGGTCGAAAATGGATTTCATAAAAAAAAAAAAAAAACTGCAAATGGGTCCTCTGTGAATTCGAATCATTAAGAGATGCTGTATGAAGATTTTGCCAAGAACATTTTTATTTTAAATCTCCACTAACTGGGGTAAGCAAGTGCTAACCGAGGAACATTTTAAGTTAACTGGAACTACATTTTTCTGTCCGTCAGCCATGTGATAAAAAGCTGTTCAAGGAAACCATTTGTATATCAAGTATGCGCTGATTATGTTTCTTGTTGCGTTAATCACATGCCATGTTATTAACTGCACACAAAAAAAGTAAGAAAGAAAATGTCTGTGAATCGTAAGTGTTTATGTAAACCACTGGCCTTAGCAATGGCTGCCAAACAGAATTTTCCCCAGAATGTGCCCTATAGAAAACCCTATACGCCAGTTTCTGAGAAGATGTACTGCCTTAATTGGAAGCACCCAAGGCATCTCGGCATTTTAGTCCTTTGGGACTTATTGTAGAGTATCCGGCAGTTTAGCGATGCTTTTTAAAAAATTGTTACCTGACCAGTGCATTTCCCAAAGACAACTGCTAATATGCTCTCACCCGCTTCCCCATGGGTTTACATAGCTATACGCATGAGGCATCTGGTTTGTGTTAATTGACATGGCAGTGTGTTCTGATGATGGCAACTTAAGACGACTGTAAATATTATCTCATGGTGTTTTTTTTTTTTAAATTCCAAACAAGAAAATCACAAAAAACAATATGGTATAGGAAGTCTTATGAATGAAACGGGCATCATGAAGTAATCCCTCACTGTTTTTAGTACAATATGGAATATGTGTTTTGAAAAAAAAGTGTATGACCTTTCTGTTGACATTGTGCAATAAAGCACCTGGAGCATTTTGGCACTTTCTCGTGTCATCTTTCTCGGTACCCAGGAGCTGTGTGAAAAGCACCAGGCAGCCCAACGATGGTGTGGAGCGTTTTAGTCCATTCACTTCAGACAGACCTGACGCTTTACTAACCCACTAGGGTTTCTGCACCCTCTTCTGTTGGCCATTTGTCCTGATACCAGGCTTGTGTTTACATATACACACATCGTCAGTCACGTTAAGTCAAAACTGAAGGTAAGAGATTGCCAAACATTTGAAGTAACCATGCTGGGCAGCCTGTCACTGCCACCTGCTGGGAGCAAACAGTTCCACACCTGAACGTCTAAAGGTAGCCTCAGTTGCAAGCATTAGAAAACTAAATTGAATGGATATTGCTAAAATGTTTCTATGGCAACTGTAGCTGTACAATAATTAGAGAGAATGTATACACAGAATGTCAATTTTAGTTCTTAATTCTAAGGTGTAATATAATTGTTAGAGGTAAAACACTGGTCTGAAAACCTAGTTCTTCACTTGACCAAAGAGGCCTTATGGATTATTAAAAGAAATAATACTTTAACATTTTAGATCCTTTGTGGGTAGCATATTGCGTTGATCGATAAGAATGAATGATGTTTTTTTAAATTATTTGAAAAATAATTATTCTCCTGGTGTTCCAGTTGAAAAAGCAGTTACTAATTGGACAGTTACTGTAAAATCGACCTGGTTGTGGCCTTTAAAGACCAGAGTCGTCCATCTGCTCTACAGTCTACTTAAAAGTTTAGGCGACCTCAGCTGAACAACTTTCCCTGGCTGCCGCAATATTGCGCAATGTGCCTCTATCGGTGACCACTTCCATGCCGGGAAGGCAAAGGCCTAAATTTGGTCAGGTTCATTGGGATTTTCACATTGAGTTATATAGGGTATTTTATGATTCCCGAATAATAAACGGGAACATTAGAATGCTTGAGTCTTAGACAGTCAGTCCTAAAGGGATTGCTCCACTTCAGCGAAATCCTGGTGGGACACAACCTCCTGGTCTCCAGTAGGTCACATGGGGATTATGAATTGCGAAACAGTGCTGCTGTGTTGTTCTAGCACTCAGGAAATGGTTTAATTTACTACTTCTATCTTGGAGAAAACTAAATCGGGGAGAAAGTGTAGAAATAAATAAACATTTTGAGTAATTTATGTACTTGGTTTTCATCACTACCTTTTAAAGTATACAAAAGAATAAAACATGAGACAGTAGAGTGACCAATTATAAAGTAATGGGAGCTGATCTGCAGTTAACCAGGTAATCATCACATAGTTTAGACCAGTGATTCCCATTTTGCCGAATTGAGCGGCCCAGTTACTTTCATATGCTTACTGATATTCAAACTTTAATATGTTGTTAATAATAACTTAGTATATTTTTAACGTTATTTATTTTTAATTTGTCAAAAGCTGTCAATTTTGTGTATGCTCGGTTTCATTCAATTTGAGATATACGTTACATATTTTGTGTGAATGCGGCCCACATAACATATTCTTGGCCACAGGTGTGGCCCGTATTGGTTTAGACTATACCGTATTGACTATTAACGTGTATTATAACGCTAATCATTTACTTCTGTATGCACAGTATGCTATGTCTATTATGTGCAAATAATGAGTCACTCAGGAGACTACTGCTGGGTATTAAGAGAGTGCTGGTAATTTTACAGTGGTGTGATGTGGGCCCACAGGCGGTGGTGTGTATGAGGCAGCAGAAACGAACCCATGCTGGCCTTCAGCAGGGCACCAGCCGCCAATCTCTGGTGGTTGAAGATTAAATATGTGCTGTAACCAATTACTGCGCAGTACCCCGCTGCTGAAACCCGGCCCTGCAGTAGACCATGAGAGTCTTTTAAGTTTGATACGGTAGAATGTGGAATATGAAAAAGTGACTCCTCAGAGGTGTGTGAAAGGGCTGACATGATTAGCACTTGGAGGCTAAGCCAACGTCAATGCTCTTTGTCCTCGATGAGGGAGGTGTAAGAAAAGCGTCGCCATGGTCACCTCAAGGTCAGAAAATTAACCTTTAGGTGACTGTCTTACACCTCAACACTGAGGAAATTACTACGCCATGAGAAGAAATCATCATTTGACAATGACGACTGAAACAGACAGGATGCAAGGCACACTAAGGCGGAAAGCACTACTAAGTTTCTGAGAGACAAGTTTCTTCTTCGCACTCTGAGTGCCAAACCTGGGGTGAATGTGTTATAGAAATGCTGATGTTCACCTACAACTGACATCGTTTCATGATCTGGAACAGACGCGTTTAACAATTCTACGCAGCTCTTAAAATTTTCCACTAGAGGGCATACAAGACCAACATACACATCCATTCTAGTAACAAAACAAATAAACTTATGAATACCCCATCTTCTTAAAAGTATGTCTAACAGCTATTCTGATACTGTAAACATACATGGACCTGCAAACAGATTGGCTTGTGTGTCTGCACGTATCTCACCATTATAACTTGATAACTGTATGAGTTAGGTTAATTATCATTGTCAAATTCAAGAAACAAAAAAGTTATGCTCAAAATTCCCTTCAATAACCCAAGGAAATAGTGCCTGTTTCAAATCCTGTGATTATTTAACTTGAATTGGTTGTCTCCAGGGACTATATTTGTGAATATGTATGGGACAGCTGGGCCCATTCGTGTTGTGGGAAATGTTGGATGAAGAACAAAGTTGATTATATGTACAGGTGTAAATTGGTGATGGGAAAGCTGAACGACACTAAGAGAAATCTCTCCAACAAGATTACCTAAATGGACCAGAATTAAGGTGGTAAATGAATTACCAGTCAGTCTGCTTTCCCTCAAAGAATGATTGTTTTTACCCAACAAAGCAACGCATGTTAATATCTCTGCTCATTTCGACTTCAGGCTAGTTGAGTATGTTAATAAAGGAGCCATAATTTGAATCGTTAGAGAACATTAAGTGCTTTGTTATTAATCTCTCATTAACACATAACATCACTAATTCATTTTGCAATTTCAGTGCTTTCTGACATAGGGTTATATAACCCATGCAAAGTAACAGGATGCCATTAATTTATCAAAAAAGCTTTTTTTAAAATCCATAATCTGTACAAATTTTTTATTTATTTTTTAAACTAAATGGCAGCAATGCAGCAAACTATCTGGACAAATATACTGTCCAGAAAGAATTGTATAAAAATGTAAATGATACATTAATGATTCTTAGAACATGGTTGCTGATACATGGCCTATTTCCCAAGCTGGGGAGCAGGATGGGATGAACGGTTTATTCGCCTGGCAACTCACCTGAGCCAGCACTCGCTCGCCCTTCTGTTGCCCTAGGTTCGAGATCTTCTGGACAGTAGGAAATATCAGCCCCAAGACCTGCAACAGCGATGAGTTTAAACTCCGCTAGAGCGAGCGCTAACAGGATACTGAAGGGGCCTCTCTGCATTCTCACGTGGGGTCTGAATTTAGCCTTCCATTCACTCCACAATCTTATCTAAGTGCAATACAAGTAGTTGATGACATGAATTGACTGCAGGAAAGAGACTAGTTTGTATTGTGTGCACAGGGGTCCACAGTTTGTCAGTATGACAAAAAAATAGGCAAGAAATGGTGCATTTGTCCTATCCTGTATGGCTTGCTCTGTAATTTATGGAATTGTGTCGATTTTCGTTTTAACTTAAATATACTGGTCATTTGTTTTGGCAGTGTTTTATATTGCTTTTCGTCTAAACATACCAAATACCTCTTGCACACCAAATATTTATTGTTGTTTTTAAATAAAACTATAATTTTAAAAATCCATGATCTATTCTCTTTTACAAAAAAAAAACCTAAAAGATAATAACGCAGCTAATATCTGTACATGATATAAATGTCACAGAATAGTATAAAAATTCAAATGTTTCTAAATGCTTTATTAATAACTCGGAAACCAGTAGATGTCCATAAATATCAACAGCTTACTTTGATGTTAAAATAATAGACTAAATCTGTTTTATTTCTACGTATGATTAATTCATACAACTAGGATATTAAAAAATCGTGTATTATGTTTGATATCATGTTTGATAACAGGCCTCTCAAAAAAGTTTCCTTCTATATCCCTGAAAGGGCCAAGGAATTATAACAAATGTTCGTTGAACTGTACAGTAACTGACAGTTAATATTCCAAAACTTAATTTAATACAACTGGATAAAAGGTTAAGGTGAACTACTTGGATAAACGAAAGAAACCCAACCGTCACCTCCGACGTTAATACTTCTTAAATACGACGCGTAATTAAACGAGTTTAACTTGGTGTCAAGGCTATTATATTCTCAATCTGAGAAAATGTGTTATTTGTTATGGAAAATTAATGGTCAGTTAATAGAGAACATGTTTATTTACCGTTTGTCCTTTTGCCGGTCGTATAGACACCTGCTCTTTCCGCCGCAGCAAACATCGACGCTGTCCACGCATAGTGCAGGCTTTTTTCTTTTATTATTATTATCATAATTTTTTGCTGAGGTGAACGTATGCGTGAGGACGTCTTAAGACAAGGTGCCGTGAGTGCATTTGTCAGCTTTATTTACTGCAGTGAGCACAAGGCCAGGGCCCATCTACTACTCGTTTCGCTTTTGCTGAAAAGACTTCTTTCCAACTGCGTTGGTCACATCCGAGAACCATTTATCAGATCGCTCCCCAAGACAAGCGTTTCGCCGCCGAAGCCTTCTGTGATGGAGGGGACTTGCTGGTTTAAAAAATATATGCAGTTCCTCAGGAGGAAAATACTGTATGCGTTCCAGAAGTGGGTGATGTGATGGGCTATTGAGGTGTGCTTAAAGCTGTCAGTCCACGAGATACAGCCCAACGGAAGAAAAAAACCGGAATATGGTTTCTACGAGGGTAAGGCTTAACCGTACGTAATTAAACCAAATCTAATGTGTAAGGTGTTTATACTCCTGGGCAAAAAACATGCACATAAAGAGTAACCAAAAGCAATTGAGCAAACAACACACTGCCCAAAGCCTACTGCCATTAACAGACTTTGGGCTTACATCTAGGCTATCTGTGCTGCTGACTTCTTTCAGAAACAACTTAACACAGTGCAACTTCTGACCCAGGTGAACCTGGCATTTTCGCGGCTTAAAAATAAATGTGAATAACTAAAATAAAAATCAGCAACAAGAACAGTTTGAAAGAATGAAACATGTTTGGATTTCAGTGGTGCCCTGCAAACGTTTAAGTGTAGTGTCCAATTGTGTTTCACACAGTAACCCTTCCATTCAGACAAGGGGGGGGGGACCCCACAGATCAGCAAATGAGCTAAAAAAAAAAATCCAATCTGCCTTCATGATGGATGGCTCTAAAACAAGTGACAAGAAATTGGTGATATATCAGAACATGGGAAATGTCTTCATAGGTTATGAAAAAATATGACCTTGTGCACTGGTGCCTCAAAAACAGACGCCAGACCGGAACCGAGTCCAATTTTGGATTCTGCCTAACAGCTGAAAATAAGAAACAAAAGACAGCGGGGCAATTTCCAGCGAGGGGCAGGAGGAGTGCTCCCACCGAAGACAAACAGCGGCGTGCGAAAATGGAAACGATTCGGGAGTGTCGTTAACCTCCAACGGCCCCAATAAAGCGTTAACCGGCACAGAGGAGGTTTCTGATCTGCATAACAAGAAGCACCGGCGGACAATGGAGGCTGAGCGCGCCGCGGGCCGACCCAGGCTTACCACCCCGGGAACAGTCAGACAGTGAATTAGTCTACCCAGCCCCAGCCACCCTCTTCGCAGGTGACAGATCATTTATTACCATGATTAAAATGTGGGAAGTCTCCCACGACGACCGCAGTCCATGTTTATTAGCATTCAAAGCGTTTGATTAGGCCCGCCTGTATTAAAGCATACTCAACTAAGGGAGACCTGCAGAAGATAATGTCGTCCATTCACTGGGATTCCCGGGGGAGGGCACAAACGCCCACCTCCCCCACCGGATATAACCAAATATACAACCCTTTAACCCATCCCTGCCCCCCACACCTACACCGTGCCATCCTTGAGCATAAACAAGGACACCGTCACCCGATACCTTCCATTCATCACAGTCAAGAGTGTGCGCACCGTGGTTGTTGAAGATGACAACCACAAGCGAGCGGAGACGGTTTTATCCATTGCAGGAGGGGATTAAGTGGTGCTCTTTAGCATATGCGCTCTTAATTATGGAAATCAGGTGCTGGCGCCCAGATGGAGAAGTGCAGCTCAGCTCTCGCTTCTAAATCACTTTGATAAGAAACAAACAAATGCTCTCTTTATAGTACCGAGTGGTTGCCTCTCCCCGGGAATGGAATGTATTTTTTTAAATTTTATTCCTGGCAGCAAATATACAGAAACACAGAGCACCTCCACAAGAGGACCCTGTAACATTAAAAACAATTCTGCCCAATAAATACCTCTTCTCTGCTCTATTCGGTGATCATTTGGAAATAATTCCATATACTGTACAAGCACATGTTTGTACCATATCATTTTTCTGTATGTTCATCATCTGCTATCCGGTTAAATATGTCTAAGCCTCCATTCATAACATTTAAAAAAAATGAAAACTGAAGTCTGATCTGCAAACTAACAGAGCTTTTTGCTCTGCAGGAGTGACGCTGCTTGGTGAGGTACCATTTCTTCTATAAACTTGGGTTTAATAGTGCAATTTTAGTTTCACAACTAAATTGTCACCCACGTACAATTCAAGTGATTCATAGGCTTTAATTGGGTGTGAATTTGTAAGTTTTGATAATGGCAGCTGCCTGTTTCATAGCCGCCCATAGACACAGCCTTCACGGTTTGGAAGGAGTACGTGTTTTGGTCTCAGGTTTGAACCCCAAGGGGAGGGGCCCTGTACATTGACAGGACTTTGGCTAGTCTGCTCCTGACATACTTGTTGACCACACTGTGGTATTACAGCTACTACAATAAGACAAGTGGGATGTAAAACCCATTGCACTATATTACTCTTAATTTAAATATTCAACGACATCATATTTATTGGTTAGTCCCCCACTATTAAATTTGGCCAATGAAGATGAGTGTTTCAGGATGTGACAGAATTCTGCCGTTTAGCCAATCCAATGCATGTAATTGTGAGACCAGTTTAACTGTATGGTCAAATGGGTTGCCTAGGGACTTTCATTGGCTGTTGGCAAGTAACTTACTTTTATTA
>JAOVYW010000044.1:1926642-1943657 GCA_025775045.1 Hiodon tergisus
AAGGGCAACCATATGTGCCGCGGGCCGGGCCAGCTCTGGACTCATATGGCGGAAAGTGCATACCTGAGCCACGGGTCAGAACTCGGCGTGCGTCATTGGCCCCCGCAGGCGGCAAGAGGTTCCCAGATGGGCCGGAACCACGTCAGTCTCGCTAACCTTTTTCATCGCTGTTGGGTTGTTGTTTTTTTTTTTTTGTTCTCCCCGTGTGAACAAAAGATATATTGTGGAGGTTTTCCCACTCTGTTGCCCCTCACGTCTGGTTTTAAGCTCGACCCGGTTTTGGTGACCGCGATGGGTGCTCCCCGCCCCGCGGCTTTGGCACCGACCTCTTCGCATGTGACGTAAAGTGGCTCCCCTCCGGAGTAGCCGGCGCTGCCTGGTCGGCAAAAGCCCCCCGTGTGGCCAAACCGGCACGTGCAGCTGCCTCGGGTCAGCTGTCGACAGAGGAACTCCTAACGTGGCGGACGAACGCCAGCGATGGCCCCACCATGCATTTCTATTCGCTTCTGAGGTCAGCTTTGCAACAAAAGCTGAATACCCAACCCCCCCCCCCCCCCGGCAAACTAGCTTAGCAAAACGTAGCGGAACCGCAGTGTTGTTGTAAGGGGTTTGTGTGGTGGTAGCAGTCAAAACGGCTCGCTAATTCCTGGATAAAACGAGCGTGGGGGATGTACCTGCCAGCTCCTTCTGTCAGCTGGTGTTTGGAATGCGGTATTTAGGGTGTGGTGAGTGTGGAGGGGGGTGTGGGATTGTACCTGCCAGCTCCTTCTGTTTAGAATGTGGTAGAGTGTGGTGAAAGTAGGGGGTGGAGTGGTTTCCCACTTTTCCCAATGCGCATTTAGAGAACCTCCCCCTACTGGGCCCATACCGTCCCGGCCTGTCGGCATTGGGTTTCGCGCTCAAATGCCCCGCCATGATCCCGTTCAAGGCTCTGTCTCCTAGAGACGCTTATTTTCACAGAACCCCTCTTCTCCTGGTTTACGTCATTAGTTTTTCTTCCTTCTGCAGGCATATTTCAAGGCGGGATATTGACACAGCGTTCTTTCCATTTTCAACATTTGTTTTGACTGGTCTTTTAAGTGCTGCCGAAACGTGTGTCTGTTTCCGATTAAGCTCATTTTCTTCGCGGCAGCTCTGACTGATTAATCCCGTGTTTACTTTGCTCCTGGGAGGCATTCATGGTGCCTATCCCACCTGCTAAAGTGAAGAGAACTTATGCTAACTTTGTTAGCGTTAGAGGCCTAGGCCGGGGGTGGGGGTTAGCGACGTGGGGTTGCGGGGGTGTGGGATGACCATGGCCTCTCTCCCCCTCGGTGTTGTCGAGGAGACAGCTGGGTGAGCCACGCTCGCTTTCCTGCCCTCTCACCACACAAACAGCTTCAGAGGGAATAGCCTTACCGCTCTTCTGTATCTCTCCCTCCCTCACTTCTCTCTCTCTCCCTTCCTTGATATATGTAGCGCGCCGCGGTGGGATCTGCGCACATATTTATGTGTTATGTATTTATCAAACTAAATAAATATGGTGTTCCTGAAGCTATTCATAAGTGTTGGGGGGGGGGGGGGTAATGGCAGGTGCTCTTGGGACGTCCTGTGTATGTAGCTCGGGTTAGACCGGGACAAAGCTCTTCAACCCAGAAGGGTGTGACCGGCTTTTTCCTAAATCTCCCTTTGCAATGCTCCCCTTCATCGTCCCGTTCTCCTGGTTCTCAGACTCATCAAACAATTCTCTTGTGCTGCTTTACAGGTCTGCAGTTATTTGTTTTAAAAGAATGATGCTAACTTTGCCCCTCTCCTTTAGGATTGTCTGTGAATATCTCAGTGGGGCTCCTTTCTCCAGCTACCAGGAAACGATATACTTCTCCCGATTCCTGCAGTGGAAGTGGCTGGAGAGGTGAGCGACTGTGGGAGATAGGCACTTATCTTGTGTCATTGAAACAGGTTACATGTACGTTTGTTTGTAATTAACTCAGTAGTTATGTGAAGTAATCTGAACTTATTGCACAAGAAAATTTGTTGTAACCACCTTAGCCTAAAAGAAAAATACCCATAGATGGGTATTTAATATATCGTCAAACATATTAAATTGAAATTATTGTCATTACTTACCTTTTTTCTTTTTCTTTCAGGCAACCCGTAACCAAAAATACCTTCAGACATTACAGAGTACTCGGAAAGGGCGGATTTGGAGAGGTAAACGCCAAGTTCTGCCTTCAGCCTCAAAACCAAGGGGCAAACATCATTGTCTTCACATTCACAACGCACGGGGTTTCGCGATACAGCTTTGTGTACAGGCTTAACGGAGGCTTTGCCCCGGTTCTCTGTACGCCGTTGCGACGCTCTGCACGACATCCTGTTCTGACCCGTTCCGACCCGTTCTCCCCTGTTCCAGGTTTGTGCCTGCCAAGTCCGAGCCACTGGTAAGATGTACGCCTGTAAAAAGCTGGAAAAGAAAAGAGTAAAGAAGAGAAAAGGTGAAGCAATGGCATTAAACGAAAAACGCATTTTAGAAAAAGTTAACAGTAGTTTTGTAGTAAGTACAGCATTTTCTTTTTTTATTCCCTTCCCCCAACCTCCCCTACGAGTTGCGTTGACTTATCCGTACCAATGTTAATGTTGTTCACTGTCGTACGGGAGGCTAGGAACATGCAGGAGTCGACGGAGTGTGAGGGGCGAAGTGAAGCCCCCTTTGGCTGGCCGGTCCCTGGAACCCCGAGAATCCTGCGTTTTAATCGCCCGACATCAAAGGCTGCTTTAGCGGAGCGTCTCTCTTTGGGCAAGGGCGGGCAGGCGTGGTGTGAAATTTCTCATTTTTATCGGGGTTTTATGAGTCTCTCTTCGTTTTTTTGCTAAGACAAGAGAATTGGCAAACGTTTACTTAGCGTTCTTGGCACGGCCCTCAGAGTGGATGTTTGTGTTTGCGTTTGCGTTGCAGTTACGCCGTTTGAAAGGCATGCCCGTGTTTTTTTCTCTCCTGTCTTTGCGTGGCACAGAGAGCTGGCAGAGAGCTGGCTCTGTACACCTGCGGCCTGACAGTCTTGTCCCGCCGTCGAAAACAGGCCTCGCTGAGCAACGGGACGCAGCTCGGGGCCGATGTTACCTGTGAATCTTCCCGGCCTCCCATGCTGTCTGTGTGGACTCTGTGTCCAGTCATTAGATGTCAGGGATTTCATCCCCAGGAGTAGATTTAACCCACGGCTCTCCCGCCACTCAGGCCGACCCCTCTGAACGCGGCACTCTCCTTGTTGGACAACAGCCCCAACAGTCCCCCCTGGCAACTCTAACCAAGAGCGAGTGATGGAGACCCCTCTGAACCTCTGAACGCGGAGATCCCTCTGAACCTAGAAGTCTGTGCTCGGGGTACGAAGGGATTGGATAGTGATGGAAGAGGCTGATGGGAGAGTAAATGAACAATATGAAACTCGTTACCATTCTTCCGGTTACAAATAGTCTCGTTTTTATGAGTCTGTTCCTGCCCTATCCACCTACAACGGCAAGAAGCTGAAGCTGTTAGGGTTATCTCCGCAAGAAAGGCGAGTTGCGGCTGGAAGATTTCTGGGGTTCAGCCATAATGACCCAGCCATCTTTTTTTTAGCACGACCCCAAGGAGTCCCCCCCCCGGTGGTCCTCAGGCTCTGGCCAATCCGGGCCCTCTAATCTGGTGCGGGTCGTGGCGGATGGGACTCTCTCCAGCTGAAGGCATATTATTGGGAGCCCTAATCAATCTTCAGCTCTCCCAGTGCCCGCTGGGAATTCCTTGTGGGCACACTTCTGGCTGCGTAGGGAGTTTGCTCAAGGGCGATCGCTCGATCTCCCTGGCACCTTG
Organism: Hiodon tergisus; assembly: GCA_025775045.1. NCBI lineage: Eukaryota > Metazoa > Chordata > Actinopteri > Hiodontiformes > Hiodontidae > Hiodon > Hiodon tergisus. The sequence continues at coordinate 1,930,466 of JAOVYW010000044.1, forward strand.
TGTACATTCTGCCATGCTCTGTTTTGCTTTCAATAGTTAAAGCAATATGGTCTGCCTTGTCCCCCGCCCCCCCTTTGGTTGTTTGGTTTCCTCGTCTTAAAAATGCTTAAAAGGTAGCCCTAAGAAGCTGCACTTGGTCTTAAGAAAGATTTATAACGTGTGCTACGGCTAAGGCAGGAATACGTCCAAAGAAAGACACTGTCATGTTTTTGGTGGATTATGTATGTCGCTACTTATGATTTAGCCTTTCTGGCATTCACAGTGGCCAGTCAATCGCACCTCCTGTGGTCCTTGGATCGACTTCCTCTCCCAGTAGGCATGCCGGTTGACCCTTGCCTCACCTTAATATCCCCTGACGAGGCACATGGCCGTGCATTCTGCTCTCCCCTTCCTCCACAGGTTAGTTTAGCCTACGCCTACGAAACCAAGGACGCCCTCTGTCTAGTACTGACCATCATGAACGGAGGGGATTTGAAGTTCCACATTTACAACATGGGAAACTCGGGCTTCGAGGAGCAGCGGGCCATCTTCTACGCGGCCGAGATCTGCTGCGGCCTGGAGGACCTGCACCGAGAGAGGATCGTCTACAGGTACTGCGTTCCTTCTCCTTCTTCTCATGCGAGCGATTTCTTGTATGTTTGCACGGGTTACTTTGGGCTTTCTACTTTCCGTTCTGCTGTGAGAGTCCTGGGACGCATTTCCAAGCAGCAGTGTCTACAGCAGTCTCCACAATGATCCTGACGGAAGTAGACAAAGAGTCCTAGGGCTAGCACTGATGGTTCTGGGCCCTCTAGCAAGGAATGCTACGCCACTGAACATGTTGTGTTGTTGCACAACAGCGCCTCAGGTGGAGCTGGTTGCTGGTGCAGCTTAAGTATGGCTGAATCTACACTGATTCAGGGTTATCGACCCTCAACTGCCCCTCGTGAGATCTGAACCTGCAGTCTCCTGATCACAAGACCAGTTCCTTAATGACTTGTTCACAAAGCCACCCTTATTTAACGTATATAACGAGAGGAAATATCTGTCATAAATTCATATTGTGAATTCATATTGTTTTTACCCCCAGGGACTTGAAACCTGAAAACATCCTTTTAGATGATCGTGGTAAGCTTGAGTTTTTCCTTGATTAATGATGCTAATGGTGAATCCCGTCCAAATTTGTGTCTGTTTTAACAAATGAAAACTTTCCCTAAGGCTTTGGGTTTGAGTTTTATTTAGAGTGCACTGATTATTTCATGATGATTTATGATTATATTTTTATAGTCATTTGAATCAAGTTACGGTTCTCAGGGACTGTGAAGAGCTGCTAAGTTGGTTTCCCTTTCTCCGCTGGGCCAGTGGCGTCAATGGCTCTTGTTTGACACAGCGGAGGGCTTTGTTGGAGGGGAAGTCCACAGTGTTATTACAAAACCCATGCTTGTCTGTTGCTGTCCCCCGTCAGGTCACATCCGAATCTCCGATCTGGGTTTGGCGGTCCAGATCCCGGACAGAGAGACGATACGAGGGCGGGTGGGCACCGTGGGCTACATGGGTGAGTCACATGCCAACGTGAGGGAGTTTGAGGATCCAGCCACTTCGCCCAGTTTCACCGTGGTTGACTTCCACTAACATCTCTCGTAACGCTGAGGCAACATCGCAGCGGCGTTGAGAATATATCGACTGCGGTTTAAAACCTGACCAGAAACCATTACCTTACACATGACTGAGGAACAGCGACAGTGCTGTGAAAATTTTTAACGTGTCATGACTGTACACGGGTGCCTGATGCTGAATTGGAAGTGCAGGTCAGAAACGGGGGAGAACTGGTCAAGTTCCAATGGTTCCTCAGAATGCTTCATGGCTCCAGACCTGGAAACAGCCCTATTGTTTGAGGTTTAATTGGGGCAGTCACGAGCAGCGGATCTGACTGCTCAGAGCAGCGCTGTGTGACCGCACAGTGTGTATTGTGTCACGATTAATGCACAAGCCTCCCCTTGCTTATTAACGGGGCGGTAGGGCGTAGTGCAGTGACCTCATTTTGATCAGGGGGGTTGCGGCCCCACCGTCTGACATTGTGTTTGGTTTCGGAAGGAGTAGCTGTGTCTCCGATGTGGTGAACATCAATTACTTTTTTAGAGTAATTGTGGGTGCGTGAAAGATGGTTCTTTTGGCCATCAATTCTGTTTCACTTGTCCCACGGTGCTGCGATAGGCCAGCACCTCTGGAGACCTGATGGCTTTTGGTGTTCCAGACACATCCCATCTCTTGGTTTGACCTGTCCTCTCCAGCTCCAGAGGTGATCCAGAATGAGAGCTACTCCTTCAGCCCGGACTGGTGGGGTCTTGGGTGCCTCGTCTTCGAGATGATCCAGGGCCAGTCGCCCTTCCGCCGGCGCAAGGAGCGTGTGAAGCGTGAGGAGGTGGACCGGCGGGTGCGCGAGGACCAGGAGGAGTACTCTGACAAGTTCTCAGAGGAGGCCAAGGACATCTGCAGGCTGGTGAGTGCCATCTCCCTCCTCCCTCCAGGCCCCCCAGAGCGCCTTCCCTTCAATGCGCTCCTAGCCTGTCACTCCAGCCCTGGCACACTACAACAGGGCCTGTCGGAAAGCTTTTTTGTGGTTAGAGGTACCATATAAAGCCAGGAATGTACCAGACTGTGTGGCTTTGGAAACCCATTTAAAGTTTTGGAAAAGGGAGGACACGCTCCTGCAAGAGTTGGCCATGGGACTGAAGTTTATCACCATTTTTCTGGCTGGATGTTTAAATAAACCCCCTCGACAGGATGACACAATTTCCATTGCTGTCATTAAAGTCTAACTGAGCCTTATAGTACAAGAACGTATCATTCAGAAAGGTTCCCAAGTTGCTCCCTGTTTAGCTTTTCTCAGCACGGTCGCTGTTCTAAATGAAAGCCTTTGTGGAGTTTCATATAACATCACACAGCAGTAAAAAACCCCACCACCAAGCACAGCCACGATCGTTTCCCCAGCCTCCTGTATCCCAGGAACATTGTGTATCCAGCCACCCCCACCCACCCAGTCCGGATGAAATGATGTAATGTGATGTTGGGGGGGGTGCTACCTTTCAAGACCAGCCGCGCATGACTCTCTCCAGGTGTCAGACACTCTCGTATTTGCTAACGATTCGCGGTCTAGCCACAAACGGTGATAAACCAAGCAAAACCATAAGAGCTAATATTTACTCTTCAGTGAACGGCTCCTGGAGCAGCCCTCCGTTCAGCAGACTCACCACCACAAGGTTGTGGGTTTGACCCGGACGCTATTGGACCACGAGTTCCGTACAATATTGCCCTAAACCCAAAGTGCTCTTGCTAGAAAAAAACCAGCAGTGTTAGATAGCTACGCTATTTGTTCGCCAGGCTGCAAACATAAGCCACGTGCTAGGCCGTGCTTGCTAAAAAGGAGGAAATACTGATCATACTTCTTGGAGCGTTTAAAGCTACAGATTGGAGCTCGGCTACTGCTACTATAAGCTATTCCTAGCTGTCTCCAGCTGTTGGCGATCACCACGGAGTTCGGGGTTAAACATTGCTGATGTGAGATTACATCTGGTGGAAGGGCACCAGCATTAGCAGGTCAATTACCAGTGTCCATATAGAAATGAATGATGTGGAAAACTCAATAGTAAAAAGAGACCAAAAACGGCGTGAGAAAAAGCTATCAAAAAATAAATAACATAAGTGCGCATTACTGGGGTTGTCCTCGGGATGGGGGAGGTTTTGACTGCTCTGCAGAATGGAAAAACTTTGACCTCGGGTACACAGGAGCTCTCATGAGGTTCAGTGACTCGTCTGCAGATGGAGATCAGCTGTGATTCCACTAATATAGATAACTGGTGGATGTAAAGAGAGAACTTGGCCAGAAGATGGTGAAAAGTTTTTATGTTTTTATTTTTATAAGTAATGCTTTAATTTGGCTTTTACTCCCAATTGAAGTGAAAACATTGAATCCACAAACTACTGCCCTTGTCAGACGGACAAAGGCTCTCCCCTGCTAAAGTATAGTAAAAATTACTTTCCAAATTATGGAAATCGAAATCGACCCAAAATACTCAATGTCAAAGTGACACTGTGCTTGCGACAACACTAGACCAGGTGCTTCGCAAGTTTGGGATTTATGGGAGCTTGGCAAAAATGAAAGCAATTGCTGTGGAGGGGGGAAGGATTCTAGATCTGAGCTAGAGTTTGTGTGAAGGCATGTGGGTAACTCTGAGACCAAGGTGAGGATGGTCTGATTTAACCAAATCTGGGCTTTCGGGCCTCGATACTAAGCACTTTGTTTGTCCAGGCCTAAAGCCACTCATCATCCTGAGAACACCATCCCTACCGTGAAGCATGGTGGTGGCAGCATCAAGCTATGGGGATATCTCTTGGAGCTATGGCAAACTCATGAAGATAGAGGGCAAAATTGATGCAGCAAAGTACAGAGGGATCCTGGAGGAAACCCTATTGCAATCTGTAAGAGACCTGGGACTTGAGAGATGATTTATCTTCTAGTATGACAATGACCCCAAACATACCAGCCAAGCCACATTTGGAGTGCGATAAAAGTCAATGTCCTGGAGTGGTCTAGTTGCTCTGACCTCAATACAATTGCGAATATGTGGAAAAAAATTTAAATTGTTGTTCTCCAAGATCCACATCCAACTTGACGGAGATTGAGCAATTGTGCACAGAAGAATGAGCAATAAGAACATTATCCAGATGTGCAAAACTGGTAGAGACTTATCCAACTAGACTCATGACTTTAATTCCTGCCAAAGGTTCCTCTACCAAAAATTGACTCAAGGGGGTAAATGCTCTTGCATTCAATTATTTTCTGTTTTAAATTTGTAAATGATTTAGAATAATTTGTTGAACAATTATTAGTTTCTGTTAATCAGTTGCAAAAGAATCCTGATGAAATCAATATAATTCCATGAGATTACATCAGAGAAAATCACAATCCCGGCCTGTAGACCCATTATTTTCACAAGAACAGACTATGGCTGTAACAAAACAATAAAATGAAATGTGGGGATTCAAAAATGAACTCCATCAACTTCTGAAACGTGTGCGACTTTGTGAGAGGTGTGCCCAGAGGCACCAGCGAGTGCCAGAAGAGTATCGGGTGTCTTCACATGGGTGTCTATTCCGGATCACTCAATGTGAAATATCTTCCCTGTGGAAGTCCCCAAGGACCCTATGACGATTTCCCCAACTACTGCTACTGTATGGGACAGTAATGGTGCCTTATTAGCTGTTGCTACATATTCTCATATTCTTGCCTTTTATGGTTAAAATTAAGTTGTGGCAGGCAGCCTGGGGTGAAACTCTCGAGCCCTAGGAAAATGCCCACAATGGCATTTATACTTTTGATAACTATTAAAACCAAGGTATTTCACGTTCTTCCTTGTAAGTCTGTGCTCTGGCTGTGAGGTGTAGAAAGCCGACATTTTTAGAAAGTTAGCTAGCAGGTTTATATTGCTACATGCTGACTGTTCCTGTTGAATGTTGCCTCACATTAGTTTGTATGCTAGGGTATTGCAAACAGCAAGCTATCGACACGTGTGAGAAAGACTATTGTAAATTGTGAAGGCAACAGAAGTCAGTACCCCAGTGTGGCTAGGTCGGTATAGGCCTGCCCAACAGGGCCTATGTGTGACTCTTTCTGTGGTCGCTCTCATCTTCAGCTGCTGGCGAAGGACCCCAAGGAGCGGCTAGGCTGCCAGGGCCGAGGTGGCACAGAGGTGAAGCAGCACCCCATCTTCAGGAACATAAACTTCAAGAGACTGGAGGCCAACATAATGGACCCGCCCTTCATTCCTGACGTGAGCGCGTTCCCTCCTCTTCTTCCTCCTGAACGCCTGTTTACGGCGCTCGCGTTAAGGCTCACATCTTGGTCCATTGTTTGATCTCATAAAAAGGCCACATCCAGCCTCCTGAGTGGCTCAGTCGGTAAAGGCCTTGTGAGCTGGAGTTTAATATACTTGATATACTAGGAGAGGCAGAACCAGTTAACACATTACTGTACATTATTTATTTGTATAGCCCACACTCTTATCTAGAGTACAACAGCAGTGCTCTTTTGATTTGCAAGTTACAGGACCTATTCATTGAATATATGGCCGCATTTGTCAGCTATTTGCATGTCCCAGACAAATCTCTGTTAAGCAAATATATAAATGCTGTAGTGTAATGTAAATGTTATATGAGCTTATAAATACATTTTGATGTTGAGATAGATGGCCTCTTGTACTGCTCTATAGCTGAGGTTATTAACAACAGCTAAAAAGTAACCTACCTGAACACGTTTCAGTGTGTATCTAAGTGGGCACAGACCCTGAGCTTTTAACCTGAAGGCTGTTGTATCTCCTTTCTCTCAGCCACGGGCAGTTTACTGTAAAGACGTCCTGGACATTGAGCAGTTCTCCACTGTCAAAGGAGTCAACTTGGACCCCACAGATGATGACTTCTATCACAAGTTTGTCACAGGAAGTGTCTCCATCCCCTGGCAGAATGAGGTATTGCACTCTCAAAGAACTTAACGAAAGTTATATTCATTTGAATGACTTTTCCGACTTGTGGACTTTTATTCATAAGTAATAATAAGCTTTTTGATATGTAAGGTGGACGGCACTGTGGCTTGCCGATTTGAGTTTGTTTTGTCACCGTATGTGTGGAATTGCGAGTTTTCCCCTTGTTTGCGTGAGTTTCCTCTGGGGGATTCAGTTTCCGCCCTTGGGCCAAAGTTTGGTTGGACTGGCTACTGCGAAATTGGTCCTGTGTGTGTGGCTGTGTGATTTTGTCTGTCTGTGCCCTGCCCTGTGATAGACGGGCGCCCTCTCCTTGGTGCCTCCCGCCTTGTGTCTGTCAGATTAGGCTGTGGACCCTGAACTGGATGAGTGGTTACGGATATTGAAAGACTGAATGAACATTTTAAGGCATGTTTTTCTGTGGCATCTCGTATTCCACCAGATGATCGAGATGGAGTGCTTCAAAGAGATCAACGTGTACGAGACGGACGGCGCCTTGTGTCCTGACCTGGACGTGAACAGGCCCAACCCCCCGCCAAAGAGAGGCTTCTTCTATAGGCTCTTCCGGAGAGAGGTGCGTTCTGGGGGGAGCTGCCCTGACCGCCTGACTGTACCATGGCTGTGTGTCATGATAAGAGACAACTAGGTGTACAGGACCAACATGAGTTCCTAGTTATGTAAACATTTCTCAGCACCCATCCCCCCAATATGGTTTTTCTTTTCCACTTAAATACCTCCAACAAGGGTGTGACAGGACAGAGCCTATATCCTACACAGGCTTAAACCACTATGGAACCATGTGGGTTACACTAAAGTTGGTTCAAGCCACTGTATGACTTGTGTAAATATATTGTGGGCGAGAGACTGGACTAGATAGGGAATGAAGTGCCTGGCGAGCTGTAAGAATTGCTTTTGTCCCGCCGTGTCTGGTGTAGGGATAGTAATCCTGTTTGTCTCATGTCCCCAGGTCTGTTTTAAGAGTGGCTACAGTGATGAAGATGAGGAACCTTCAAGACTTTAAACCACTCTGCCAAAAGATCCCTATCTTAACAAAATGAATGTTTTACTGTATTTATGAATTGTATCAAAAGTGTATTATAATTAAAGAAAAAAGTATGAGTTTAAAGATTTTGTACATTTGTACTTGAATTATGTCTAGATGTATATTTTCACTAAAAGTTGTATTGTACAAAAAGCCATATAAGTACCACTTGAATGCATACATAACTTTTTTTTTTGGAATGAGTATGAAAATGTGTATTTAAAGATTTTTTTTTTTAAGAAGCACCGTATGGTATCTGTCTTTTCTTTCAAATTAGAGCCCTCACGTTTGTTATTATATTTTATTTATTAAAAATATGAATAGTATTAGCATATCTCCAGCTTTTCACCCACCTAACAACAAATGGTCTGATACACTCTTAGGAGACCTGAAAGGTTTGCTTCACAGCTTTGCCCCCAGAGGTTTTAGAGGACGAATAAGGTTGTTAACACTGATGGCTACCTAGGGCCTGATCCTAACAGTCCCTCGTCATAACATGGTATTTCTCAGCAGGTGTGATACGAAAAACAGCTTATAAGTACTTCTGCAACTGTCGCACCTGTTCTCACCCGAAAAGCACACATTTATCAGTTGTTTTTACATGGCTTCTGTACTCTTGATGCACAGCGATGTACGTGGCCGCCTAGTGGTCACTAGGCTAAAAGGCCACCAAATTTGGCTCTGTTAAAAAAAAAGAAAAAAAGAATTCTGTCCCGGTGCTGATTAATGTCTCTGTTATATTTATTTTCATTAAGGAGCATCATTCACCTAATTTTCCAGTTATTAATAATTGCTTTTCAGTTGTGCATTTTCTTTCTTTCTTTTCTTATTGGAACTTGTGCTTTTTACAGTGTTTTTAAATTACGCTTGTTGGAAACAAATAGTAGACCAAGTCTCTTTAGACTGGGAGGGGCATTGACTGCATACATAAATATCCTCAGTGGTCAATAAATTACATTCCAATAAGTCGCGTTAAGACTATATTCATGATAGGGTTCTCACGGTGCCTATAATTCTCTGTGTTGATTATATAAGTGACTTTTGTGTACCCATGCCTTAAGCAATGGTAACGACTGAACCTTATGTCCCAAAAACTCGCTGTAATGGTCTTACAGTAAAGTCAGTTTTTGTCACAAAAATATCGAGCTGGCCTTAACCTTCATTCAGTATTTTATTATTATTATTTTTTTCTGTCTTGGTAACAAGGCAAGAAATACAATTTTAACAACATTTTAAGTGGAACTTTGGGAAGCCAGTTTAGGTAAATCTGTTGCCATGACATTGTTAAATAAACTCTGGGGTTTGGGTTGCCATGTGTTTGTACAAACTCAAGACTGCTGCAGTAGGTTTAGTGGTTGTCAATGGGCTTCTACCCTCATGTAGCTCATATGTCTATATATTTCCAATTGTTAAATAGTTTTTTTATACAGTAAACACTTTGGCTGCCTTTTTAATGCAAATCCAAAATTGATTTGCTTATTTGTATAGGGGTACCAGAGAAAATGCATTGGCTGTTTTTTTGAGAGAATGAAACGTAGACATTTTTTAAAGTGTCTATCCTACTATCATTAAACTCACGTACTGTCACTCAATGCTTTTCTAATTAATTTTGTCTTGTTTTCTGTCAGTGCTATGATCTCAGCATTGTTTTTCTTGCACTTTGTCTTACCAGAGTAGTAGCGATTGATAGGAACATTTTTGGCTGGTTGGTTTGGCTGATTGCTGTTGAACATGATTTTATAGGAAAGATATGCCATTATATTCTATATAGCTATATAGCTGCTATTTTATTCTATAGCATTCTTCAAAGTGTTACTGCAGACAGAGGGATCTTACACTCCAGCTTATTAAGGAATGCCCAACTACTAGTAACAAAGACCTGGTAAACAATATGAAAGCCTGAGGAGAACACAGGAGATACACACCTGTAAAAATCGCTCGGGGTGTTCTATCCATTTTTTCTTCATTTTTAGGTAAGATTTTTTTAACATCACTCCTCGAAAGTGTGGGAAATGTAGCCTCTTGATTGTCTCAGTCAGTAAATGCGCCCATCTGAGCACAGACTGAGCCCTATTGGCTGGATTTCACAGGTTTTTAATTCAGGTCATGTTATTTGTAAAGTTTTACTGGGAGAACAAGTTGGGAAAACGCCGCCCAGGCTTGGGTGGGAGGAAATTCGCAGATTATCTATCAGATTGTCGCTAACCAACGCCTCCTGTCGTCTTCCTTGACACTTTCATTTTTTCAATTGTTGATGCAATCTGTATAAATATGCATGCAATACCATTAGAAAAATGTTTTTAGACAACTGCAATAGATATATAACATTTATTAACTTCAGAAATGTGCAATTTGGAGATTGCATTTGGGCTAGATAGGCACGTGTAGTAAAAGAAAAACACACTTATTTAACTTGTTTGAGGAGCCCTTGTATAAACGGCAGAAAAAAACTGGTTATATGTAACATTGTACTTTGGAGGTTTCTATAGGACATGCATACTACCTTATTGGGTGCTTCTTATGATTACATATAAGCGCTTATTCAAATTGCTGAACAGAATTAATATACATTCATAGTCACTTATTAGCGTTGATGTCAAAGTTTGTCAGTTGTAATGAGAACCTAGAGATGTTCAGGAATGTTATGTTTGTCATATGAAAGACGTCTATGTAAGAATGCTAATGTAACATATTCCCTGGTGTGAATAGGGTGCCTTCACCACTTTGCTGCTAATATCAAAATTCAGCAACAAATCCAATAATTTCAGTATTGTTATGTCACACTAGAAATAAACAAGAGTTTTGCTTATACCCGTGTGCCAACCTTATAACCTTAGCAATTTTTTTTCTCGGCTGGGTGTGACCTGTTCAGTTTGCTAATTAGATGGACATGTTGGGTAACGTTTCTACAAGTGGCTGGTGAGGAAATAACATAAAAGTCTGAAGGTCTGCACAAGGTGCATTTTAATCACTGTTCCAAAATGTTTTAAATAATGAAGCACGAGATGGTAGTAATATTCATATACCTTGATATGAATTATATTGTGACAACGCATCGGCCTTTTTAGAGGTAAACAATGTTAGAGGTGTAGTCACGTCACCCAACCACTGCAGTCGATGTAATTATCGTGCAAGGTTTATCACTGGGTGTTGTATAATTGATGGAATTTGCAACTATGAACTAAAACACTGTCGTTTGCATTTTTAAAAGCAGTCTTTTTTTCAAGCACGAGGGGTCACGTTCAGTTTAAATCGTTAAACAGCCGCTAGCCATTTGACGATGACTCGGGGGCAGGAAATCACCATATAAAGGAGATTCAGCGGCAGCATGACGTGTAGGTTTGCCGTGTAACCAGAACGCTGCTGTTGTGCGATTGAACATAAGACTTAAAACGAATTGTTTCAGTAAAATATCACGCTGTATAAAGTGTAGGTTGTGCAAATCACAATGAATACGACCTGCTACAAGTAACTAAAGTAGACAATGATTTCCCTTTTGTTATTTATCTGAGATCCAGACTATATCCACCAAGCGGTTGGTTTACTACAATTTACATACAACACAATATGCGAAACGAAAAACGAGAAATTCGTCACTGCGTTGCAAGCGAAATAGTGGCCAGTGGCTGACACCTTCTTTACACATTTTAAACGTAAGGAATATCATCATCACATACATGTACTCAAACGTCACTCAAAATTTTAACAACAATTTTGCTTAAAACCCCATCATTTGCTCCCTAAAACTAATTTTATATTATTATTTTCAAATATTATCAGACAACTGTTTTCATTGGCTCATAATTGATGACATAATTCTCCCGGACGCCCAGATCATATGATCCCAGAAACATCTTGCGCTTGGAAGTAAATACACCGCCCTTTCCTATGATAAAGAGGCTTCCTGCCGTTTATTGCTCACTATTGTTGTCAATCAACCAATGGTAGTCTCTGAATGGCTCCAGATATTCCGTCTTCCTTTCGGGCTGTCAGTGCACCTACTTCCTTAGGAGGTTGATGGGATGCATCAAAGATGGCTTTCGGAGTTGGATGTATCAGAAATTACGTCCCATTCATTTTAGAATAATATAACCAAAACTTAATACAATTCCGGGTGACTAGATAGGAAGCGTGCGGTCAGAAAGCCGTCGCTTGCTTTGCCTCGCTCGACGCGCAACGGCCGTTCGCTTATTTGTGTTGGCGATTTGCTGTGTGGCTTGCTGTTATTTGTAAATATTATTCTTGTTAAAATGGCCACCATGGAGAAACTGATGAAGGCCTTCGAGTCTCTCAAGTCATTCCAACAACAACAGGGACCACCATCGGCCGAAGAGCTAGTACAGAAACAGTAAGTGGCGCATGACAGAACGTGGAGCTACCTAAAACTGGATCCGGTGGTTTTGACGTTGGTTTGCTCGAATCAACGTCGTTGAGACGAAATTCTCAGAGGACAGAATTTTGGCTGTTCATGCGACTCTTCTGGAAATAAATGCACGGTTCGAGAGAAACTTATGTTTCGTTATCTTAACACGCCTACTACGCAATAACTCCTACATGAATGCGTCCCCCCCCGATTGAATCTGTGTCGTTACACCAAAATTTCAGCTGTCTTTTCTTCCATGCAGGACAGCCGCCCACTAAAGACGTTTAGCTTTGCTGTCCCCCCCTACTTTAGCAGTTCACATATTTTATTTGAAAGATACAAAATGATTAAGTGCAAAGGATAACGAATAGCCGTTTGTACATTTGAACTAACTTCAGAGCCCTAAAATGCTTTTTGGCACGCACTCACGTTATACGGATTACCAGTCAGTAGATCCAGTAATTTACATCCGGTCCATCTTCGCATTCTGTAGTTTTCGGTTGTGTTCAGAATCTGTCATGATGTTTCTTTCTTATTTTAAGAAATTCAATAGTTGGCTTTACCTATCGTAACTTTGTCTGCACTCTGAAGACGGTTTAACTTTGCATGTAAACTGTAGGCTTGACGGCGTCTCTAGTAAAGTATAACCTTCCCAGCGCAGCGGTGATGGTTGTCCACCTTTTACAGTAGCACTTTTATCTAGTGTGAATTATCAATGTTTTTTTATTTCTTGAAAATCGTGGAGATTAGTGTGTTTAGTAGTGCTTGGAGAGGACTCACTGTTAAATCTGAAGGAACGAATTTAACTAATTACTGTAAAAATAGAGCATTATGAATTGGAATTTAAAATTGTCCCAGTTGTGAGTTGGGATGAGTACACTTTCAGGTGTAAACAATAGCTGGTGGTTACTTGCTTACTAGGACCAGGACCAGGACCTTCACCTTTACATGTTATCCCCCTGACCCCTCGGTCACCTTCACCTTTACATGTTATCCCTCGGTCACCTTCACCTTTAAATGTTATCCCCCTGACCCCTCGGTCACCTTCACCTTTACATGTTATCCCTCGGTCACCTTCACCTTTACATGTTATCCCCCTGACCCCTCGGTCACCTTCACCTTTACGTGTTATCCCTCGGACCCCTCGGTCACCTTCACCTTTACATGTTATCCCTCGGTCACCTTCGCCTTTACGTGTTATCCCTCGGACCCCTCGGTCACCTTCACCTTTACATGTTATCCCTCGGTCACCTTCACCTTTACATGTTATCC
>JAOVYW010000044.1:1959826-1969854 GCA_025775045.1 Hiodon tergisus
GAGGCCATCCCTTTCCTAGCGCGGCTGCTAGCCGATCGAGCCCTTCCGACCTGCTGCTGCTGTTTGTTTGTTTGTTTTGTTTGTTTGGATGGAAGGATGTAACCATGATAACGGTGGCTCTCTTTAGTGTGTTGAAGAGATCCTGGGGTACCTGAAGTCATGTTTCTCCAGGGAGCCCACCATGGCCACTGTCTGTGTACAGCAGGTAAGCTGTCATGAATTAGGCCTGCTGTATAGTACGCGTCAAAGCCAAAACCAAGACAAATTTAGCTCCTTAGGGCTACTTAGTACTTCTAATAGAAAATAAATATGATAACTTGACAATATTTAGCATTACTGTGCCTAAGGAAAAGGCTAGTTTGAGAAGGATACATCAAGAAAACTCAAGGCTTGGTTAAAAATAATAACAACAACAAGAAGCCAGATCTGAGTTTTGAGTGTCTGGGCATAGCATAGTTTGGTTCAGTTTAGTTTTCACGTTTTCCGCCCCGTCACGTCAGTTTTGTTTTGTGCTCGACTCCCAGTTGCTGAAGACTCTCTTTGGGACCAACCTGGCGTCTCAGTACGACGGCTCCTCCTCCAACCCCTGCAAGTCCCAGGGCAAGGCCCTGCGCCTGGGCTCTTCCAGCCTGAGGCCCGGCCTCTATCACTACTGCTTCATGGCCCCCTACACGCACTTCACCCAGGCGCTGGCCGACGCCAGTCTGCGCAACATGGTTCAGGCTGAGCACGAGCAGGACGCTTCGGGGTGGGTTTGTGTGTGCACCGTGGCTCTTTGGCTATTGCACCGAATTTACACACATTTGTAGAATTTTATTGATTTATTGATTTATTCTTTCATGTTCTTTTGAAGTACGGCTTTACTTTTTTCCCTTTTCTGTATAATTGTATGTCTTACCCATATGAAACGTGAACTCTAAGACAGTTAGCATTAGCAATGACTTTGTGCTGACCTATTATATTTTTAGAGATAAAAAAAGCTCCCCCCCCTTATTTCTACAATGCAGTCAAAGGTATTGTCGTGAATGCAGGTTTGTTAGTTACGTTTTTTTGTGGCTCCCAGGTGGTTTGACGTAATGCAGAAAGTGTCCAACCAGCTGAGGTCCAGTATTAGTAATGTCACCCGCCATCGAGGGGATAAGGTAAAGTCCTTGCGCCTTGCCTATAAAATATATTATTTTCTGCATTGGAAATCCTCAGACGAGTTTTCCATGGAGCAGGTTACTGACTGCAGCACCCTGTAGGTGTACGGATTGAACAGCATCTGAGTACTCCATCTCCTGGGAAAGATGCAATTCGAACCAAGATTAGTTATATTTACTCCAATTTATTGCACTCTACTGCTTTTTAAAAACCGCTTTTAAGTTTTCATGCAGAAATGCAATATGTAATGTACTCCTAGATGTATTCATATTCACAAGCCTATCCGTATTGTTACTTAATGGTATTCCTTCCCTTCTCTTGGAGCACTATTCACAATTAATTTAATATGTGGATGTAGGCCACAAGAGTGGAGTGCTGTTCTGTGTTCCCATGCCCTTCTCTTCTGTGTACAGAACGCCATCCACAACCACATCCGCCTGTTTGAACCGCTGGTGATCAAAGCCCTGAAGCAGTACACCACCAGCACCTCTGTCCTGCTGCAGAGGCAGGTTCTGGATCTGCTGGCCCAGCTGGTCCAGCTGCGGGTCAACTACTGCCTGCTGGACTCAGACCAGGTGAGCATCACCATCCTGATTTACAGACTTGCCATGTCTGGTCCTCATGGCCAAGACCTTGCAGAACGTATGATTCCCGTTTTAGGCCTGAATCTATAGAGGTAGCACCATAATGCTACTTAACACAAGACTTAATTGCTAATACTTTATTGCTAATCTGCCACAGGTGTTTATTGGCTTTGTTCTGAAGCAATTCGAGTACATCGAGGTGGGACAGTTCAGGTAAGGTCATTCTTGTCCTCTCAGCGATTTGGAAAGGAGTGCTGTGAAACTAAACGAAACGGCTACGTTAACAGTTTACCCATGTCTGGTCCCGACGGCCGAGAGCCCGCTGATGACTGTTAAACGAGGTGTGTTTGGGTTGCTATGCAGGGATTCCGAGGCCATTGTGCCCAACATCTTCTTCTTCCTGGTGCTGCTGTCCTACGAGCGGTACCACTCCAAGCAGATCATCAGCATCCCCAAGATCATCCAGCTCTGCGACGGCATCATGGCCAGCGGCAGGAAGGCGGTCACTCACGGTAGGGGAGGAGTAGGCCGGCAATGGGGAAAATGAACCACAAGCCGATCGGCATCAGTCGGGTGTGTCCTGTGTCAGAGTTTTAAAAAGACAGCGGAGAAAATATCTAAGCAGAAATTAAGTTTTGTGAAGGGGGTTGTACTTGTTGCCATGTTTCAGTAAAACTAAAACTGGCGAAAGCCTAAAATTGTAAGCAAGGCTATTTGGTAAAGCCATTGTCTGTTTTTGAGTATGAATGTGGTGGTTCGCGTTGATAAATAGGCCTAGGATCTTGTCGTCAAAGTCAAGCTTTAGACCTCCGTCAGCAGCTGCCGCGCATTGCAGGTGGCTGTAGTCCATGCTCTGCAGAGGGAATGCATTGCTTATGCGTGGGTGTTGTGGTTGGCTGCAGCGTTCTTCCTGTCAGTTGTACATCCTCTGTTGGGCTGGTAGTGCAGCAGCATCATCTGCTTTACTGGAAAACAATATGATTCTTTTGATTTGTTTCTTGAATAGACATTGGTGCAGCCAAGCTAGTGCTGATTTAAATCATTAGCTTTCCTCAATATGAAACCTGTGAGGAAAATATCTTGCAATGGCCATATATATCCCTTAATTTTTCCCATATATACCCCTTTCAAATTGCACTATAAGGATTTTCTCCACAAAACGTACTCAAGCTCATATGAAACTTCTTTCTGTTTCTGTAGCAATCCCCGCACTGCAGCCCATCGTCCACGACCTGTTTGTGCTGCGAGGCTCCAACAAGGCGGATGCTGGTAAAGAGCTGGAGACCCAGAAGGAGGTGGTGGTGTCTATGCTCCTGCGACTGATCCAGTACCACCAGGTGTGCAGCGCTCGTCCCCTGGTTCGGTCTTGGCTTGCGCCATTGCAAGTGGATGTGTGACACGTGAGCGCTGTCGCCGCCCTGCAGGTGCTGGAGATGTTCATCCTGGTGCTGCAGCAGTGCCACAAAGAGAACGAGGACAAGTGGAAGAGGCTGTCTCGCCAGATCGCTGACATCATCCTGCCAATGATCGCCAAGCAGCAGGTGAGCACGGCTTCCTCTGCTACTTCCTGTGTCTCCATTATTGAAATGTAAGTCTTCATGTGCTGGTGGTGGTGTTGTAGGTTGGTCCTAGGAGGGTGTCTGAGGTACCCAGAACTGTTTCAGTAATATGCGAGTGGCTCTGTACAGGATTGTCTGATAAATGAATGGATTGCTGTTGCTGGCTTGTCAATGGTAAACTGAGAGTACCAAACTTTAGACTGAGCTTTATCTTGCGCCATGTGAGGAAGTGCTGTGTTTTATAGATGCACCTGGACTCCCACGAGGCCTTGGGGGTGCTGAACACCCTGTTTGAGACGGTGGCGCCCTCATCACTGCGACCTGTGGACATGCTGCTGAAGAGCATGTTCGTGACCCCCGGCACCATGGTGAGTCTCTGCTGCCCGCCCTCCTGCCCTGCCGCTGCGCTCTGCCTCTGCAGGACTTGTCCCACGTCTCTGTCTCTGCCCTCCAATCCCTGCAGTCGTCAGTGGGAACGGTACAGCTGTGGATCTCGGGCATCCTGGCCGTGCTGCGCGTCCTGGTCTCCCAGTCCACAGAGGACATTGTGCTGTCCCGCGTGCAGGAGCTCTCCCTTTCCCCGTTCCTCCTGTCCTGCCCTGCTGTCCGCCGGCTTCGTGTCGAAGGCTTCCGGACGCCCCCGGTCCAGGAGACCAACGGAGACTCACAGAAGTACCCCCCGGAGGAGACCTTCGCCAGGTGAGTGGCCCAGGACCAAGGGAGTGACCTCTTATTGTAATGTTCTGGGAAATGATAGCTGAAAAAGACATTATAAAGATGCTGTCGGTTCAATGTGTCCAACCGCCAGGTTCCTGCTACAGCTGGTGGGCGTCCTGCTGGAGGACATCTCCACTAAGCAGGTGAAGGTGGACATGAGCGAGCAGCAGCACACCTTTTACTGCCAACAGCTGGGCACCCTGCTCATGTGCCTTATACACATCTTCAAGTCTGGTGAGCACTTCTCCTGAGCTTCCTGCTGAGTCCTGCATCTTACCCTGAGCACTGAGCTGCCGACCTTGCTCCCGTTGAGGGCGTTGAGTCATGCGGAGACTAGTCCACAACTAACCACGTTGTGTTCCGTTTTCTCTTTACATTTAGATGTCCTGTATCTGTCCATCCAAGACTTTTGCTCTTGCAAATGATGTGCCCCAAGTCCTTCCATTCAGTGATGTTCAGGATGGCCCAACTCATTTGATGCACTGCTGACATTTAATAGTTGCTTTCCCATGGTGCTGTAGGTATGTTCCGACGGATCACGGCCGCAGCCACTAAGCTGCTGAAGGCGGAGGGCGGAGAGGGCAGCTTCTACACCCTGGAGGGGCTCAACAGCATGGTGCACAGCCTCATCACCACACACCCCTCCCTGGTGCTGCTCTGGTGCCAGATTCTCCTCATTATCAACTACACCAATTACACATGGTGGTCCGAGGTGCACCAGACGCCCAGGTAGGACCCGCCTTCCCAGCTCATGAGCCCCGGTCTCAGACTGAGAAATGACTGGCTGACTCTGCTTCCCAGTGTGGATGACAGTTCTCTCTAAAGGGAGTAGAGGTCGACGTTGATGTTGAGTTTGTTTGAACGTTGCTGACGTTTGGCTGTCCTTTCTCCTCAGACGGCACAGTCTCTCCAGCACCAAGCTGCTTAGTCCCCACTCCGGAGACGGGGAAGAGGACGAGACTGAACCCAAACTGGCCATGTGCAACCGAGAGATCGTCCGCAGGGGCGCCCTTATCTTCTTCTGTGACTATGTGGTGAGCGTGAGATTCGTCATCCTATCAAAAATAATTTGTCAATGCAGATGACGTCGAAGTAAACTCCACGGAGAGCCGGGCTTCACTCTGTTCTTCCCCGATCAGTGCCAGAACCTGCACGATTCGGAGCACCTGGCCTGGCTCATCGTGAACCACGTGCAGGACCTGATTCGCCTGTCCCACGAGCCGCCGGTGCAGGACTTCATCAGTGCCGTCCACCGTAACTCGGCAGCCAGCGGCCTCTTCATCCAGGCCATCCAGTCCCGGTGTGAGAACCTGTCCACGGTGAGCATGTTCTCTCCAAGTCCGGGCCTCTTTAGGGGCTCGCTCGATAAACCTTGTTAATAGTATGTCCCGGTTATATATAAAACTCCAAGTATAAGAGCCAGCTTTTTATCTCCACTTGAACAGTAGTGTCACTGATTTTAAACGATGGCGTGTCCGGTCCTCCTTCAAAGCCCACCATGCTGAAGAAGACCCTGCAGTGCCTGGAGGGGATCCACCTGAGCCAGTCGGGAGCGCTGTTGATGCTCTACGTGGACAAACTGATCAACACGCCGTTCCGCGTGCTGGCGCGCATGGTGGACACTCTGGCTTGCCGGCGCGTGGAGATGCTGCTGGCTGAGACCCTGCAGGTACTGGGCCCCGCTGGCTCCAAGCTCGCATAACGTCTGGGGAGAAACGTTGCTCGGCCTGGTCTTCAGGAGTTCCCTCTGTGGGAATTGCATTATTATCCCGGTGTTTTTTATTCCGCCCTCCTGCAGAACAGCATGGCCCAGCTGCCTGTGGAAGAGCTGGACAGAATTCAGGAATACCTTCAGAGCAGTGGAATAGCTCAGAGGTACCTTTCCTCCCAGCACTGCACTATTGTAGCACACTGATATTGAGATCCGGTGACCCCCCCCGTCAGTGACCTGCTCCTCCTCAGGCACCAGCGGCTCTACTCCCTGCTGGACCGGTTCAGGGCCACCGTGGCCGAAGATACAAGCACCCCGCCCCCTCCCGTCACCACGCACCCGCTGGACGGGGAGCCTCCACCCGACCCCCAGTCCGTTACCGTCGACAAGGTGGAATGCTTTCTCGGTTTTTGCTTATTATTATTTACTTTGTCTGCCGGTGTGACGTGAGTGCTACGCAGCGCAAGTTTGTGTTGAATACCGTTCTTATGTTTTTGTGGCACTAATGCATTTGAATGCCAAAAGTTGAGGCCGTATGTTTATGCGCGGGTCAGGACTGGTACGTGGCACTAGTGAAGTTTCAGTGCTGCCTGCCTGCCGACGCCGCCCTGCTGGAGACCACTGAGCTGCTGACCAGACTGCCTCAGCCGGACCTCTCCACCATCATGACCTGCAAGGTACGTTGACCCTCGAAGTAACATGCCAGTATGAAATTGCAGGTGTGCAATGAACGTCATTAGCGTGAATGAAAATGAGTTCACGCCTGCCAGAGAAGTGGGTAATATACTTGATACTCTTGATGAAACCATGAGTTGTTGCTGGCTTAATAACTTGAGCGTGGAGGAAACTCCACTTGCAATGTCTTGTCCTGCGACGCTGACACCATAGTTGTGAAATTGACAGTCTATAAATACAATTCTGGTCCGTCGGAGGAAATATACCTATCAGGGGTTTGAATGGGACTTGGCGAGAGTATTTTTGGCAGGTTTCAGCTGAAGCCTTGATCTGTGCCAATGTGTGCTGACAGGAGTTCAACCTGAGTCTTCTGTCCCCGTGCCTGAGCGTGGGGGTGCAGCGCCTGTGCCGGGATCAGGGTGGGGTACTGCTGGAGACCGCCCTGCAAGTCACCCTGGACCACCTCTCCAGCACCGTGCAACAGCTGCCAACCCCGCACCAACCCTACCCCCCAACGGGCGACCCTGCCACCTCCGCCTACTGGGGCAAGCTCGCCGATGTCTACGGTGAGCCTGGGGGGCTTGCGGCCGAGCGAGTGGCCTGCTCCGCCCACAGCGACGCGCTCTCACCACTCCGTCCGTCTGTCTGTGTGTCTCAGCGGTCCCCACCTTCTACCAGACGGTGATGAGTCTGTGCCGGGCCCTCAGTCAGTACCTGCTGTCCCTGCCCAAGCTCCCTGCCGCCCACCACATCCCACCTGAGCAGGAGTCCCTCATTGTCCAGTTCACCGGGCTGGCCCTGGAGGCAAGTCCTGGGGCTCTTCCATAAATCTTTCAACACCTGATTTGATTAAATGCCGTTTCCCCTCACACTCCTGTCAATGGAAAACATTCTACGATGATAGCCTCTTTTTGGTTGATGTATTGGAGATGTTGATGGGTAACACTCCTGTGTGTTTCGTTCCCCCACCCTCAGACGGTGTCGTGGCACTTGCTGCAGGACCAGGTCCCACTCAGCGTGGACCTGCAGACGGCGCTCTCCTGCTGCTGCCTGGCCCTGCAGCAGTCTGCCCTGTGGAGCCTGCTAGCCTCTGCCACCTACGCCACACACGCCTGCTCCATCGTCCACTGCGTGCGCCTGCTCATCGAGGCAGGTGGGTACGCGCTCCTCGATGCACGTGGTCTGTTGACTAATCCTTTTATCTTTTTTCTTCTTATAACACGGAGCAGTACGTGAAATGTATTCATTTTTTAAAGACAGTCTCTAACACTATGGTTACGTAGCGGCAAACGAAGCCCTTTAGCATCTCCCTGAAAGCAGGCCGTGATGCTGATGGTGGGACACTGACTGGAGTTTGTACCCCTCTCAGTGGCAGTGGAACCAGGGGACCAGCTCCTGCGGCCGGAGAGGAAGAAGACTGCCTCTGGAAGGGGAGGAGAGGAGGACCAGGTGGATGGGTCCCCTGGAGTCAGTGAGTCCAACCCCGTGGCCTGTGGAGAGCAGCTTGGTCCTCCTTGCGGTTCTGGACTGGCCCGGAACCTCCCCTCTGTTTGTGTGTTTCAGACTGGGGCGTGAAGCGGGCCTGTGAGATTATGTCGGAGCTGGTTGAGGGTCTCCAGAGCGTCCTGGCACTGGGCCACCCCCGGAACAGCCGAATCCCAGCCTTCCTCACTCCCACGCTGCGCAACATCATCATCAGTCTGGCCAGGCTGCCGCTGGTCAACAGCTACACTAGAGTGCCTCCACTGGTGAGAAAGCTCTGCACTTTGACATAGGGTTGGCGTTCACATTTGTGCTTACTGTTTAGGCTGGCAAGCAAAAATCAAATGTATTCATACGCTATATATCAGGGCAGGGTGGGTATTTATTTAAAAAAATTTCCCCCGGATGAGACTATATCCATTTGAAGCATTGACCAAAGTTGATGTCATCCAGTGAGACACATGCACACATAAATCAAACTCTTTTAAAAGGATGTGGTTTGAAGAAAGATAATATAAGGCCTGTCTGAATGATTGTACTTCACCCTGTATATAACGGCAGGCCGCCCTCGTTCTCGTATTCACGCTTAATGCAGTAAGTGGTAAAACTGTTGTGCACCGGTGTGCCCTCAGGTCTGGAAGTTGGGCTGGTCCCCCAGGCCCAGTGGGGAGTTTGGCACGGTCCTGCCAGAGATCCCCGTGGAGTTCCTCCAGGAGAAGGACGTGTTCAGGGAGTTCATGTATCGCATCAACACACTGGGTAAGAGGCATTGTGCCAGTACTTATCTTCAGCTATGATTACTGTGTTTCATCAAAAAGTCTGACTGACGGAGGACTGCAGCTGTCTGATGTTGCAGCACGCAATGAAATGACAGTACTGCGATTATTAATGCTACGTCAGTGAACGCTGAATGCTGTGCGTGGGTAGGGTGGAGCAGCCGGACTCAGTTCGAGGAGACCTGGGCCACACTGCTGGGGGTGCTGGTCACTCAACCGATCACCATGGATCATGGGGAGGAGAGCCAGCAGGAGGTGAGGCCCCACCTTGGAAGCACCAAGGCAGCATGTGACTTAGGCTGTTTATTCCCAGGTGTGTGCCAGTGAAAGGCATTGCTACCTTCCTACTGCAGTTTTAGCCTCAGACGAAACGGTACCCAGGTGTATGTGCTGTTTGTGTCCCTGGGTTTAAAGCATACCTAAATAGACTTGGGGGGGTATTGTTTCGTCTGTTACAGGAGGACCTGGAGAGGACACAGATCAACGTGCTTGCAGTGCAGGCCATCACATCTCTGGTGCTGAGCGCCATGACCCTGCCTGTGGCAGGGAACCCTGCAGTCAGCTGCCCGGAGCAGCAGCCCCGAAACAAGACCCTCAAAGCCCTGGACACCCGGTAAACAGGCCCTGAATCTGTTAGCCTAGAGCCCCACGTTATTACACCCATGGCTGGTCACCGTTTCCTAAACATTACACGTGACAAACGGACTCTGAATCAGTTAGCGTTGGGCCTGATGCCTTGGTGTCAGTCAGAACCTGGTTGCCTCTCCTAACGCTGCTCTGCGTGTCCCTGTGAGGTTCGGGAGGAAGTTGAGTGTGATCCGAGGCACCGTGGAGCGTGAGATACAGGCCATGGTTTCTAAGAGGGACAACGTTGCCACACATTTCCCCTACCAGGCCTGGGACCCTGTCCCCTCCCTCTGCTCATCGTCTGCAGGTAAGTTCAGACTTCTGTCTCCCACCTACCTAGTGGAATCTCCTCACAGTCGAGTGCGTGTGTCTGTGTATATCGGCACACAAACGCATGTGCGTGAGTGTTGGTGTGCGAGCGTGCTGGTGGAAGTGTGTATGACAGCGCTGACATGGACACTGTGTGCGTTCTGCAGGTACCTTGATAAGCCACGAGAAGCTTCTTCAGATCAACACTGAGAGAGAGCTGGGCAACATGGACTACAAACTGGGCCAGGTACGAGCCTTGGGATGTGATAAATGGGGTGGAATAAACCTCATCGGGTGGAGGTCAGAGTATGATTTTTTTTTTTTTATGCCTGCTTTCATGAGATTCATCCTTATTATATTGTTTGCAAGAAGGCTTTGTTTGGTACCTGCTCAACTATAATAAATCATTAGGCAAACTCCTGTGCTAAGAAGTGATTTAGGTCAC
>JAOVYW010000044.1:1969954-1983903 GCA_025775045.1 Hiodon tergisus
GAAGGCTTTGTTTGGTACCTGCTCAACTATAATAAATCATTAGGCAAACTCCTGTGCTAAGAAGTGATTTAGGTCACTTTGAGAGCCTAATATGTCTAACTTTTTAAATATGGAATCCATGTGAGCTGTTGAACCGTGACCACGGATGGGACTGAGCTACCTTTTAATTTTTTCAGGTGTCCATTAACTCTGTGTGGCTGAGCAACAACATCACGCCCCTGAGAGAGGAGGAGTGGGGTGAGGATGAGGAGGACGAGACGGACGCCCCAGCCCCGGCGTCGCCCCCCACCTCTCCCATCAACTCCAGGTCAGACCATGCCATCTGGGAAGGAGGACCTGGTTCCCTTCCGCAGTGGAAGCATCACGTGTGTTTTTTTTTTTTTTTAATACCCTCCCCTCAGGAAGCACCGGGCCGGCGTGGACATCCACTCCTGCTCTCAATTCCTGCTGGAGCTCTACAGCCAGTGGATCCTGCCCGGCAGCCCGCACCACAAGAAGACCCCGGTGGTCCTGATCAGTGAGGTGGTGCGCTCGGTGAGTATGGGAGGGCTTCTCCTGTCCCCTCGTGAAAGGCTCTCTCTCTCTCTCTCTCTCTCTCTCTCTCCGCCACGGGTACCCCGGCCTACGCCGCCCCTCATCCCCCCTTCTACCTCTCTCCTGTAGCTGCTGGCCGTCTCGGACCTGTTCACAGAGAGGAACCAGTTCGAGATGATGTTCAACACACTGACAGAGCTACAGAAGGCCCACCCGCCTGAAGATGAGATGCTCAACCAGTACCTGGTGCCCGCCATCTGCAAAGCAGCGGCTGTCCTGGGCATGGTGAGTGAATCCCTCAGTACTGGTGATCATATCCTTCTGGCCTACCACAATATAGTGTCCAGACATGCCATGGCTTTAGATTAATTAATCCAATTAATTCTATTGATTATACTAGTTGGTATGATGACACAATGAAGCCTTCATGCTAAATGCGCCCTCAGAAGCCATTGTCTGAGCGATGTGTCGCACTAATTGTCTGTGAGCGGTGCGATTGATGGAGGCAGTGCTTTCTCCGTCCTGGCAGGACAAGGCGACGGCGGAGCCCGTGTGCCGGCTGCTGGAAGCCACCCTGCGCAGCACCCACATGCCCAGCCGGATCGGCGCGCTGCACGGCGTGCTCTACGTGCTGGAGTGCGACCTGCTGGACGACACGGCCAAGCAGCTCGTCCCCTTTGTCAGCGAGTACCTGCTGTCCAACCTGCGCTCTGCCGCTGTGTGAGTCCCTCGAGGAGGATTGGTGAAACACGACGAAGCTCACGGTGTCAGCCTGGGATCTGGCTAAAATGTTTATCAGGGTCGGCTTGTGATGCAAGTTTTATCACCGTCTTGGCAATTTTTGATATTTCTGTTTTGGAGTGAATTATGAAACTTTGTACTTTTTAAGTAGAGTACATACGGTACCCTCATCTTGGATGTTGCCAACTGTGGACTGCTCTTTGTTAGATATGCGCCCTTGTTTGTGGCCTGGTTGACATGACTGACTGCGTGTGTTTGTGTACACCCTTCCTTTATGGCAGCTGTGTCAACCTCCACAACCAGCAGCACGTGCTGGTGATGTGCGCGGCGGCGTTCTACATGATGGAGAACTATCCCCTGGACGTGGGACCAGAGTTTACTGGCGGCATCATCCAGGTGAGGAGCACGTTTGGTCTCTGAACTCAGGCTACAGTCCCCTACGCTGTCGGGCACAGACTTTAAAGAGGGAAGCGCAACTCTAAATGCAAGAGAATATGGCAACATGCGATTGTCAAACTCCCCAAAGGCTTGCTTTGGCAGGATTGTAGCTTTTGGAGGTTTTGTTTGGATTTCAAAGCAAAAAAAACTTTGAATATAAATTATTTCTGTCTTCTCCCTTATACGTCGAGGCGTTATGACAGATCAACCTCTTTCTCCCTCCCTCCCTCAGATGTGTGGGGTCATGTTGTCAGCCACTGAGGAGGCCACGCCCTCTGTGGTGTACCACTGCGTGCTGCGAGGCCTGGAGCGCCTCCTGCTGTCAGAGCAGCTGTCCCGGCTGGACGGGGAGGCCCTCGTTAAGCTGAGCGTGGACCGGGTGAACATGCCCAGTCCCCACCGGGCCATGGCCGCCCTGGGCCTCATGCTCACCTGCATGTACACAGGTAACCAAGGCAACGCTCTCAGAACTGATACCGGACTCTGTTGCCGTTCTAACGTTAGTCTAGCGGCGTACTGATTTATTGAACATATTTTTATCAGTCATTCCTTGAATAAGCTGATTTTGGTTGCAAATGTATTTTTTCAATGTTTATACTGGTTCAGTGTTTATACTGGATTAATACATACACATTGTCAGGGTCCTGGAAAGAACTTTGAATCTATTATCCATTATTTTTACATCGAATGTTCTCAACTTCCTTGTTCTGAATCGTTTCGTTACCTTGAAGACTACTAAAATATATTAAAGCCATGTGACTGGGTTGTGTCTCCATTGCTTTTCAAGGACACGGTATAAATGTTAATGTGAAAGTCTAGTCTGTTTAGTCACGTGATGTTCCTTGTGACGGGTCATGACATGACATGGTTGGGTGGGGTATGTGACACGTTGTCCTGTGGGGACGTCTTCTCTCCAGGGAAGGAGAAGTGCAGCCCAGGCCGGACAACTGACGCCGACCCTACAGCCCCAGACAGCGAGTCAGTCATCGTGGCTATGGAGCGTGTCTCAGTGCTCTTTGACAGGTACACACCATTTCGTCACCATCTCCACCTTCTAGCAGTGCACTGCACGTTGACAAAACCAAGGTTATGGATGGTCTTCGGTGTAGAGCTTTGCTGGTGGTCCGCTCATTCCGAAGCCCTTTCAGTGATTCTAGTCTCAACAGGATTGGCAATAGATTGATTGTAGATTGTAATTTTTACATTGTGTCTATAATGGACACCTTTTTTTGTAAATTGGAAACTTCAATCTCATCCGTAGAACTTAATTACGTACAATCAGTTGTTGGTGACTCACGTTTCATAAAGCCTCACTGCCCTATCAGTGCAAAATAATGGATCACTTATTTTCAAAGGATTAGGATTTGTCCTCCAGTCTCAGTGTCATCTCGTTTCCCCCTGGCAGGATCAGGAAGGGCTTCCCCTTCGAGGCCCGTGTCGTGGCACGGATCCTGCCCCAGTTCCTGGACGACTTCTTCCCGCCTCAGGACGTCATGAACAAGGTCATCGGGGAGTTCCTGTCCAATCAGCAGCCCTATCCGCAGTTCATGGCGACCGTGGTCTACAAGGTCAGTCTCATCGGTCACCCATCAAGGAGACCCTGGCGTGAAACCGAGGGTTTGAACCGGAAAGGGGGTCTACATTCTTAAGAGTCTGATTTAACTGCTGTAGTTGAAGCAGAAAATGTCATTCACAGGGGTTGGTTTTGTAGGCTTGTTAACTTATCTGAAAACTGTCTCTCTCCACCCACGTTTTTTAAACGGGTAACCTTAATGGGTATAGGGCAGTGGTTTACATGGAACAGACCTGCTGCATGTGTGTAAGAACGAGACGTGTTGATGACCACGGTCCCTCTGAGTTTAGGTGTTCCAGACGCTGCATGCCACTGGCCAGTCCTCCATGGTGCGGGACTGGGTCCTCCTGTCCCTGTCCAACTTCACCCAGAGGACCCCGGTGGCCATGGCCATGTGGAGCTTGTCCTGCTTCTTTGTCAGCGCCTCCACCAGCCAGTGGATCTCTGCACTGTATCCTCCAAACCCTGCCGTGCGGACCTGGCAGCTTACACTCAGTGCCCTGGTTTTAATGTGTAGATGTTTGTTCTGGGGCGTAATCGTGGGTGCCTCACCTTGCTGTCTTGGTCATCCTCCGGTTGTTTTGATTTCCTCCCACTGTCGAAGCGTATTGGACGGATTGGATACTGGTAAATTGGCCCTGTGTGAGTAGTTGTCAGTTTCTGTGTGTCAGTGGTCATGTGATTTGACTAGTGTCCCATCTTGGGTATTCCCTGCCTAATGTCCCATTCCTGCTGTGTTAGGCTCCAGCACCTTCCAAACCTTAATTGGGTAAGGGGTTTCGGACGATGAATGGATGGAGTTCTTCCTTTCTGTTTTTTTTTTTTTTGGCTCGTGATTTTTCTTGACCCAATCTGACCCCAGCCTGCCCCACGTCATCAGCCGCATGGGCAAGTCGGGCGTGGTGGATGTCAACCTCTTCTGTCTGGTGGCCATGGACTTCTACAAGCACCAGATCGACGAGGAGCTGGACCGCCGGGCCTTCCAGTCCGTCTTCGAGGTGGTGGCGTCTCCCGGCAGCCCCTACCACCGGCTTCTCGGCTGTCTGCAGAGCGTCCACCAGGTCACCTCCTTCTGAGTCGCACCCAGAAAGATGAGCGGAGAGGGGGAGCGCCTCACTGAGAGGCAGGCAAGGCCCCTGTCCCCCACCCCCGGAGAGAACCATGGGCTTTTAGCACCACAGAAATACTGGCTCTAATTCTTTTTATGAGTTTTGCTTGCAGCTCTTTCTCCCAACCCATTCCCTGCACGGACTGAACACTGCTCTGTATAAATGGGTGTTTCCAGCACTTGATATAAAACTACATATTAAACAAAAAGAAAATTAATTCATACATTCCCGTGAATGGACATCTCAAGCCATGACGTTAAGACAAAGGACTTACTATAGTTAAAGAAAGAAGTACAGAACTTCTATATATTGAGTGCATTTTGTTACGGAAGATTTCTAATTGACGGGCTTGATATTGTCTTGTTATCTTTGTAGTTTTTTCCCTTTTTATTATTAAATCTCATCCTTCAGTGCTGAGAAAAAAAGAGATGCAGAGTTTAATGTTCCTTTGAAAATAAAGGGTTCTCTATAGCCATAGTAAACTGCGTTCTAAAGGCTCAGACTGTAACGGCGTTTGCTGCAGATTAAATCCTAGTTTACTTCTGGCATGTTGCAATCATTCCTTGTGCAGTGATTTGGCATCGTGTGTGTCCGTGTATCTCTAGAAGCAGGCATACTAAAACACAAGGTTTCTTTTTGTTTGTGATTTAAAAAAAATCTATTTTTATTCTCAGGAAGGAAGACACGATTTATGCTGACTGGAATTGTGTTTTAATGGGAATCTCTATCATGTAAAGTTATGTACAACTATAAAACCTGTGGTGCATGAGATCTGTGTTCGAACGAGGAAACGAGAGGCTGAAATTGAGCGAGGCCGTTGTCTCCACGGGTCCTTTCCGTTTGCACAACGTAAATGTCGGGAGCTTTGCATCGTGTTGTGTGAAATGTTTGCAGCTTTTCTGTTCTCATTTTAATCCGTAGATGTCCACACTAAGCAATAACTGAACTACTGAACTAGAACTGATTACATTGTACGATAAATAATGGTTAACTGATGGATACATTTCCATTTTTAAGCAAATGTTTTTAATGAAGGCTGGCTGTAATCAAAATAGATGCTTAAGTGTAAATACAAGTCTTAGGTAAGCAAATAAATATTTTGTGTATATCAAAGTTGAAGCATGCTATAGTCTGCTTTCGAATGGAAATGGCTATTTTACGTGGCATCAGTCTTATAAGCTGAGACAGCTACTTAAGCTGATGGTGATTTTGGCCATCAACAAATCTGGCAAATGGAAGCCCGTTAGTAATCCACTTTCTCTTGCTACACTGTGATCAGATGCAATTGGACTTGACACAGAGCGATTGTCGTTCCTCCACCCCCCCACCCCCCTTTAGGGTTACCATGTCCTGAATCATTGTAAATTACCATTGGCATTAGCTTATGGGGAAGTTTGTTTTTCCAAAATCGAACCCTTTTTAATCTCCAGTTATCCTCAGTTTGATCCCCTGGCTAATTTTTCCAAGTTGTCTCAAGGGTTAGAGAGTGGGGGATTCAGTTATGAGGCATCTGAAACTGCTTTGGTATTTTTAAATGGACATGGTACAAGCAAATCCACGCCACTGTAGTAATTTCTTGGATGTGAAAACCAGGCACACTTATTGATTGTTGAGCTTTAAAAAAAAAAAATACATTCCCATGAGTCCTTTCTTCAGGGAGGTTGTAATGTCTTTAGCACTGAGATTAAGTTAAGGTGGTGTTTTGTGTGTGTCTGTGTGTGTGTCATACATTTTTAAAAATTAGTTTGCTTCGTATATGTATTTATTATTAATGACATCCAGCTGAGTGTTTGGGCTTTCATGTCTGTCTCTCTGAAAGGGGGCAATGGCCCCAAAGCCATTGTCTGCTACTTAGTACTTTTTTAAAACATTTTTTGGTGTAAGGCTGTGATGGGACTACTCTGGAGCCTGCACAGGAATCTATTGGAGTTATATTATCACCATTTCCAAAAGGTTTTAAAAGTTTTCTTTTTCTGCCGTTAACTAAGGTGACTACAGTCCTTTTTTTGAGATCACTCATTCTGAAGTGTGATTCTGTTCATTGCGTCTGTACGACCGCAAGGCAGTCGCGTGGAGGTACTGTGAAACGATTAATAAAAGGACTCCCATTTAGTTTGTGGAATGTGATCAAATATTTAATGGCTCTGATGGTCACCTTTTTTGTTGCAAAACTGTTGCGCTCTCCCTCTCAGAAGCACTTAAGTAGGGGTTTTCAGCAGGTGATCAGGGAGTAGGAATTTCAGAATGTCTCTCAGTAATCCCCTGTCACTGCCAAACATGGGGGTCCTGGTTGTAATAGGGTGGTCTAAAATAGATGTTGGGGGCATCCAGACAGTATACCCTCTCGAGGTAAGGTGTCCTTGAAGAATGTATTTATTTATTATTATTCTCTCCCTTGAACACTGTCCAACCCAGTATCCCAAGAAGCAAATTATTTGTGCTAGAAGAGATTTTGAGTTCAGAGGCACGTGACTGCCTGTCACCTCTGACCCTCTGACATGTCCCAGCAGCTGCTGTGTCTGTGCCCCGTATGTGCAGACAGACCCCCAGTCAGGATTTTTGCATGGCCAATCCAGGACTTGGGGGTGGGGAATTTGCACTGAAGTGTCTTTTTTTCCTCCTCCCCCCCCTTACCACGTGGCTCACAAATAACCCACCTCTGTTGTCCCTTAGTTTTCCACATTGGTAAAACATTATAAACCTAATTAAATGAACATAGAACACATTTTTGTATAATGATCTACTCTCCAGTGTGGTGGTTTGTTTTTATGTTAAACTATTAGGAGTTCCTGTCTGCTGTGTGGCTTAGTGACTCTTCTGCTCTGTTTTGTATTAGCCCGTGTTTGGATTAACCCGCTGTGTACTGGGGTCGCTTGCCTGGCTTAAAGCTACATCAGACTTTGCCATGTTACAAGCCCGTCAGATTTTGCCATGTCCATATCCCAGTTACACATCATGAAATTTGTAATAAAAGAATATATTAAGTTTGTTGCATAGTTCCTGTGATCCCAGTAATTGTATTTTCCTTCTGTGTGTGAAAGATTTAATTAATAAAAATTGCACAATTTTAAAAATTAAAACTTAAAATAAGATTTAAATAATTGGAGCGCTCTGATTGGTCAGAAAAAGGAGTGAACTGATTGGTCTAAAAATTCAGGCAATCTGGTCACATGTTTGGCCAATCGGATCACATGAAAAAAACAATTACAAATTAAAACATAACAAACTTTTAGCATATTTTACAGAATACAGAGTAAAAACAATATTGTGGAGCTTAGGTGGGTGTTAAATGCAGCCAGCTTATTAGATAAGTCACCGAGGGCCACGGTGTTTGCTGGTTTTCGTCCCACCCATCAATCTTAACTATGAAATTAAACTATACCTTGTTTTGCAGATCAAGGTACAAGGACAGTGTATTCAGAGTGGAAGAAGAGGAACTTCTTGCTTTCTCAGAACTACTCGATACAGTTGCAGAATGTGAAGACACAGAAATCCAAGCTTCTTAAGTGGAATAAGTGGAAGACATGGAACAAAAATAAATTTCAAACCGAGCCTAAGACAAAGATCAGATATTTTGTCCAAGTGATAATGGTCCTGCTTTCACTTCCTGAAAGGGACACCTGGTGTAATGGCAGATAAAATAAATAAAAACCTCAAATTCATCATTACCATATCAAAGAACTAGACAATATGTATATTATTACCATACTCTGGTGTTTCATTATGAAAACATCAGTATTCAACATGAAGGTTGTATTTAACGTTTCCTAGGTCCAGGTTGACTTCTGCAGTAACCCAAGACTTCAGATTTTGTGTCTCTATTTTATACACCTAATTCTACTCATGTGCTTGTTAGTAGTGCTCTATGACTTGAACTGGGTGTGTCAAATAAGGGAGACATATTGGTAACACGCTAGCGGCTAGTTCTTAACTGTTTTGCACAGCTAGTATAAACTATTAACCACGTTAGTTCTGAGTATTACATATCACATCACAGCTTATCTACGCTTTACGGTAAAGTGTACAGACGCACACGTAAACACAGACTGTTACCGGCAAGGGATGTGCCGCATAGTCGTGGTACTTGATGCTAGTTTCCAGTTGAGACATCCAGTCCATGGGGGCACATACATCTATTCCTAGTCGAGCACTAGATCTCTCAGACGCAGACTGCTTTTGAGACGGTACATAAAAATTGTTCCATTGAAAACGACTTGGAAAAGCACCAACCTTCAGATAAAAACTTCCTTGAATGTAGTCGGCAGCGGTGAAATTCTGACTACACACAAATGTGCCGCCTCTGCGAATCACGAACATCGACCCAGACCTACTTCTTCCTTTAATTTTTATTTGATGGAAAATTGTGAAAACCTAAATATATATATAAATCCCCAGTCAGATGACCATCTTTCAACCTTTAATATAGCTCTGAATGCTATTCGTCTCATATGTTTTTCCCTCTTTTCCATCATCTGAATTAAGCGATGACTAAATATCTATACCCACATTCATAAAAATACAAATTATCATAATGTTAAACAGAATAGGGCTAATAGCACTACCTTGAGGAATAACATGTATAATATCAAAACCATCTGAAACAGAATTTAACCAACTTTAACACGGAATGTCCGATTAGACAGGAAGTCTGAAACCCAGTTGTATAGCCTTCCACCAATACCCATTTTATGCATTTTAATCAGTAGACCTTCTCTCCACATTGAGTCATAAGCTAACTCAATATCAAAATACACTACAGCCAGAACCTCTTTAATACTAACTGACTTTTCTGCCTCATTATTAACTGTCACTAAAGCATCTACCGTAGAGCTTCCTTTACGAAATTCACTTTGGCATGGGCTTAACAATTCTCTTTGTTTTAAATAGTATGACAATCTACAAACAATTATATTTTCCATCAATTTACACAAGTGACAATCCATCACTATCTTTTTTCTTTGTTACCTCAGCATTTGCTCTTAGAATGTCATCTTTTCGTTGTTTATATATTTAATCTAAATTACTTCCACTATGTACACTTGATAACTTCTTACCCAGTAGATCAGCTTTCTCCTTATTTGTAATTGCCAGATATTCCCCATCTATCAGCACTTGGATTGGAAAACACCATCTTTCTATTACGTAACCTTCCTGTACATACATATCAAAATTCATAAAGCATATTATCGGATCCTGCTTACTGACTTGTCAATATACTCCAGCAATAGAACAGTTGGATAAAAGTACTGTCATTGTCTATTCTGTTTCAAGATTTTAAGTTTTCACGGAACACATAAAAAAAAGGCAAACAGCTAGATTTTTTTTGTTGAATTTAAAATAAGCTTTTAAATTAAAACGTTTAATTAAAACATCTCCATTGATTTACTTACTAGCTTGCTAAACTAGACCAGACAACATTGATACTTAATACCATAGCGAGCTAATCATTTCTTAACTTGTTTTTATGCGTGGAAATGTTTTAACGAATCCTTAATCTAATTTGTGCAATAGGGCCATTTAATTAAGCAAAATGTATGGCATTATTCCAACATCGTTTTTGAATAATTTGAACACCTGTAAAAGTGGGATTCAGTCTCACTCAGCCAAACTAGGTTACTGGTTGGGTTTTAACAGTGAAGCAAAATTGGACTGTGATAGACGCGCAGTTCCTCGAATAAGACTTTCCAAGTGGTTTGTGGACATGTCCGGTGTCATGGTTACAGATGTTCACTATTAGAAGTAACTACAATAGGGAAATGGAGGCGGGTCTCCGTTGTCAAGCAGGGTTGGGTGAATTTTCCTGGAGTATGGATTTCCACAATGGAGGTAAAGTAAAAAGTTTATAACATTCTATTTTAAAAAGCATTTGGAAGCCGGGCAACTCAGTTTAAGTAGTTTCAAATGTAAGTATTGACTAGGCCATTTCGGTAAAGGGAAAGAAAACCATTTAGCCAAGTAGTTAGCCAACTGGAGCGAGGAAACAAGATAGAAGTATTTTATTGTGGACTTTTATAGGAGTTGATGGTACTAAGATGAATAGCCATTGATAGATGTTTATATAGATTAGTATGTGAAATATTTTAGGCTGCTTTTTGGAAGTCTCGAACACTTAGGCACGGCACCACTTGCTAGGTTAAATATCTAGCTTTTTCCCTACTATATTTACATATTGCGTCATGCCTCAATTTAAACATTTCTTAATGTCAGCGGTATCATAGCTATCTGCCGCAGACAAATGTGCAGTTTTGTAATACTGCGATGGATTAGACCGAAGTACTTACACCGTTAACTTACCGAAGTCATACCGCTAACTGTAGCTACCTGCAAAGGTATGCCACGGCAAAACTCTTCTGATCTTATATAAACGAAATTTAAAAAAAGTTTTCTATTGGAGAGTTTGACGTGTGAAACCCCACCCTTAACACGTGTGGATTTTTTTCTAAGTGTATACAATAATACATATTTTAGTTTCCTGGGGTAGAACAATAGCGAGCGAACGGACACGACAGATGGAACGCCCTACCGCTTGATGACTATGGGTATAGTGTTACTGTTTAAATGAATTCATTGTAACGTTTTATTTATTTACTTGCAAAACCCATTTTTCTGGAAAATAAAATGGAGACAAAAGTGGATTTATTTGTCTACAAACTGATCTGTTGGCAGCGCTTTCCTCTGTTTTGAAAGTATTCGGGTTAAATTACGATACGTAATTTCAAAATTAATCAGTGATTTATGAAAGTGGATGATTATTTACAAGCAATATATTTTAGCTTTGTGAAGACTGATTAAACCATATTTTGTATTGTCATGTTTACAAGAGTAGTGTCTTGTTTTACAATTGCTTTGATTACATAAGATCACGATAAATGTGAATTTATTGCTTATCCATTTAATCATGTTTCTCCTTTTTAAGGTGTTCTCAGAAGTCCAGTTAGTGACAGCGAGATGATTGTGCCATGGTGACGCAGGAACCAAGCAGACATAACATCATAGTGCGAAATTCTGTCAGCTTGCTCAGCATTTATGAAGACCTTGATGAAAGCGAAAATGTTTCGACATGCTGAGACGGCAAAGAGGCGTGCAAACTTGCACCCGGCAGCTCCGCTGAGAACCGTGGAGGTGGCGCGAGGGAGGGCCGGGTACGGCTTCACCCTGTCCGGCCAGGGCCCCTGTGTCCTGAGCTGCGTTCTGAAAGGCAGCCCCGCTGACTATGTTGGCCTGCGCTCCGGGGATGAGGTGCTGAGCGTGAACGACATCAGTGTGGCCAAAGCCATGCTCGACGACGTGGTGAAGCTTGTCGGCAGGTGCTCGGGGGTCTTGCGCTTGGTCATCGCCCAACGCAGCAGCCACCGGGACTCCTGCTCCAGCGACGAAGACCTGGGCCGACACGATGGTAAAAACCACCGGCCGAAGCCTAAGGTGGACTCTAAGACTCTGGGGATCAACAGGGCGGAGAGGGTTGTTGCCGAGATGCAGTCAGGGGTCATTTTTAACATGATCTTTGAGAATTCTAGCCATTCCTCCAGCAGCTCGGAGAAAGCAGCTGCTGCTAAGCCAAGACCACGGTCAGAACCAGACTTCTCCTCCACCAGGAGGAACAACGGTGCAAAGAGCAACCCAGATCTGCTGTCAGAGGAAGAAATGTCCAGAGTGCTGAACCATGACTCTGTGTTTGTGGAAATGTTCGAAAATCAGGATGATTTTGCAGTGGGCGCAGACATTCTGAATGTGGGAATGATTGTTGGGTACCTAGGCTCCATCGAACTGGCCTCCACAAGTGCAAATTTAGAAAATGACAGTCTGCAAGCGATACGAGGGTGCATGAGACGCCTCCGAGCGGAACAGAAAATTCACTCCCTGGTGATGATGAAAATAATGCACGACTGTGTTAAGCTTTGCAGCGACAGAGGCTCTGTCCTCGCCACATACCCAGCTGATAAGGTAGCCTTTAGTGCAGTTTGTCCCGATGACCGGCGGTTCTTCGGCTTGGTGACCATGCAAGTTAGCGACGACCACGTTCTTTCCAAAGAGGAAGAGGGTGGACTGAGGACTTCGTGCCATGTCTTTATAGTGGACCCTGATCTCTGTCACCACAAGTTTCATCATGGCATTGCAAGGCGGTTTGGATTTGAGTGTACCCCGGACCCAGACACTAATGGCTGTCTGGAGTTCCCCCCAACGTCACAGCCTCTCTTGCAGTTTGTGTCTGTGCTGTACAGGGACATGGGAGAGTCTATTGAGGGGATGAGGGCCCGAGCCTTCCTGGAAGGCGACGTGGACGGCCAGCAGAACAACAGCACCAGCAGCAACAGTGACAGCGGGATCGGGAACTTTCTCCCTGAGGAGAAAAACAACCGCGTCCTCCTCGTGGATCTGGGAAGCAACCCCAGCAGACACCTTTCCAACGGCCTGTGGGAAAGCCCTCAGGCCAGGAATCTGAGCCAGCCGCCGCTGCCGCCTCCTCCGCATCGGAATGGCTACCGCTATGACCAAGAAGTGAAATACCACCTCTCAGAGCTGCCCCACACTGACCCACCGCCGCTGGCAGGCAGGCACGCGTGTCCCGCCACAAGGATGGAGGTTCCGGCCCCTCCCCCGCGGCCTCATTACCCCCCCACCAAAAAGGCAAGTGTGGCTGGAGCTGCCCACAGTGGCGGTCCCCGCTGGCTCCCCGTGCATGTCCTGCGAGACTGGCAGCAAGGTGCCAACAGCGACCAGGAGTCCTACACAGAGTCCACCGATGGCTGGTCAAGTGCAAACTGCAGCACCCTGCCTCCACCAATGAGCAAAATCCCGGCGGACAGATACCGGGCGGCGGAAGAGATAGCAAAGCCTTCCAGGCTCCCAACTCATAAGGACGAATGGGCCAAAAAGCTGTTTGGAGCGGACAAAGCGTTCAGAGACCACCACAACGGGAAGCGGGGGAAAGAGGGAGAAAAAAAGGTGAGAACCCTTTCTCCTGGTCATGTTATTTGATGAAGTGTGTCTTTTTCAGATTTACTTTGGCTCCAGTCTAACTGTTGCTTAGCTTGCTGTTTAAGAAGTTTCCAAAATATTTTGCTAAAGTATTCAGTTCGCTATACAATTGGATTGTTAAAAAATGTTAAAATGTCAAGACGGCATTAAGTAGGAAATTGGACGGGGTGTTTCTCCTCACAAACTTAATTCTGACTAATTCACCCTATGGGCATTATACACTTGATAGATAATAACATGTATATGATGCAGATTCAGCTTTGCTGGTAGCACGGTTACAAATAGCATGAACTGCCGCGCAGTTTAAAACGATCAGGAGTGCCTTGCTAACTCTTTAATCCAGCAGCAAAGGTTCATGGTACAAGAGCAAAGCATGATTAAAACGATTAAGGCGATACAGAGATCGTAGCCAGAAGCTTGGCCAAGGATTTCCAGCTGGTGGGGAATGTGGGCGCGTGACTCAGCACTTCTGACAGTTTGTGGCATCTCATTCCACCCATCAGATTCCAGAGTTGAGAACACATGTGTGCTGGATTGTGGCGTGCTGGGGCGGGCCTGGTTTCGGGAGCAGTCAA
>JAOVYW010000044.1:1993856-2022060 GCA_025775045.1 Hiodon tergisus
CCTTTGTCAGAATGGTGAGGAAAGAAGACGTGTCACATTTCCCTATATGCAGAAGTGCCCACTGAGCCGCTCGGTGAACTCCAGCTCATAGGGCTCAGTCTGCGCTCAGGTGAACGCCTTTACCCACTGAGCCGCTCGGTGAACTCCAGCTAACGGGGCTCAGTCTGCGTTTGGGTGAGCGCCTTTACCCACTGAGCCGCTCGGTGAACTCCAGCTAATGGGGCTCAATCTGCGTTTGGGTGAGCGCCTTTACCCACTGAGCCGCTCGGTGAACTCCAGCTAACGGGGCTCAGTCTGCACTCAGGCGAGCGCCTTCAGCGACCGAGCTGCTTGGCGAACTCGACCTGCTCTTTGTTTTAATCACAGATTCTCCTTGACTGACAGGAGATAAATTCTGTTGCCTGCATGATCAATGGAACATATGAAGGATTGCTATGCAGAGTGTGGTGTTTAGATATGAACTGATGGGGTAAACATTGTGTGGGGAGTTTAAAATTGCTAGTACATGCCATTGCACAGTAACGGCACAGTAAACGGTAGCTTTTTTGCAAATTTTTCTTCCTCCTCCTATTGAGAG
The DNA here is from genome assembly GCA_025775045.1 of Hiodon tergisus. Lineage (NCBI taxonomy): Eukaryota > Metazoa > Chordata > Actinopteri > Hiodontiformes > Hiodontidae > Hiodon > Hiodon tergisus. Next base: position 1,994,434 of record JAOVYW010000044.1, read on the forward strand.
GGTTAGGTTTTCTGTTTTTTTCTAGCTAAGGATGACAACCAGAGACGGCCTTCACATTTCCACCGTAATTATACAACATAAGACAGAACTTGTAAAAGGGTTACGGGATGTCTGAGTGTGGAGTTTCATCGTATATCAGGATAATAGCAGACTTACCACACAGACTATCATTAAAAAGATGTGGGACAGGGGGAAATAATTGCCAGAATGTGGGCAGAGCACATAGCAGATTGCTGTGTTTTACTATCATTACCAGAGTCCACAGGCTCAGGTTATGTTTAGCTTGTGTTGGACGATAAAGGCAGTCGATTTGTAGTCTAGATGGGAGCCACTCAAACTTGGACCATTGACCATTGATTTATTTCTTCCCTTTTCCTATTTACATCTTTGCGATTGTCCTGTGTTTCATTCTATTTATTTTCCCTTGTTGTTGATACATTTCTGTGGCAGCAGGGTGGCACAGTGGTTATGGTCTTGGACTAACCATTAGGTTGAGCCAAAACACTGTGGCAGCAAATGCCTGGTTTTATTAATGGATAAAATGCAGATGGATTCAGGCCGCTCTGGTTAAAAGTGGCTACTAATCAAATGGATACTGACAAAAGTATTCCACTGGCGGCGACCAAGCACTGGAAAATGAGGTTAAGTGAGTGACGTGAAGAGAGAAGCCCAGCTTCGTTAAAGTGCTGTTTAACTACGTGCGGTGCTTTTCCCGACGAGGACATGCTCACGGGGAGAGAGACTTGGACAGCAAAGGAAACGCTTACAGCAGCGAGAGAGCTGGAGAAGATCAGATCAAAAGCCCTTCCCTCCTGACTTTTCCCTGTGAAAAAACCCCCCTGTTTTTATGCTGTTCTGTGTTTCACCCTGGGGTGTGAAAATGTTTGGAAGCTATAGTTCACAGAAATCTTTATGGATGGGTGTGGCACATCTGTCGAAGCTCTGAGAAGCTTTGAAAACCGGTCATGAAACCGCCCCCCCCCCCCCGAGATCTCTTTGTCTCCAGGGTCTGTTTTAATTTCTGGCATGAACTCCGCCATTTTGGTTTAGTTTTCTCCAGACGAAGCCTATTGTCTCTCTTAACACAAACATAAAATAACGCTAAAGAGAGAGACTTTTTTTGTGTACAAGTGGATAATGTGGCTTAGATTAGAATAGTTCCGTTTAGGATTTTAGCCCGCAGGCTTATATAGGCACATTGTTTGTTAATTGGTTTAGAGATCATGACTTCAGGGCACTGGCTTTGTACCTTTAATAACTTTAGCCAGATGTTAATCCCCAACATTAAAAAAGGCAAAGCAGCTTCTTATTTTCAGCCATTTCCTTACCACAGCATCTGAGAGGGTTTTCCTCTCTAATTGCAGATCCCTTTCCCTGGTGGCAGGTTTGTACAGGGTATTTTGAGACCCAAATTGCTTTTGAATTCTTTGGCAAGCCCATCGGACCGCTGGTGCACCAGAGACACTCTCCAGAGCAGCCTGACGAGCCCTCATTGTTCCCAGGCTGCACAGCAACAGTCAACCTGCTTTTCGGGGAGTGGCTTTGGTGTGGAGAGATTTTGCACTCGGGGTGAAGACGCCCGCCAGGTGAATGGTAGCGCATGCAGGAGTCTTTAGCCACCGATCTCAGTGAAGATCAGGCCTCCGGCGCTGTGATTGATCACTTCTTTGATCCTACTGTTTGAAGAATCAAAGGCAGACGCGCGTGCCGCGAGAGGGGGGCCGGGTATCCGACGACGGCGACCGCAGGACGAGCGTTTTGGGATTCTAGTTTTTTTAGTTTTTCCCCTGTTTCTCCCATCGTCATAATCTCTTTGTTTTCTATCTTTGCTTTAAAGGAAATGTGATTAACCTCGTGTGCCCCTTTGCACACCGGTAGTCGGGTCATCTGATGAAAGCTTTTTGTGCGCTGGGCACAGAGTGCCCGGTCTGAGGGAACACCCATGCGCCCGCCACAGCGATTCACAACGATGTCGCAACGTGGCTGCAGTGTTGCCCCACACAATACTTTTCCACGAGGACGCGTGTGTACAAGATATGTGCTTAAAGTGTGAACGTGTGTGCGCGTCTGTGTTCTGGCATGTATCTGTCGCTTTAAGCGCTGGGGATGTAAAGAATAGTCCGTATTCCTCCGTCACCGGCTGGTACTTGCTCTGAATCTCGTCAGGCGGGTAGCCGTTGTGTTTGGGCACGTCCAAGAATGCGGCTCTTCGTATTCGCGCCATCAGCAGGACGCTTGTTTAATCCCCCCCTCCCGTCGTTAATTCAGCCTCAGGCTGTGCGGTCGAATCGGATCCCTTGCTCGGGGAGTAGAACACAGCTGACGGAGCTTTGCGCGGCAATGCTGAAACACACCACTGGTATGCCTAAAACAGCGTATCGACTCCGAAAAGGAAAGGGTTCCAGGACCCTCCCATCCCCTGCCCAATGTGTCTGGGAGATCTAACGCATTCACTCCCCTCTCCTTCTTAGCCAGGGAGCTACACAGAGGACTCCCTCTCTAACGAGCGTGCCTCTGTATCTCTGTTCAGCCCCGGCGGTCTCCTCCTCAGTGGGAGGAATAGCCGTGTCAGGAGGCTGGGCCGGAGGAGGGGTGGGCGCAGCAGCAGCAGCAGAAGCACAGATCACAGAGAGCGGGGGGCCGGCAGACACACACACACAAACGCACGCACACGCACACAAGACACTGGACGCCCCAGCGAATGGAGCGCTCTAACCAGGGGAGCCGTCCCAGGCTGTGCTGAGAGGATCGCCACTCATGGAGCCGGCATTGAGTGTCAACTCTGACGAAGTAAGTACCCTCTCCACTGAGGAACACAATGTGACGGGGCCAGGACAAACGGAGGCGTGAGAGCAGCGCGTCCGCCCTGTTCTCCTCTTTTACTCTGCTCAAGTTTGGGCATGTGTTCTGACAGGCTCCTTTTGGAACTGTTCTGAACCGCATGCTCCGAAGAGCTTGTTGCTATTTTGCCAGAGACCCTTTTTTGGTGACCGATTGGTATACCGATTTGACACTACGCCGTTCGGTTGCCTTTGTTATTTAACGCTGAATCCAGCTCACCTGAGGGAAGACCCCGTGCGCCTGCCGGCGTGCACGTCTGCCGCCCGGGAGAAATCTGATGAGACTGTCCATTAACACCAAGTGTGTAGCCTCATTATCTAATGAGGTGCTAAGTGGCCAGTTGATTATGCAGATTAGCCTACTTGGCGGAAGGAAAACAAACCCCCCAAAAAGTTTGTTTTTGGTGGCATTGTCTGTTTAAACTGGTGTGTTAGGAGAGCGTCTCAAATTAGCTTTTTCCTTTCTTTGTTTATGAGGACTGGGGTTGAAAAGGGCGGCTGTAATGCCGTGGGGGCTTTGGTTGTGGCTTTGGCGCGGTTTCGGCTAGGCAGGGTTATTACAGTGACCTTTAATCCCCCGGTGTGCCCCCTCTCAGCACTCCGCCGGGCCTTAATAATTCCCTGTAATGACTGCACAAATTAAACGGAATGATTAAGCATGGCAGAGCGTATCTTTAGCGCTCCTGGGTCAGGGGTAGTCTCGGAGAGGGACGCCGGCGTAGCTTCCCCGGGCTTCCCTGGTCTCGCTTCTGTCCTTTAGCATAATGCTAATCGCTCCCCTGGAGATACCGTCGCTGTGAGCCAGACTCCAGCCCTCGGCGCCCTGAGCTGGGAATGCCTTCCGCTTGGTTTCAGAAGGCGTTGGTACTTGACTGCTGTCAATGACGCACCGCTCAGGCACTTGTCGCAACACGGGCGCGATAACCGGCCCCGGGGGTTTCGTCGGTGCGGCGCAACGCCTCCTGTCATCACAATCGGGGCCGGCGGGTCGTTCTCATGTCTAACTGAAACTGCGTTGGGTAAGCGGCGAACCTCTGCCCCGCCCCCGAGGTTTCACTGCATTTGACTGTCTTGCCTTGCTGGAGTTTGAGCCACCACTTGCAGACGTTAAGCACTTAACTGGTTTTGCATTTAAAAGAGCAGACGCACTTGCACATACTGTGTTGTTCTATGAAGGTTGGAGTCTCCTCGGTCAGGACACTGCTGTACTGTGCCTCACTGCCGGCAGCGGCCAGGCGTTATGGCGAGCACTGGCGGAGACCGGCTCAGGAAGAACGTGCATACTGATTGTTTACATAACGTGTGAGGCAGATGGCGAGCTGAGCGTGCGTTCGTCCGAAGTGAATTCGGCGATCTAAGTCTATGTTCTGTTTTTAAGAAGGTGCCATTCTCCTCTCTCAGGGCAATCCTGGCAACACCTGTTGCTATGCTGGCCGTCAATTAGCCTTTTGCATTCTGGAGTTCTCACGATTCACCGCTCCTGGAGAAAAGCTGAGAAAAATATCCGGCAGTGTTTCTCCCATTTTTTTTCCTTTCATTTTTTCCGTATAGAAATAACGGTGTCATGCTTGTTTATTGTTTGAATGAATGGGTCATTTTAAACATTTTAAACTTTCTTTGACTAAATGAGAGCGGGGAATGAAGAGGCCCCCTGCTCTCCACAGATTTTTGCTTTCATGTCAGCATAATGTAATACAATACCGTTTCTTCCTACCAGCCTTTGTTGTTATGGGAGTGTCCTGACCCCATTTAAAACACACAGAAGCATTGGAGTAGCTCTCTGCAGTGAGGGTCTGGGTCACTGATCCCCCCCTACTCATGCTGCTGTACGTCTTTCTCCTCAACTGCAACAACTCAGAGTCACGAAGGGATTCTGGTCCTATGGAATTAACCAATAAAGGAGATGCTCATAGAATGGCTTGTAAGGAGCCGCTTAGAATACTGGACTTATGATCAGATGGTTGCAGGTTTGAATCCCGGGTGGGGCGCCGGTGTTGTAAGCTTGACAAGGGTGCCGGAGTAATCTCTGTTAATTAACCAGCAGAATGAATGGTTGCTGTGTACGTGTGGGAAGTTCCCTCGAGCAAGTGCGTCAGCTAAGCAAATAAGCTGTAAATAACTGTCTGTTCCTCTCACAATATGTGCTGATAAAACATGCAAACCCTTTTGGAATTTATTGTTGTTACACTGGAATAATATCGCACCACATGTTTTTACAGTTGTAAATGTATAACTAGAGGAAGGGCGAGTGTCAGATTTCTTTTGGGAAAGGTCCATTTTAGAGACCGCGGAGGTCCATTTCTGGGATCCTGGGTCTGTGAGTGGCTGTGATGCTCTGTTCCTGCCCTGGCCCTTGTGCCTTGGCTCCGTAGAGCCATAGAGCACCAGTTGGAGTGTTGGACCCTTGGGCACATTGGCGTGCATCTGGTCCCACCCTAGTACATTATTCAGCGGGGGCTCTTCAAGTGACCCTGAACAAATGAAGCTTAGCTAACGAGTGTGTGTATGAGAGATACATTCGGTGGTATAAAGATGAATGCGGTAAAGAGACACCCCCCCTTCAAACACATGTTCTGTGATAGAACTAAACATCACGGCAGAAACATACTAATGAACCCCACGGTTAATGCTTCATAACGATCCTCTGTATCCTCTGAGGATTATATACACGAGGGCTGTGCTAACGTTTGCCCACAACTGTGCTCGGTTCCCTGTTTCTGTAACTCAAAGTGATCATGCAAACCGTCACTGTGTACGAGGTGTCGCTGACGCAGCGCTGCGGCTCATGTCGGAGGAAGTTTTTTTTTCCCCGCGCTCTGACAGGGGCTGTCGCTGCGCTGGGATGCAATGTTTGCCCGATACCGCCTTATCACTCGCCGATCAGCTGGAGTTTCCTCACTGCCAGGCGCAGAGGAAGTGATTTCCCAGGCCCCCAGAGAGACTTCAGCAGACTGCTCGCCGTCTGCCTCCGATTAGGAGGAAGTGCTTCTCCCTCAAACGAAGATCTCGACCTGGGCCGTGTCGCGCCTGCTCGCTCGCTCCGTTGCTTTCCAGCGACATGGCAAGGGTGCAGCGCTTTGGGAATGCACTCGGATTCTCAGTTTTACTTTAACACTCGGCTGACAACCATCCTTTGAGTGAGTGTGTCTCAGTGGGTGGTGTGAGTTTGTTGGTTGTTTTAAAGGGTTGTCTGTTTGCGCATTACAATTGTAGTCCCACCCCACCCTCACTTTCAGACCTAATTGAAGCATTTGGAGGGAGCCAATGGAACTGATCTTACACAATATACTTTCATTTTTGTCTCAACTCATAGAATGACTCTCCAAAACGTAAATGCTTGCAGTTGGCCCTACCCTCCCTGTGATAGTGGAGGTTCAACGTGTACATCCTCTGAAGTAGTATTTATTAGATATATTAGGTTTTAGAAAAGGTTCATTATCTGTCCGTACTGCAAGGCTAGAGTGATTGCAAAAATAAGACGTCGATCAGCGTAGACGACACAGCTGTAAATCAAGATGTTGCTGTCGATAGGCGTAGTGGGTGGTGTATGGTTTGAAGTATTTGGCTTGCATGTTTGATGTTTAAGGTATCCGGGTTCTGGTTTCAAATCACATTTTGTACCTTCTGAAGTAGTGGACTACAGGTACTTTACCCAGTCATTCATAAATGTCCAGCAGTATCAATGGACAGCATTAAAAGTGTAAGCTTTGGAACCGGATATAAAGCAACAAAAGAAAAGTCGAAGCCATATTCAATGACGGACACCTTAGGACACAGCAACAGTGGCTTTCTTGCACGCCTGCATACACCCCGTGGGCTTATAGCTACTCACAAATCAGGGGTTCTCTTCTGTAATAAATTTCTAACAATATTAGCAGTAAATGGAATGGATGAGACCCTGTCCTCAGCAGAAATATTCTCTCCAGCAAGACGGCCTTTAATGAGTCCTGTGGGATGTCATGATTCGGTTCTGTGGGAGTATGTGGCAGCACTTATTACTACACAAATGAGAGATGGGGAATTTTCAGATGGGAAAAAAAAGCTTCCTCAGTTTCGACGGAAACAAGCGAAAGTATTAAACTGTGGCCGATCTTCCGCAGGTCCTAAGCCTTTTCATATTGCAGAAGTACGTGGGTTACAGTTGTGGTTAGCTTTTTTTTAATTGAAGTTATCGTCATTCTACTTCAGGTTACTTTTGTCACAAAATGTATCCCTTACGGGATTTCAGTTCAATTATTGTATTAGCTTCTTGCGAAAGAATTTTGTCACTGTGTAGGAGTTTCCTGAATCCTCCTCGCCGCCCCCCACGGTCAGGACAGGTTGAGGGGGCAGAGTGAAAATTACATCATTGGAAAAGTCACCTTTTATGGAGGTGTGGGCCCTGATTTGCAGCCAATCAGAAAGGCATTACGATGAGCCCACATCTCAGCAGATTCTGCGTTCATCTTACAAGGACAGCAGAGAAATTGTGCAAGTGCTGGAAGATGTTCATCTATCCTCTGGGGTGTAACAACAAGCTCTGAGAAGCCTGGTATGGCTCTGTTTAGGCTGGAGCGTCAGTTATTTTGACTGGACGGTAGTACATTTCCAAAGATAAGTAAGACTCTGCCTGTTATCAGAAAATAGAGAACATTTAACTGGTAAACAACAGTCGGGTCAACACGGTGGACAGCACAATCATACTGGGTTGGGTGACCACTCAGACTGAACTAAGTTTTTAAAATTTAAAATAGCCTCCCACTTTAAACCGCAAGTAATTCCAAGAACAGGAGCGTGAGAGTGAAAACGGAATAAGGTGCCAAATGTTTTAAGATTTTTTTTTTTTTTCTTTCCAAGACCGGAAATTGGTTAAAGGAACTCTGATATGTTTTCATGGAACCATGTGGATAGAATCAAACAAAGTCTTTGTCTTTGGTACCATAGAGTTTATCCTTCAGAAGGAGGTTTTGTTTTAGTTTGACCTTTATCATACCTAATGTTCACTTCATTGAGGCTATATCGAATAGTCATGGCACCAAATGGCAGGAAAGGGCCCTTTAGGGAGATTTCTGTGCTCTGGTCCTCTTGCAGATCTTCTGGGTGTGCGCGACTGAAATGTTAAGGAAACTATTCCGTATTTACGGGAGAAGGCAAATTATTATTTCAGTTTGCGGTTGTGCTCTGCTGTATGGATTGCAGGGGAGAAAGTGGATTTGTTTTTGTTGAAACAAAGCCAGTCTTTAACAGTGGAAATAGTATAGTGAGCTTTACAAATTCCTAGAAATTATATAGCTTTTTTTTGTAGTAGTCTTCTAACTTAACTTTGTATTTTTCAGTATAATTTAAAACAAACAATTGTATTTATTTCTTTTAAGAATCTTATTATTTAAAAAAAAAAAAGTATTTGGTTTGATCGTTGTGACTTAATCTGAATCCCTCGCAAATCGACGGCTTCCTGCAGTGGCCGGTTGCTATGGGAACTGCACGAGAGTAGAATGGAACTTCCTAGTCAGTCTGGGTCTGACTTGTACAGGCATGGTCACAGCGTACAGTTACTGCTCAATCTTAGTCGAGGTTGGTCAGGTATGTGAGCAGACACAGACCTTCCTCTACGAGCGGAAGGGAAAATGAGTCTCAAAAAGAGGCTGTCTTTCAAAAAAGCGTACTACTTCAACACGGTGAGTGGCATTTTGTTTAAAGTGTCATTTCTTAAGTTAAAGCTTCACTTTAAAGTGTTTGCTTCAGCTCGGCTGTTAGCTCATGCCTGCACTCTCAACAGATGTTTTGGGGGTTTCGTCGCTCTGTTCCAGCTGTTTCGCGTGTGCAAAATGATTGCTGCGTCCTGCGTTGAAACGGTCGTTTTGAGATATGGCACTGTCCTCTGTCTGAAGAGCGTAGGAACTGCTCTGCGCTCCCAGCGGTGTTTAGCCTGACCACACCGCTGTCTCTCCCGAGTCTGCCTCGGGCGCAGTGCTGATGTGAGTGTGCCAAAACAAATAGGGAAGCATTGTCTTTGACCGGTGACTGCTTTCTCTTCAGCGCTCAGTACGTTCAGGGTGATTTTCGCTCCACAATGCCGAGCACTGTTCATTTCAAATTCAAAAGTAAACATGGAATTCCTCCAGACAGCGCTGGCTCTGGTGTCCCGCCGTCCACGCGTTTCCTTTGGAGATCTTTGGGATTTCTGGTTACGTTGTCTGCGTTACCTGATGGCCCTCCTCTGTCTCTCGTTACGATTATTCTCACATGGCACGTTGCTTAGTGGCCCACGGCTTGCTCATGAACCCGGCTGATTAATTTTTATCCCAAGTTCACGGTTTAAGTACGTTAAGCGGGGCTGTACCGTAAAAAAAGATCCCCTTCAGCCTCAAACAGTCTTGTCTTTGTGTTTGTGTGCACGGAGCTGTGTTTCTCCCAGCCGAGACATTTTCTGTGCAGTCCGTTAAACGTCTGTCTGTGCTAACGTGTCCTTCTCTCATATTCCAGCGTGAGTGTGTGGTGTTTTTCACTAGTCAGTCACTGCTAGACATGTTTGGAAATCTGTAAGATATTACAGTAGCCATGTTTTTTTTTTCTAATTAATGAACGGTCTTCTAGTTCTCACAGAATGGTTGGTGTAAAGCAATGTACGGGCATGGCAGACAGATGGATACAGACAATTACCCAGCGTACAACAGAATATGGGGAAACCTGGATTTGCGTGGCCCTGCCTGAGAGCTTTGCCTTGGCATTTCCCCTGAAGCTACTGCCATTTTAAAGAATATTTTAATACTAGTAACTAAAAACAACAACTAATGTAGTCATTAGTCATCTGGAGTTGAAGAAAGGCCAAAGGAAAATGTGGTTTGTTCCAACCATTTGTTTCCCTGATGTTTCAGGGTCTCTGTATAACAGGCCTTTTCCAAACTTTTACTGGGTGAGGAGAGCTAATGGCGATGGATTTCTCAAACGACACCTGTCCTTAAACACGGTCTCTCTTTGGGTGAACGCCATTGGACACCAAGGATCCGGCCATCGACCACGTTTAGAATTTTTGGTACGTTTGTTGAATCGGCTTTTGGAATTCTCTCAAATGTCGACCGTTTTTGCGTTGTTAAGGTATTTCACAGAACTAACCAAACTGCCATCAGATAGGGGCCCTTGTTATTGTAAATGAATTATGGTGCTGCACCTAATGATAACATTTAAATTGATCCCAGGTAGGAACCAAATAATCCTGTTGGCGACCAGCCCATTACATCCAGGAAATTTAGCGTATCATATTAGAATGTTTTTTTATGACGGCCTACCTTTGTGTTGTTGTTCCTAAAGCAGTATTCCTAGAAACCAGTTGCTTATCAGTTTCTCCTGGCAATAGATAATTTACTCTATAAACCAATCAAATTTTGATGCATGGAATGTGGTTTCCCCAACATTCTGAACCATTCTGCCTGATGTTAATCACCTGTGTACGTTTGGAAGTGGGGATTCGACTTTGTAGTGGGGATTCATTGCGTTTTTTGGTGTGCTTGTCAAAATAAGAGCAAAATTTTGTACTTAATTTCTTATTAATGCATTTTAAGTCTTGAATTTTGGAGGTCTGTTATCCCCAGAGACAGACGAATATCCCGTCACTGGTATGTGATGAACTTCAGGGTGATTAGAAAATTTAGCAAAGCAAGCCGACGCTCCTGATTAATCACACTTAAATCGTGAGCAGCAATTGGCCTTAGCCCACACACATTGACGCCCTCAGAGGTGTGAAATGAGGTCTGGCAGTCAGAGAGGAAGGGAGTTTGAGCAGGTGTGCACAGAGACAAACAGGATCTAATCACCGAGAGGAATGCGCCTGCAGTCGGCAATAACCCAGCTTTATCCCAGGAAAACCGAGTATTTTTTAATAGACCCGCAGTGCCGTTGTAGCTGAGCATCTGTTGGGTGTCCACAATGGAATAGTGACGACTGAAGGGCGGCGGGGTGTAGTGGTGCTTCATAAACTGGACTAATGACCAGCGGGACCGCTCCGTTCCCTTTAGAGGGGCACTTCTCTAAATTCACTGCAGCACAAACGAATCCTGTCAATTTTTTGTGAAATGTGATTAAAACGGTAGAGGGGGGAGGGGGAAAAGGTTACTTGTTAAATGTTTTACTTTTATGTAATTTCGCTCTGCTGGCAGGTCCGTATCTCTGCCTCTGCCTGCCGGGGCAGCGGAGAAGCTGTCATTGACAGGGGCCTGGTGGGACGGAGCGGCGGGCTGTTTCAGGGTCCTTTCCCCCTTTCGTGGCCGCCCTGAAATCTGCCGGCGTGTGGCGGACTCGCCACTCTCACCTATCCCAGCCCGCTGCGCCAGTGCCGCCTCTGTTGGGAGATGGCAATCTCTGCTTTTCTCCATTTGCAAATGGAGCGGATCTGTTTCGGTGGTACACGGCAAGGCCTATGTGCATGTCATATGCTGCACAGCTGCCTCTAGTTGGAAATGTGGTTGATATTTCAGGGCAGCGCAAAGATATTTATAGCCCAGAGAGGGTAGGGCCCATCCCTGAAACTATGCCGTATGTTGTAATTTAACAAACTGTGGCTTCTCCACTTAAGTAACTTTGAAATGTTCCAGTTTGATTGTATCGACCATGCTTTTTGGAGGAAAATTGTTATTGTACAAGAGAATAGTTATTCTACAAGGCTGCGTGGTTTGAACGGTTGCGTTGTACGGATAACATTCGTAATGGAAGTTCCTACCCCAGAAGAGGCTCGCTCTGCACAGATGGTTTCCTCGCCTCTGTTTAATAAACTGCGCAGCAGCGGAGGAGACTTTGAAGCCCCAGCTGTTGAATGTGCGTTTTGTTTGTTCTGTGAATTATAAATGGGAGGACGGAGCCGGGTCCTGGAACTTGTGGTCTGGGCCCTGGTCTCGGGCCGCCGGGAAAGGCTTGAGTGAGTGGAAAATCCCAGCGCGGAGACGCAGGTGGTGCCGCTCTCCTCGGCTGCGGAGAGAAAACCACGCCATGTGTTGCTCGCGCCGGCCCAAACCTGGCTTCGACCGGCCATGAGCACCGCTCCGGAGACGGGCTGACCTGTCTCTGGGGAATGTTTGAAGGGTGCTAATAGACTGCAGATGAATGGGGTGGGGGGAGGGGGAAAGCAAGCTGTGAGGCCCACTGTTTATTTGGGGAGGGGGGTTGCTGCCGTTCCGGGCCATGATCCAGACCCCTGGCAGAACTGCAGTGTTCATTGTTCAGCCCCCGGATGTGGGTCAGGTTAGCTGGTCCACAGCAGACCCGCGAAGGTCCGCATCGTGACCAGCGTCCTGAGAGGTGTCCTGTGTGCTTCTCACTGACACACTCAAGGTCTCATTTCTGTAGGGATCTCTGGGACTAAATGAGCCCCGCACACACAAAGGAATAGGGGTGCTGGGAAGCACTCCTCCCTACATATAAAAGTGGTTAAAAACGAGCCCCTTGAAAGGTAAAAAATACCCTAGCTTGTTGAAAAGCCAGCCATCATTTCTTGTTCAACATCTCTCTGTCAACGGAGCATGAAATCTGAGTTTTTCAACTTTCCCCTGATAAATATGTCCTTCCACAACATGAAACATGTCCATCAGGAACACGGAAACATGTTTGTCTGCATGCAGAGTACCACATTTTGCATTGTAAAATGCTTTGGCCTACATCTTTAATTTTAAAGAGTGGATTATAATCGTTATCCAAGCACTTCCCCTTGATCATCTCTGTGTTAATCTTGTCACCAGGTAAGGAGGAATGTGTGAATTCTCTCCCTGAGGGTGTGGGTACCTGGAAGGAAGCCCCTGTGTGCATCTTGCAGTTAGCTCATCCCGTACATGTGACCGGTCAAGGTCAGCAAACGATTGTGGGTGCGCCAGTGTGGAATTTGAGTCCCACTGTCCTGGAAATAGAAAACCTGGAAAGTACAATGGGGTCAGTCCACAGTGCTGGGGATTAACCAATGTGGAAGCAACAGGCCTAGTTCACTGCTGCAGTGGGGCACAGTACTGTTTTCCAGTTTGTTTTCATTAATGTGCATTTTTAGGGAAACCTTTTACGACAGGCGTGCACTCCATTTCAGAGCATTTTTCGAATCGCTGGAAGAAAAAAATGTTGACTCCTGATCCACTGGCTAACTTTCATTGCCAATAGATTTGTCCATGTGTACAGATGCATAGTGTGTTTATGTCAATGCTGTTGTGGATGATACGTTCCCGTTATACATTATTCCATTATTCCACCCCCACACACACACACACACATACAAGCACATTTCTGACTTTATCGGATACAGAGAAGACTAGCTTTACGAGAGGGTTCCTATTTTATTCCTGTTCTACAGTTGACGTGCCTAAACTTAGAGGACCCCTGGATTATCACAAAGAAAATCTGCTCAAATAAAATGGGTATAATATAATATATAGTGAATAATAAATTCCTTATGACTCTCTGTCAGTTTTCTGAATTCCTCGAGTGGAAGTTAATGATGTATTTCAACTGAACCGGTTCCTCGAAAAGCTGTGTCAGTGGCTCAGGTCTGATTGCAGAATTTACAATTTGAACCGTCACAGTTTGTGAAAGCCTGTCTGTAAAACGAATGGTGCTCTTGTACGATGATGCAAAGAGGGATGGGGGGGAAAAAAGAGGAACGGGGAATCAGAGATATACGTTTGTGCACAGTGTATCCCGAACCAGGGAAAGACAGAGACAAAAGCTCCAGAGGCGAGGTTTGTTTTCCCGAGTGGTGCCGGCGAGAGTCTGCTCCAGAGAGGGCTAGGGATCAGAGCGCTGTCTGCAGCTGCATGCCCAGACACGTGCACTCACCGCGGGGGTAAAGGTTTGGCCGGGGGCTGCTGACTGCATCTCCGCGACCGGCCCCAGCACCAATACAATGGCGCAGACCAGAGGCCCAGACAGTGGGCCAAAGTCCCCCCCAGCTATGAGCCTTATTGACCCATGTGCTCGTGTGTTGTCTCTGATGTATTGGGTTGGCTAAGGAAGCTCCGTTTAGTCTGGCAAGAAGGAAATTAGTCATTTAAGCAGATTTCAGAAGCAGAAGTCATATTTTTTAAATAGTCACGTAGGAGCGGAAGCGAACTTTTATGTTTATAATTCATTTAAAGATCGAAACCTCATTCATCGCAGCATCAGAAGAATCTATGAACGCATTTATATGGTCATGCCTATGTTAACCGTTTAATTTTAAATAACCATGTTTGTTGCAAAATTATTATACAACGCAGATTTTAAGCCGTTCCTTTCAGAAAAAATTAATTGGGACGCAACATAAGCATACTTTTAATCGGCGTTTAAGAAAGTTCCTTTCTTTATTCAAGATTAAGAGAATGTTTAGTTTTACTATCCACTTACTTCTTTGCAACAGTAAAGTGTCCCCCCCCCGTCCCCCAGTTCTCCCTGGTCATTGGCCTACCCTCTCCCATTAACCCCCACTGTGCACAGGGAGCTGTCTGGGGTTTGAGGGTGGGGCCGGCCCAGGGGGGGGGCGGGGCTTGGCGCGGAGGTGGGAACAGCTGTGTGAAGGAATGGGCCCAGATGCACCTAATCTCTGGGTGTGAGAGGATCCCTCCTGCGGCAGCACAAAAAAAAAAAAAAAAAGATTTTAGAGTGGTTTGGCCAGCTGGCCCCTGTAGCCATCGCGCACATGTCCTCAGAGACCACCTCCACCTCTCTCAAGTCTCCGTTCGCCTGGTGGGGTCATGAGGGCAGCTTCTCACTCATGTCTCTCTGTGTTTTCTTACAGTCTGCAGCTGTCTCCGATGGCGGTGAGTACCACTTTTCCTCTGCATTCGCTGTACCTGCTTCTCCCCCCTCCATCCATCCCTGTGTGATAAAGAGCTTTAAGAAACAGGCGGCAGCCGGGCACCCCTGTTAGCGGTTTGCTTCATTGCGCTCAGTGAGATTGTTGGTAAAACGTTTGTGTGCGACCAGCAGTGCAACATCTGGTGTTTGTGATTGGATGTGTTTTCCGTTTGTAATGCTGTGCCGTGAGCCTCCTGAGCCAGCCTGTGTCCCACCTGTCTGCATCTCAGATTTCTCTCACTCATACTCAGTCAGGACGTAACATGCCTTGTTTTTTTTTATGACACTGTCACTCCAGGCCTAAAACCTGTTTCCAGGTAAACATAGAAAGCTCTGAAGGGTTTTTTTTTTTTTTCTTCTCTTATCCGCAGTGACGTTGGTGATTGGTGCTGTGCGCTGGTGTTTTTGTGTGTGAGATTGACCGTCACAAACAGAGAAATGTTTCCATAAAACCGAGGCACAATCAATCTGATTATTTAGATTTTAACTGAATGTGAATGTAAAAGTTTTGCGGATTGAAGAAAATATTATCGTATTAATACCCGTGGAACTGGAGAAATACCTGGTTAATATTTAAAATTAATACATATTTATGTTATTTAAAAGGTCTTTCTTCCTGGTTTGTATTCTGTCTGCAGTGTTTGTTCGAGGTGGCAATCCCACAATCCAACAGGTACTTGCTGTGTTTTAGAGCAGGAGATAGCAGTTAGTGTGGAGGATTCCTTTTGGTCTTTCTGAGGGTGGAACAGACAGAAGAGACTCAGTCTATCAGTTACTACAGTGCTCTGGATCTGAGCCTGTATTAGTGAGTGGACAGGGCCCGGGGAACTGGCTGGAGTGTGTACCACAGTGACTGGGGGAAACACAGGGGATCCTGCCTGGATGTGCCCAGACTTGTAGCGTGAGAGAGACGGAGAGGGTGACAGCTGCGCCCTGGGCCGGTCCACTGCTCAAGGCCGACGTGCTGCGAAGGGCGCCCGTAGCACCTGTGTACCGCGACCCGGGCCGCCGCCGTCCGGCAAGCTGTCGCTTTAATGACGGCGACTGACGCTATGCTTAGTGCCTGTGTGGTCTCTGCTAACAAACGCATCGCTGCTGGATTCGAGGTTGGAGGGTGGGGGTTAGGTGGGGGAGGTGTTGTGGGGGGGGGCAAAGTCAACACACTGTAAGGAATGTGCTCTCCCATTGTGTTTGCCAAAGGGGAATCTCTTGTTTGTTTAAATGACAATATAACATGAGCTAATGTGCTGTATTGTAATACACAGCCGAACCCAAACCTAACTTTCCACCCTGTCTGGAGTTGGAGAGAGGGGTGATAAGGCTGGAGACGGTAGTAAAAAAAGAGGCTGATTATATACTCAAAATGCTTAAGAAGTCCCGGCTGGCTCGAAAACGAGCCCACAAGGGAGGATGAGGTCATCCCCGGCTCTGAACAGGACTTCCTCCTCGGTGCTTTGATTGCCAGTAAGCTATGGGACTCTCTGGATTGTGTGTGACACACAGAGAATTGGCCTTGTTTGTGTGTAGGTGGGTGTGTTACCCCCAGAGACATGGCCTTGTTTGTGTGTGCTGGTGTGTGACCCACAGGGACGTGTCTTTGTTTGTGTGTAGGTGGGTGTGTTGCCCTCAGAGACGTGGCCTTGTTTGTGTGTAGGTGGGTGTGTTACCCTCAGAGACGTGGCCTTGTTTGTGTGTAGGTGGGTGTGTGTCATACAGGGACGTGGCCTTGTTTGTGTGTAGGTGGGTGTGTGTCACACAGGGACGTGGCCTTGTTTGCGTTTGTGTGTGCTGGTGTGTGTCACAGTTCTGTTCACTGCAGCTACCTGCAGTCACCCCTTTTCTGTGTAATTAGATACGAACGGGGACCCGGCTTATCATCGGTCTTCACGATTATAAATGAGGTATTTTCCGTCCAAAAAAACCAAAACAGCTTTTTAATGTTAACCGCTAATTTCTCTGTGATGGTCCCACTAGGAGCGACCACGGGCACATTGTCATTTTCACTCCCGTATCGAGTAGCCAAAAGAGCAGATCCACCCGCAGCTCATTAATATTGCACTTTCCTGCCCCAGAAAAAAGGCATCAATGGCGGCCCCCGTGCTCAATAATTTATCGGCAGGCTTTGTGGCGGGTCAGCGTATCCATTTTCCCACCGTAGCCCTGGGAAGGGCCAGCCGCGGTGTCTCCTCTGCCTGGCCGCAGCGCTCGCCCACCGCGCCCGCCATGGGACAAGAGTCGCTCTCCGTGCCTCCCCAGGGGAGCCCCTGCCCCCCTGTCCCGGGAGCCCTCTGTTGAGTTTTGGGATGGATCAGGGGTCGTGGATTCCGCTCGGTCTGAAGTATTTGGCAAGGTGGCACCACACTGGGTCGTATCAGCTCTACCCAGGTAAGCTAGGTGGGCTCACGGCAACACCAGGTGCTTTAGGTGGCTTTTCGTGACTTGTTTCGCCTCTTTAACTCCTTAACCATCTCTTGGGGACAGACTTGTAGTCTGAATGGATTTCAGTAGTGGAGGCTGTGTGATGGTGGCTATTGTGTTGATTATTTTGATAACATTTTTGTTCAGACCCATTGAAGTGGTTAATACAGTACGAGTGCTTTGATAGAGATCAAAAGATTTTGGTGTTTAACTGAAAGGAGAAGCATAGTGAAATCGATCATGGTGGAATTTTTGAGATCTTTTCAGATCTGGTTTTGTGGCTTGTTTAGGGCCAGCAAGGCAGTGTGTTGTGGGGTTCCCACCTCTGCATTCATAGTTCAGTGTATCTTCAGTGTGCCTTCTGTGACTCTGTGCTTCTCTGCTAATGTCCGCCCCTCTGCCAGCTTCCCCTGCGACTCTGTTGTCGTGACAATGGTCCGCCCCTCTGCCGGCTTCCCCTGGGACTCTGTTGTCGTGACAATGGTCCGCCCCTCTGCCAGCTTCCCCTGCGACTCTGTTGTCGTGACAATGGTCCGCCCCTCTGCCAGCTTCCTCTGCGACTCTGTCGTGACAATGGTCCGCCCCTCTGCCAGCTTCCTCTGTGCCTCTCGCTGACTCCGTTGTCGTGACAGCGGGTTGCGTTTCCGCCCGCAGAGCTGAACAGCGCGGACCTGAAGGGCTGCGGCAGCGAGAACAGCCTGAGCAGCAACACCAGCCTGCCCAGTGTGCAGAGTCACCGCCGGCACACGGAGCGCCGCGTGGCCAGCTGGGCCGTCTGCTTCGAGCGCCTGCTGCAGGACCCTGTGGGAGTCCGCTACTTCTCGGTGAGTGGAGCTACCGCCTCCCGGTACCGCCTGCTCCTTTCGCTTGGGCCGGGATAATCAAAACTTCCGTTTCCCTTCTCCAGGAGTTTCTGAAGAAGGAATTCAGCGAAGAAAATATCCTATTCTGGCAGGCCTGTGAATTTTTCAGCCACGTGCCTGAGAATGATAAAAAGCAGGTAAATGCCTCTGCTGGTGTATAAGCTCTTAAATAGAACCAACTAGTGATAGTCATCGGGCAATAGCCATTTGTTGGGGTGGTTTGGGCCTTTATGGCTCTTGTATTCTGCACATTTGCAGAGGTGGGCAGGCGGAACCTGGCCAAACAGTCAGATAAGCTGCCCTTCTCATCTCGTTCTCACAGCTGTCACAGAGGGCGCGGGAGATCTACGACAGCTTCCTGTCCGGCAAGGCCACCACGCCGGTCAACATCGACAGCCAGGCACATCTGGCCGACGACGTCCTCAACGCCCCGCGGCCCAACATGTTCAAGGAGCAGCAGTTGCAGGTGAGTAGCGACCCAGTCCTCAAAGCCAGGCTCTGCCGCTGCATGTACTGGGGCAACTACGTATACACCAAGTCTTAATGTGTAGTGAACGTTCCGTTTTTGTCACACCACCCCAGTTCTGATCCATGATGAACGTTCCGTTTTTGTCACACCACCCTAAAGCTTTTCAGGAATGAGAGGGGCCTGTTGCACAAGGGTGATGGGTTTCCAGTGTTACCTTCAGGGGGTCAGTGACTGGTTCTGGGAATAATGGGTAAATTAAGTCAGGCATGTGATGAGCTATATTAGCCCTTAGATTGTATATTGAGAGGCAGATAGTAGTCTCATGACACTGAGGCTGATGGCCCAGGGTAGCCGTGAAGCACGAGGCTGTGAAACTCTCCCTGTGGCCAGAAGTTCACCTCAGTGTATCTGATCCCCAGCAAAGCATTAGCCTGAATAAATAGTGTTTTGTAAAGACTTTGATGTAATTTCAGTAATAGCGCAAATTAAGGATTCCTTCCTTTTATAGAACAGCTATGTGTCCTCTAAATTCTCAACCAGAACAAATCGACACGAAGGGTCTCTTCCCTCTCCTTGCAGATCTTCAACCTAATGAAGTTTGACAGCTACACCCGCTTCCTCAAGTCCTTCCTGTACCAGGAGTGCATGCTGGCAGAGGTGGAGGGTCGCCCCCTGCCCGACCCCTACCAGATCCCCAGCAGCCCTACCTCCAAACACAGCACCAGCTCCGACCGCTCCAACTTGTCCACACCCAAAAAGGTACAGCGGCACATCTTGCTCGCGTGGCCCATCTGACAGGCTCTCTGAACACCAAACCTCACACAGCCGGCTGACGGCTGCTCTCGTTGGGGGAAGGCCGCCCACAGCACCTGTGAGAGCTGGGCGGTGCAGCGTGTGGTTTTGGCTGTAGCAGTGACTGTTGGAAATGTGGGAGGGAATGAAACATTGTTTAGATTTGAGTTTTAAAAGAGAAGCTGTCTTTTACATTAAGCTGTTTTTCACTGTAATATTTTCCTCGTCTCTTCTAAAAACGTTCTCCTCCAAATTGTCGTATAGATTGCTTTTCCATACCAATCCCCAGCGAAGGGCTGCCAATGACATAAGTAGCTTAAGCCAAAGTTAGCAGCTTTGTTTATCTACAAAAGCTAATTAAATGTTCTAGATTTTTCAGAAAGTAGTGGTCAGCAGCCGTCTCCATCTCCCTGCCATCTGTCTGGCGGTGGAAGGAGGTTGGCCTGCTCTGCACTGGCCATGGGGCTATCCCCATCTTAAGTGTGAGATTCCTGCCGTTCCCCACGTGTTTGAGGCCGTGAGGGTGTTTAGCATTAGGGTTATTTTCCACGATGGCGCTCAGCGCTGTGAATGGGCGCACTGTACGGCGGGGGGAGTTGGGGTGGGGCGTGGCACCTCTGCCGCCTCGCCCTTGAGCCGAGGCCGGATGTGACAGACGCAGGTCCTGTGCATCGCCTGCCTGTGCGGTAGAGGGGTAAACGGCAGTTCTCTTGGGGACGAGATCGTTTGAACTGAAGTTGAATTTTGCTTTTTCTGTCCCAGGACGAGAAAAAGTCCAAATCCGGACGGTCGCTCAACGACGACAGCAGGGAGGAGCACAGCGACAAGAAGAAAGGAATCTTCTTCTCCTGGTCCCGAAACAGGAGCTTTGGGAAGGGGCCCAAGAAAAGAGAGCTGGCCGACCTCAGTTACAGTGAGTGGGGTGGGGGACGGTGCAGAAGGAGGGATTAAGAACATCGCGCTGTGCCGTTGATTCCCTGAGAAGCACTGTGAATGGCTCCCGGTTCCTCTGTGTGAACGCCGTCTTTTTTCCTGTTTGGCAGATTTCACCGGCAGCAATGGCAGACGGGCTTCCCAGGGTTCTCTGTCCTCCGGCGCGAGCCTGGAACTGGGAACCTCCAGCTCGGGAGGAAAGACTGAGGTTGGTGCCCACTGTCTTACAGTTACTCTTTGTTAGTGCTGAAGTGCGGTGTCTGGATGTTCTTAATATGGTCCTATAACAACAGGTCTGGATATTGCTTACGGATTTCTGTAAATCCGGTCTGTTATGTAGGCTTTTTGAAGGGCCTTTAAAAGTTTTGCCGTTTAGAGCACCATTCGGGAGTTAGACACAAGTTTTTACGTTTGAACAATGTTTTCCGGAGAATTTCCTCTGTACGAAGACCTGCGATTTCCAGTTTCTTAAAAGAAATGCGATTAGCCTTTGTTTCGCGGCCTGGAAAAAGGCTCGGATCGGTTTTCTGAGAGGCATAGCTGGAAGTGCTCGTTTGTGGCTTTGACACTGGCTGCCTCTCCGCGTGACGCAGGCCGACTCCTCCCGGTCCCCGGCGCCGGAGAAGGAACGACACTGCAACATCAACCTGCCCGACGGCTCCTGCTGCTCCGTGCCCGTCCGCCATGGCGCCTCTGTCCGGGACGTGCTGCTGGGCCTCTGCGAGAAGCTGTCCATCAACCTGGCTGCTGTCGACCTCTTCCTCGTTGGGGGAGAGAAGGTACTGTCCTGCTGTCTGTCTCCTCCATCAATCCCCTTTGAATTACGCCAGCGTGTTACCAATATCATAAATGATTTAAAAAGTCACTGAAATGTACAAATATTGGGAAACTATGACAACCCGCTAATTGCATTTAATAACATTGCTTTAATATTGCTTTCTTTGTTTTGTAAGGATCTTATTTCTTCTACTCATAAAAAGAAAATGCTGTTAAATGCAATTCCGTAAAGTTGATTATATTTGATTTGGTCCCAGCCATAGTCCTATTATATAATGCATGTATTTATTTAAATGAATACATTTGTGGCAATAAGCTGGTCTAACAAGGATGAGCAATGCACCTTTAGTTAATAGTTAATCCTAATTACTGTTGTGGAGCAATGGCTTTGAATGTGTGAGACGACTTGTGTCTGAAATTTTTTTCTTCCCTTTGTGAAGCCTCTTGTCCTGGACCAAGACTGCATGACCCTGTGTTCACGGGACCTAAGACTAGAGAAACGCACTTTGTTCAGGTACTGTTAATAATGGTGGTGGTGGTGGTGTTGTCACTCCAAGCAGCGTGCAGTAGTGGCTCTCGCATTGACTTCGGGACTAAAAGAGTAACTGTCTTAGTGTTAAGCAAGAGGCCTAAACAGAATACGTACACTATATCCAGCTTTATACAAGTAAAAAATTGTGTTCGTCAGCAACCGGTAGCCACAACCCACCTCGTTCGTTCCCATGAACCAATGTCTTCCTTTTCCTTTTCAAATTCAGGTTGGATCTTGTTCCCATCAGTCGATCTGTTGGACTGAAAGCCAAACCCACCAAGCCAGTCACGGAGGTCCTGCGGCCGGTTGTGGCCAAGTATGGCCTCCACTTAAGCGATCTGGTGGCCAGAATTGTGAGTGACACCTGAGTATCGCGTTGCGTAGTAGGCTAGCGGGCCCAACCCAATCCGGGAGAGTGACACATTGTTTTAGGGTGTATGGTTGGAATGCTCAACTCCACCCATGTTGCAATGTCGCACTGTTATCGGATTAACTAGACCAGACAGATGCAGCAGTGCTGGTAACAAAGATGACTATCCTCCTGAGTGATCCTGCTGGTTTGTCATTGATCCTCTCTCGGGTTGTGACTAACATTTCCCATTGATTTTTGCCTCTCCTGGCGAAAAACGAACGCTGAACTCCTACATGGGTCCTGTGTTTAACTTCCGTGCTTTCCTCTACAGAGTGGAGAGACGGAGCCTCTGGACCTGGGCTTGCCCATATCCAACCTTGACGGGCTGCGGGTGGTGCTGGAATTAGCGGACCACGTTTCCGGGAAAGGTAGTTGCTCCGCCTCCCTTCTCCTCGCTCAGGATAGTCCAGCCTGGCAGCTCCACAGGGTCCCCCAGCGTTAGCATATCAAAGGTGCAAGAGGCCCCGCCGTGGTGGAACTGCCCTTGACCCAAAGGCTTCTCGCCAGACAGAAGAGCGAACGCAAAGCCTTTAACGGATGTGTATTGGTCAGTCGAGGGGCTGCTAATCACTGCTGGTGCCAGGGGGTAGACAAAGACATCCCACCAGCCCAGGGGCTCAAGGGAAATAGTAAGCACTGAATGCAGCCCATGTTGAGCCTTCATGTCCTCCAATGAAATGTGCAGGCAAGGCGTCATGCGCAAAATGAGGCGGCGCTGAAGGCGTTCCGCTTTGCCTGTAGACACGGGGCATGTTACCTCGCTGGCCATGAAGTGGCGATTACCCGTGCTCCTTAGTTTGGCTCCAGTCTGATGGCGGTCTTTTTCACAGATGAATTTAATCTAACAAGCGTCCTCTTAAGTTTTGGGTTCAAGCTAGCTGTGTTCTGGTGTTGACATATTTTACATTTTGTTTTTCAGACAAACAAAAACTGGTTTCATCGAAAAGCCATGCTGGAACCACGTCGGCTAGAAGTCAGTCGGCGGCGGTAAGGAAATTTAGGAGGGTGGGGCGGGCTTTGTGATGCTCTCGTGTCTCTGGTGGGGAAAGTCTCCTGTCTAAAGACCACACTGCTCCTGTGTATGCACCTCCTCTGTGTTTGCTGGCTTTTCTGCATCGCTGCTCCGCCTTCAATGCCCCTGTCTGCTGTGGTGACGTCTCTTTGGCGTGTTCTCAAGCTGGCTGTGCCTGGTTGAACATCCCAACCCCCCCACACCCTGCACACTGGCCCCGTGGCCGCGGTAGCGCTGTCAGGGCCTGCAAGGCGCACGCCTCTAAACATACCCTGTGAGTTTAGAGCGCCCTCTTGCTTCGTGGAGGACTTCTTGCGTAGCTAGAGAATGAGCGAGAGCTTGCGAATCACCTGAGGAAGGTGATTGGTGACGGCTCTATCGAGGGGGAAGTTTAGTCGGGAGGGGAGGGGCATCGATTTTTCTCGCGTTTCCTCGACCCCCGGGTCAAGACGGAAGGCCTCGCACTCGCCGGTCCCCCGTCATTCAAATGGGCCTTCATTTTGGTGCATTGTCGTTGTTGCCATCCAGGGGGATGAGAAACCGTCAGCAAAGTCGTCCTCCGTGAAAACCAGGGGGGAAAACAGCAAGGACGCAAGGGAAGCGCATTACAGACACGAGGAATCAGTTGATAAAGCGGAAAAGAGAACGCAGAAAAAGATTAATGTAGATGAAGCTGAAGGTAAACCGCCCTTCGACACACCGCTCTACGCCATCGGTGCCTTGATTAGACTGGAGACTTGATTAGACTGGTGTAGAAACAAAGCTTTGCTTTCTGTGTCACTAACTTTCTGTTCTGTAGAAATCCTAGCCGCCTTGAGACTAATGTAGCTGTACTAATGCACTGTTTGTACAGTTATTTCCTTGTGATTTTACCGATGAAGCTCTTCGTTGCACGGAGAAGTTCCTTTAACGCCCGTCCTCGGCCCTGTTTTCCCCGCAGAGTTCTTCGAGCTCATATCCAAAGCTCAGAGCAACCGAGCTGACGACCAGCGGGGTCTGCTGAACAAGAAGGACCTGGTGCTGCCCGACTTCCTGCGGCTGGCGCCGGAGCAGAACTGCTCCACTCCGCGGGGGAAGGAGAACGGGGCAAAGGCCGGATCTCGCCGTGCCCTCCTGCCCCCCAGTGGCCACAGGGCCAGGCCCCATGAGGCGGCGCCCTTCAAAGCCCCCCTATCCCCCATCTCCCCCCACACCACGGACTGGAGGGGCGGGACCATCCAGATGGTGGAGGACGAGACAGTGGCAGACTTGACTCTGGTGGGCGAGGGGGACATCTCTAGTCCTAACAGCTGCCTCTTGCCCCCCTCCCCCATGCCCGCCTTGCGCCAGGGCAGGCTCCATGAAGCCAACTCCACCCCCCCCTCTACCTGCCACTACAGCGAGGAAAGCTATGCGGACATCCGGTCCAGCACAGGTATTTCTGGAGTGTGATCTCTCTCTCTCTCTGTGTGCTGAGTGGATTGCCGTGGAATCCCTCCGTCTGAGGACCAGTGCCAACTCTATCCCCATATACTTAAATGCACTTTATATTGGGAAGAAAAAAAAAGACATTGACCATTTTTTTTTTTTTATCTTAAGCTTTTTTTTGGTCGGTTTAAATTATTAATCGAACAGTGATAAATGGGGAGTCAAAGAGACACTTTCACATGTGTGACGAGCTGTCGGCCAGTTCCACTGTTAGGTTTACTTCCTGCTGTGGCGCTGCTGAAACGCCACGGCCTGCTCTGGGAAGAGGGCTCAAGGTACCATCCCTCCCCACCTCTCCGTTTCTCTCCACACATTGCCCCGACACAAATCTCACCCTCGCCCTGTCGGGAATGGAGGATTCTGGTCCAGAGCTGGCCATGTGGTGTCGCCGCTGTAAATAGACATCGCTCCCAAAAAGGAACGCGTACTGGCCAATAGGCGGCTCTCCCAGTGTAAATAGACGACACGCCCTAACTACACTCCCACTGTATAGACACCGTGTGGAATGCTTCTATGCACAGAAATTAAGACGGACCTTAGTGGCCAAAGGCTTTTCTGCATGTCCTCTCATGAACGAGTGTTATCTTTGTGAATGATGTCATTTCCTTTGAAAACAGTTCTTCTGAATTCCTGTACTTTTGTCTTTTCGTCAAAAAACTAAGCATTTTTGTTCCTCTCATCTTATCTGGAAATAAAATGCAATTCAACAATGTCCGAAGATGAGCCTTGTTCCTTTTACATTAAAATTCACACGCGTGTTTGTGCATTTGTTCGGTCATACATGTTACCCGTGGCTCGCGGTCATGAAATTCTCTTATCTCCTCGTTATATTCTGTAACATACCTAGAACACAAATAATTTTTCACACTTTATTGCTGTGCAGTATGACAGAGTGAAATGTACTGTTTGCGTACATGCTGTCAGTTAACCGAATTCTTTGAAAAATCAATCCCATTGTTGAATTGCAAGCCATTTTCTCTTTGATCCTTCCCATACTCAGTAGATGTCTTCCTTAGGCGACTATGCTGATTAATTCTGTACTTGTGTGTTGTTAGTGCTAATAAATGTTAGAATTAAAAAATCACAAACCACTGTCTTCTATGTTCCCATTATGTGAAATGACCACCTCGCAGTGCCTGCCTCTCGTTGTGGTTCTGCGGAGACCCAGGTCTGATTCCAGCTATTCCCATCTCTAGCTCTGGCGGTACCGGTTTGACAGGTGCCGTTTTCAGTCGCACTCCGTGTACCACAAAAGCAATGGTTTTCCGAAACAATGGCCCCGCCTGGTCTCATCATTCATGTGCGAGTTGCTTTTGTTAGCGTGCTAGCCCTAATTGCATTAAATGATTTCACTCTTGTCGACCCCATGCGACTGCGAGGGCTGTAACAAAGCGGTCATGTCAAACATAACCTTTCGTCCGTGTTCTCCCCGCGCACAAGCGGAATGTCGCTGCGCAGAAATCGTACGCCGCCAGGTTAATTCGTATTGATCAGACGTCCGCTGACGGCAGAGCGTGAGTGGAGGTTATATTCATCTGGGGCTGGGGGGGGCAGGGTGAGGGGATCTTTCTTCCTGGCGGGCGAATGCATTCTCCGGCTGCCTTCCCACCAGGCCTGTCGGTGCTTTGTTTAAACCGGGTGCATTAGTTATGCATGGAGGCCACTGAGCTGAATGCCTAGTTAGGAGCGCTTTGTAATGCATGGGCGCTGTCCTTCTGCAAACAAGACCCGTGTCTGTTTACTCTGAGTGACTGGTCAGCCATGAGCAGCGGATGCGCCCTAATTGGCATCCGTTCATCCAATTTCTTTTATTTACTAATTTATTTACTTTTACTCCAAATGTCCAAGGACATCATCCCTGTGTTCCTGACGTGCCGAGTGTCGACTTCCTGTCTTGATTAGTGGAATAATCCTGACGCAGTAATCCTCGCATGCATGTTATGTTATTCGTCTATTGGTTATTGTAGTTTTGTTGTTATTAACTTCACTATTTGGATCTAATTATACATATTCTTGATGAAATATTTAATACTAAAGAAATTGATAACTACTGATATGCAAGACATCTTAGGGCTGATTACAGAGCAATCACTGGGTGAGTAAAAAATAAGCTTGTGTGCCATTTCAGGGACAAACGGGGGCTTTTTCAGCACCCTCATTGGTATTCTACAGCTCTGTGTAACATGTGGGGTGGGGTAGGGCACCGGTGGCGTTTCATACAACTTTAATTGTATTACATTGCTTTGGAGTCCTCCGTGAGATGTGGCTGGATGTGGCTGGTTGGAAGGCTTTTTAATCCGAGGAGTTTCGCCATCTTTTGTTGTGTTTTAAAGGTTGATCTCTGTCAATTGCTGAAACTGGTTGTAATGCAGCTGTTAAAGAACAAAACGCACATGCAGGCCCCCTGAAAAGTTGCTTTAGAAAGCTCTACGCGAGTGCGAAACTGCTGGGTCTGCTGGGTAAAGGGGTGGCGGTCCTGCTGGTGCACGGGTTTGTCGAAAGGTCGTCACTGTGGAGAAGCAACAGTGCTGTAATCTTACCCCTGCGTGACAGACACATGCTGGGATGGTGACTAACAGGGAGCCATGGAAACCGGCCGCCCACACTGAATGGCTCTGCACAGCCCATAATGAGGGCTCGCCTGTTGCTCGCCTGTTGCTCTCCTCTTCTGCTAACTTTCCTTCTGCAGACAGTTAGAATGGTCCTGCCGTTAAAGCGTTATGTTTATCGTTTCGTATTTAACTACTTGTCAGGTTTAAAAAAAATAATAATTTCAGTTTTGTTTGGCGGATAGACATTCCTTGAAACTTCATTACACCGTCCCCGTCCCAGAAAGGGACTCTGTGAGTGTCCCGACGCGGATGACAGCCGAGAGTGCGTCCTTTTTTAGCTTTGTTATCTTAATGAGAGAGAGAGAAAGAGAGACAGAGACAGACGGACCATCTGATTGGGCCCCCATAGGGCCCACGCAGCGAATCACAGTGAGTCACTTAAAATGTTTCTCAGAGGTCTGATGCGCACAGTCCTGGCACACAATGCCTTATTAAAGGCGATGTTGGCGAGCGTCCCACACAGAACCGAACACTCGAAGTTGCCATGGCCCGGCGATAGGGTAAGGCTGAATTGTACAAAAACACCTTTGGCTGTTTTATGATGATTTTAGAAGGTGAAATTTGCCCCGCGCTGATCTTGCTTTACTGTTGACCGGACCGTTGACTACGGTATTTGAAAGCGTTCGGAGACATGACGGTTTATGAGATTTTACTTTGAGTCGGCAGTCGAACAGCCCAGGCCAAACAGACACTTTAATCACCTTCACCTAAAAAAAAAA
>JAOVYW010000044.1:2030094-2041104 GCA_025775045.1 Hiodon tergisus
CCGCTCACACTGCAGCCAAGGGAGATGACATGACTCTCAGGGGAAAAGCTGAAACTGTCAGGGGAAAAGCTGGAACTGTCAGGGGAAAAGCTAGAACTGTCAGGGGAAAAGCTGGAACTGTCAGGGGAAAAGCTGAAACTGTCAGGGGAAATTGTGGTTCTATGGAGCAGGGGCCCTTAGCGACGGCTTGGAAAGGCAGGATGGCCTTAAAGCCATTCCCTGTGAGGACCTGCTCTGAGGGCCCAGACGGAGTGGGAAGAAAAGCCAGCAGCAGTCTATTTGCAGTCATCAGGAAGCGCAGGTGTCACGGCGCCTGTGAGACATTAAGGCAGGTGTCCGCCCAGGCAGTGCCAGCAGGAAAACCAACCTCTGCCGACAACCGTCTCATGCAACCGTGCATTACCACTGATTATGCACCGCCATGCCTCGTTAAGGTTAAACGCGCTGCATCCGTACAGATAAAGAGAAACCAGACCCAGAGACGTCGCTGAAAACGCCACTTCTCCGATGGTACACCCACATGGCCCCGGCATACATTATCCTTTCCCTCAACCCAATTACCATGCAGGGCCCGACAGCATCAGCGGGTGTCCACCAGTAAGAATATAGAATTTCAATTAAGAGTTTGGGTTTTTAAACCAGGAGGGTTAGTGTTCAGGCCAGGTGCTCTCTGTCCCACTAAATGCCTGACAGCGTAGGTGGATGCGTGAATCACTCTGCGTTCACCTGGCTGAAAAACTTTGACTCAAATCAGGGACTGAGAGCCCTATCACTGTCCCTTTCAATAGTGGCCACAAAGGCCTTGGCAGAACGTCGATTCACAGCATCATTTCTGCCCCTAATCACACCATCAGTGCGGAATTGATTGACTTTTTTTTTGGGGGGGCAGGTCTGCAGGAAGCCGACAGGAGACGCTTGTTAGCGACAAACTAGGAGAAGTGCTGCTGATTTAACCTATCCCGGTCCGGGTGGTGCTCTGCGCGACATGAGCTTGATTTGATCCTGGATATTCTAGCTCATAAGACTCAGTCAGGGGTGCACATTTGCTGGCAGAGCTACTCAGGAGACCTGGAGATTGTAAAGGGGGGAACAGCTGGGTATTGTTGGGAATTGGTGTGGGGGTTTGAAAAGACCATTATGAAATATTAATTTGTGACTTATGAATTTTGCTTGCTTGCTAAAACACATAGGCTTTTAGTGATTGTGCAGAATCACTGCTATAGTGCCCGGTTTGGTTTACTTATTGTTTATTATTCAACGTGCAGGCATCACAGCTGGGAGGAAATATTGAACTAAACCTGTGTTGACGCCTGTCTCACCTCAAAGAAGGTTGAAATATGACCTGATGAAAAGGATTTTTCTCCTGGCATTTGACTTAAAAATCAGGTATGTTCAGAGGCATGGCCTGCAACACCCCCCTCCCTGTCCCCAGTGACAGGTTGTGCAGGAAGCAACCATGTGCACCTGCGGTCAGATTTCATTGCGCTGCAGGAACCTGAGAGGGTACCAGGAGCATGGTTTAATTCTGCTACACACGAGTGCTCATGGTAATGTAGAAGAGCGCCGACCTTCTGGGCATTACATGTCACTGGCTTGTTGCTAATATGAGGATGAGCTCCAGCATTGCTGAACTTCAGCAGTAAGTGGGCCTTGGACACTGCTTGTGAACCTGTCACTTGCATTTAACCTAAACACTCACAGACTTGCATTGTGTAGTTTTACAATATATTCAGAACGTTTAAAAATTGCAAACTGATATGCAAGGTGACGGTAACATAAATATAAAATTTTCGATTTGACATTTCACTAGGGTTAAAAGCATAGCTCCGTGTGTCAATGCCTACTGCTTGACCAGGTACGTGCGCTGTGAAATTTCCCCGCATAGCACCGTTCAGTAGTGCGCACCAGAGGAAGTGATACGCTACATTTCTTCTTCTCGAAGGAAGTAATACGGTATATTTTATATTTTTTCACTGCATTCAATGTTGACCTCGTCCTCCAATACTACTGGGAGAGCAACATAGAACACCATTAACGATTGCTATTTGTCTCAGGTGCTTAGGAGAAAGACAACGCGTTGTGTGTTTGATACTGAAGCAGGGTGGGCAACATCGTAGAACAAAACCGTAAATAGCAACCATGATTTCACTGTTGATTGAAAATTAAACCCTAGCGTCCACTGGAATCCAGTGTACTGCAACAGCGTGATGTCTATTAGCCGCAAACCAATAATCAATATAACACCGCAGGCACCGGGGCAATTCTCCAGAACGGGCTTCACGTCGGGTCTGTTACACCAGCAAATCAACAAAATTGCCCGAATTATGCGTAAGTGTGAGTAATATCCGTTGGTGAACATCCACAACCCACATCTGATTAGCTTCTATGAACAGCGCAGTGCCACGTACGGTACAACAACGACGGTACAGCGCAGTGCCACATACAGTACAACAACCACAGCACATTACTTTAAGCATTTTAACGCATAACCATGATTTCTTCCGAGATCAGTAACTAAGTGAAAATCAGATTTTTGAGTATTATCCATTTTGAGCATTATCCACTTTGAGCGAAATCTGAAGAAGAAAAAAAATCTATCCATGTTGTATGCAAACTACACCAATTTATGGGTAGGCCTACTCATAAAATAGCCTAATATTTATTTTAAATTTAACACATAGCCTACATCATTCAACTCTTAAGAGGTATTACATTCTCTCTCCTTGACAGATGCTTGTGTTAATATTATTTAATTTACTGCGCTTTGAAAACAATTATCGGGACACAATGCGACAACTGTACAAACTTTGCGGCGATCGTTCTGTGGGTGGCCGAAACAGAAACATTACATTTCAAAGGATGTCTGGGGTGGGAGCCGTGTGTCTCCACACCACCAAAGCTGAAAGCTAATAAAGCTATTTTGAAAGTGACCCCCTCAGAAGGGAACGGGGCAGTCTACAGAGCAGCTGTTTGGAATCATGACTGAAGATGACGGATACGGTTGTCGTGGAGGGACAAGTCAAATTCAGAGATGGAAAAAAGGTTGTTTAAACGAATTAATTTCTGTTCGTTAACGTTTCAGGAGCGTCTTTTAATATGCGGATGATTGACATGACTTTTCCTGACATGTTTTATTTTATTTGAATTTTCTCGCAGTGGAAGAGTAGGTGGGTGGCGCTCCGAAAGCCTTCCCCTGTAGCAGGTATGTGGCTAACACTTCTGGACTAGACTTGTTGCCTTCCATAAAAGTCGGAACACGACAAGAGTGCCGGTTATTGATGAGTAAAAGTAAAATAAAACCAGCAAGAATATTAAAACCACTTATAACTACATGTATATGCAGTTGTGGGTCTGCTATTGTATGTACGCGTGCGTCTTATTTATTGAATGAAATCAAGCAAGCGCGTTTTTTTCAGTACAACTTTCGGGAGTTCTGTCATCAGTTATCATTGTTTGGGCGCGTGCGGTGCACCGAGCTTATAGAGATACAAACATTCCAAAACTCTAAAATATGTAATCGGATAGTGGTATATTTTATTCATTTTGATATGTAGACGTGCTGGGGTGGCGTGGTTTGAAAATAATCCAGATTTGGCAACATGTTGTGGGGTGGGTTAAGGTCTTAAATTTCATCTTGCTCATTCAGAACTTTACCCCTGCTGAGGCGTGTGTCTAGTGATACTATTAAAAGACGCCGTCAAATCAAATACAGTATTTAAAAAGGCTTGAATAATTATAATTACAAGGTTGCAGTATGTTTTTGTGTCGAGGCCATTTTTTAAATAATACTTCTAGAAGACCTCAATGTGTTGTGTGTGTGTGTGTAATATTTATCCGCACACGCAACCGGTTAACTGGATTTTTATAGTTAAGTGAAATAAATTTGAAAATAGGGCATTTCTTTCTGCATCTTTTATGCATGCAAGATGTATTTCTGTTTTTTTTTTAACAAGTTGTACATTACTTGGGTATGTTTTTGGTAGCAGTGAAAGAACCTCTTATGCTGGGCTTCACATAAGTAGTGCGGCTCTGGGGAGTTGTGCTTTATTTTATTTTATTTATTTATTTATTAATTCATTTATTTATTTATTATTGATCTGTCAATATTGTTTAGTCTTTCATCACACTGTTGCAGTGCTGTTTAGTCATGGGTCCTGTGGTCTGGGCACTGGGCTCAGCCCGTGGACGGACCCTCCTCCACCCTCGCTCCTTGGCCACCTCTGTGCTGTGTGTTGCTTAATGAGTTAGTCCCCAGCTGCACCCCAGGATCACTGGGCCCTTTGAAGTGGCTGACGTGCCGGCGCCCCGCCCTCATGCATGCGATGCGATTTAACTCATGCCTGCTTTTCTGCATGTGAGTGATGGATTATTTCAGGGTTTCTGACATTAATCACCCCTTTAAAACTGTGCAGTTGTGTTGATGAATGTGCTTTGTCAATGCTCCTTGTAGATGAATGTGCTATGTCAATGCTCCTTGATGTTGCTGACAATATACTTCAGAAACACCCCCAAGAGGGGAAGGGCTAATGCTCGAACGCAGAGAAACGCAGTACACATACAGTTTTCGGTAAATGTCCAGCTGTACTGGGGGAATTAACGTGGAAATTGTTAGCTGTTGTCAGTTGCTTTATATGAGAAAGTAACTAAGTACACAATGTAATAATGCAGCAGTTTTAGTTTGGAACCCTCGTAAGGGTACAATTGCATGACCTGCGATGGGATTTGAACCTGGTGCCTTCTGAGTACAAGTTAAACACCCAGTACGGGTGGAACACCAGCAGTTCAGCACTTCAGTTTAATACAGTGTTCTGTTTCACACAACATTTATGTCTCTGTGCTCCTCTTCAGACTGCCTGTTACTGCTGGCATACAAAGACAAGGCAGATAAAACCAAAGGCCACAAGGAGAGGACCAGCGTCACTCTGGAGGATATATGTGGCCTAGAGCCTGGGCCCTCCTATGAAGGGGTCAGCTATACCCTGTCCATCCTCTGCCTGGGCCAGGGGGTGATGCTGGGGTTCGAGAACAAGGAGGCCCTGCTGGCCTGGGACGTACGGATCCGCTACAGCCTCGGGGAAGGTAGCCCTTCATAGGATTTTTTTTGTTTGTTTTTCGTCTCCTCTGGAGTTAACCCCTGGGCCCCCCTGCTGTTGTGTCAGAATGCTTGCGTTGTGCGTGCTTTCACTCGGGGCCGGGGGGTTTACTCTCCCGCCATACGATACTTACTGCAAGTTATAAAAATAAGCTCGGAGAGCAACATTAGGCTGTTCCAATCCCTTAGGGGAGGGGTATTGCATTTTTATAATAAAAAATGTTTTTCTTTGCTCCGAAATGTTCCTCATCATTTTATGAAATCTAAAATGTTGTTATCTAGAATACAGCAATACTCCAAGGTGTTAAGATATTGGAGGACGTTAAAGGCGCTCCGCGTTCAGTGTTGTCTTTGCGCCGCTCTGTTTCTTCTGCAAAATGCTGCACACTGTAAATATCCCCATGGCGTCAGTCTTTGTACACACCATTCCACGCGTGTGACCTCCTCTCTTCTCATGCCGCACTCCAGAATTCCACTCAGCTCTGAATGTGACCCAGCACGCACGTCACCAGCGGGGTCACGCTAAGCATGGGCTCTTGGCGTATTGCTGTGCTTGTGAAGCCCGGACTAAGTACGGATATTTCACGCTAAGGAAATTACATCGACTCTCAGTCTCTCTGCCTCATACAGAGGTGGCAAACCGCAGAATGTTTTTCTCCTCTCCACACAAGTGCAAGGTCAACTCATTTTTGTCGTTCATCTAAAAGAGGCCACGGGGACAAAGTTACCGCTGACGACTTTGATGGAGCAGAACTGGTTCCGCAGAGAGCTGCCCGAGGTCAATACCAGCCTGTGCGGCGTGATCACCAGCTGGGGGGTCCGTCAGGGAAGATCGTAGCTGCTTGTTTAACTCTGTCTTTGGGGAGAGTCGTATGAGTCAGGTGGGAGTGATTTTCTCCAGTCTTCCATTGTCCCGGTGCTTCTCCTGTGGAGCAATAGGCTTGAGAGAATATCCCCCGCCCATGGCTGGTTTGGCTCACAGGGGAACCAGGCTGTGCTTTTACTGTGCAGCGCAACACGGCGCGGTCAGTCCGTCTCGACGCATCATCAACAGCAGGAGCGATGACAAGTGGTGGTTGGCGGAGTGGTGAGGGGGTGGTTTTATTGTTCTTATTAACACCATCAATCTGGCGACTGACAGCCCCTACTGACCTGCGTCATTAAGAATTCTCCTGTCCATGTCGGCTGTGGTTGCCACCCCAGGGGATTGGTGAAGATTCATGCTCTCGTATATACATACACACTAACGCACTCCTGGCCCACAACCAACCACACACACACCTATGCACAAACACGCATAGGCTCCTACACACAAATGCACACGCATAGGCTCCTACACACACACACACACACACACACACACACACAAGCAGAACCATTGCTAAGGCCATCAGTCTCATTATTTCTTACTGCATTGATTAAAATGGTCATAAAACACATTTCATTTTTCCTTTGAGCTGTATTTAATTTTGTTTTCTGCCTACACTGAGCGCACATATCCACCCATTACTTTTTGAGTCTGTAGGGCTTCTGTGGGCCTAATTGACTGAGATACGCTGGCAATCAGGCCACTGTTTGTACTCTGCTTTGATGAGCTCATCGTCTCTGGTCCTATGAAACTGCAGCTGCTGTGCTGTATTGAACCTGAGGGCCCTTTCTTTTCCTCCCCAAGTCCACAGGTTTTGCGTGGGCGTCCAGCCAGGCACCAAGCTGGAGAGCGGGCCTGCCACCCTGCACCTGTGCAACAACCTGCTGGTGATCACCAGGGACCTCCCCCCGGCCATTGTTGGCCAATGGCGGCTCTCCGACCTGCGGCGGTACGGATCCGTGCCCAACGGCTTCGTCTTCGAGGGCGGCACGCGGTGTGGCTACTGTGAGTTTACTTGTTTCACACTCATAGGTTAACATTTTAACCCCCAGCGAATGGATGCCCTAACATGTGGGAGGATGCCCTGTAGTGCCCAGTGATTTGTTAACGGTGCGGTCGAGCGATGCAGGGTGTATGACTTGTTCTTAGCGACTGGCTTTTATTTAGGTGAACTTTTGTTTTAAGGAAGGTTTCGGCTGTCAAAAAAAGAAAGCAAAAGTCTCTTTTCCCCCAGGGGAAAAACCTAGAGTCGTCTAACAAAGGCTTGCTGTTTTTGCAGCATTTGTTGTTTATCTACCTCAGAGATCAAAAGTAATGCTGAAATAAAGCCTTCTTGATGTATTGCTGTGGGAGGAGCAGGGACTAGGTAATTTGTTACTGTTTGTGGTCAATCCAATTACCTATTAGCCTTGTTTCGCACTGCCTGGTGGCGGACGCCTCCAGAAGCATTCTAGGCGTCGTCTGATACGTTTTTATTGAGTCATCTCAACCCTTCTGTGACCTGCCATGTGTCAATCATCATTTGTTCTCCCCCGTTGACTGTTGGATGTGATTTGTTTAGGAATATTGATCCATTTCGTCTCCTATTTAGTGTTTCCATGGAGTCCCCTGTTGAGGGACTCGTGCCAACTGGCAGCTATGGAATAATCCACGTACGACATGCTGTTTTAAATGACTGGCGCTACTGGGGCCCTAGGAGGGAACTGCAGTGCCCTCCACAAGTATTGAGACAGTGAAGCCTTTTTTCTTATTTTGGTTCTGTAGACCAGGTATGGATTGGAAATCAAACTATTACCACTATGTGAAAGTAGACGTTAGTTACACCGTTTCCAAAAAATCACAACACTGCTTATACATAATCCCTCTACTTCATGGCACCGAAATTATAGGGACAATTTGCTTGAGGGGCGTTACTGGTTAGTCAGACGTGTAACGTCGCATCATTGTTGCAGACATGAGAGAGCTGTCTACGTCTAGTCTTGATTTAAGGCATAGTGTTTGGCTTTGGAGTCTGCTATTGGTGTCTGTCTACACAAGGACCGAAGAGGTGTCAACGAAAATCAAGGAAGCCGTTATGAGGCTGAAAAATCAGAAACCGTAGGCTTACCAACAACAACAACAGTTTGGAACCTTATCAAAAAGAAAATGCAGTGGTGAGCTTAGCGATCCCAAATGGCTTGGTAGGCCAAGGAAGACCTCTACAGGGGATGCCTGGAAAAGACCCACCATAATTAACAACAACTGATCGACAGATCAGGAATGCTCTCCAGGACGTCGGGCTGGATGAGAAGTTGTGCACCAGAGAAGATACTCAGCATCAGGTAGGGTCAATGGTGGGTCAACTTTAGGTAGTTCAAAGGGTTGGCGATCAAATACTTATTTTGGTGCTTAGTTTGGACATTAATCGGTCCCACTACTTCTGGGTGGAATGGAAAGTATTGTCATGTCTAAAAGGTGTAACCGATATGTACACAAAAACCCTCAAGTGTAAGCTGAGTCTGTATAATTTACACAATGTGATTTCATTTGATTTCAAATCCGAAGTTTTGTAGTATGAAGACAGTAGAAGACAAAATGCTTCACTGTCCCAATACCTATGGAGGGCACTGTACGCCTTTGTGGTTCACCTCTCTGAATAAGGGCAGATGTGTAAATAAAAATAGTTCTTTCTCCATGTTTAGTTGTACAATCATTTGTACTCATTGCTCTGGGGTCGTTTCAGTAAATGCCCAGTTAGAAGTGTGAATGAGTCATGCTTTCAGTTGTGAAATGTAGAAAAGATCACAAAGCACATTGCAGTATGCAACACAGCAACGTATACAGGGATTTCTGTAGTTGGCCAGTTTTCAAATTGACGGATTCACTTCACAGATACACCTGCCTTTTCAGATGGACATCTTTGCATGCCTGATTATAAATGTGGCAACAGGGAGACACTTTTAACTGAGCAGAGGGTGCATTCTTCTTCACAACACTTCTACAGTCCAATTAAACACCAAGGAGATTTTATTTCTTGGTTTCTAACCCTAAACACATTTATGTTTAGAGTTTGACTACTATTCTTTTTGCTGTAAATCAAGATTTACATTGTTTGTTGATTGGCAAGTAAATACAAGGTAAATGACAATGGTTTTTACACTTTCTTTGGTCAGTCGATTCTGATGGCAGTGTCAGTAAGATTTTTACCATGGCATATGCAAAGTGTGCTTTCTTCCGTTATCTCCCTGAGGGTGCCACTTAAAAAATATAACATTTATTGTTGCAAATACATCAGTGAGTTGCAGATCTTATGTCTGATTTCCGTATAGGAGAAGTAAACCTCTGGAGATGTTTCTCTCCACCTTGTTTTCTGGATGGTGATTGACAGTCAGAATTACTTTCTGTCTTATTTTATGTTAAAAATAGGGCTAAATAATCCCCTAACCTCTTTAAGGCTGCATGTAAACCAGGAACTTGGGCCTACAGAAATAACTGTTAGACCCAAAGGATTGCATTTCATAATTCAGAAATGTACGCTATAAATACGCAAGGCGCGTTCTCATCATTTGTGCCGAGAATAGCAATTTATTTTTTCCGTCCAAATATTTTCCAAAAAAAACGACTAACTGAGTGAAGCCACCCAGAATAATATTGGGCTTGCTGATATGTGCGAGCTCTGCTCTCCTTGTCTCGTTTGGTTGTAGTCTGGGCAAAGTTCCTCAGTGCTGATTCCGTGTGTATGTGTATGTGAGTGTGTCCTAAGGGCCACCTAACACAAAGTGAATTGAATGAAAAAGGTGGCTCTGTTGAAAACAACAGTATAGTTGTGTGTAGTAAACAGTGAAATTTTGGCAAGGCTGGGCCCTGGAGACAACGGTTGGAGTTTAGCGTTGATGGATGGCTCTTGGACAGCAGGCTGGAGTTGCTCAGTCTGGATCTTCTGCGCAAAAGGATGTCCTTTGTGATTGATGAGCTCTCATGTTTTCATCTCCTGGAAGTGCTAGGAGTAAATAGCTGCTTGAACGATTGACAAGTCTTCCGATCTTGGCAAAAACACCACTGCCCTCCGGTCATTCCAAGCACCAAGGTCACCAAGTGCACAGGCTGCGCAGAAGCTTCACCGCTGTCTCCACCACAGACGCCTCGTCCAGACAGGGTCACCGACTGCGCAGACTGTGCGGAAAGCTCCACCCTTGTCTCCACCACAGACGCTTGGACGGGTCACTCAGTGCTCATTATTCACGGGCCCCACTTGATCCTGGGCGATCCCTGGAGCTAGCCCTGGTCCCAGATGGACATAGAGCAGACCGAGCTGCAGCCTAGGCAGGGATTGTCTTTCAGACCCCCCAGCCAGCTGACAGGTGACGCGAGCGGTGCTGTCTGTAGTGAGCTGTGAGTGAAGGGGCCCACCGGGAGAGGCTGTTGTCATAAAACCAGTGTTTACCGGTCAAGTAAGACTAATGTGTGCTGTTAAAACCACCCGACACAAAAGCAGTTGGTGATTAAGACTTTTATTGAAAATCTATATGGATTTGTAGGGCTTGTGAGTATTTCAAAAAAGCCGCGACGTGTTCCAGCCATAAAAGTCTTTAGGACGACACAACGTTTGAGACTGATGGCTTGCGCAGTGAGGCAGTGTGACTTTGCACTGACTTGGAGTTTAGATAGGACCTTTGCCTTCCCTCCCGGGAGCCACACATTTACATTTAGATTTAGAGGCTTGACCTCCATGTATGGATCAGGGGAATGGTTTGCTCCTGTGCTAGGAGATCGGCCCTGTGACTCAGACGTTATTAAATGTAGACGAGATCCATGACAAATCAGTCCCTTAAAGTACTGCTTTAACGGTGGACTGGGTGAGTGCCCCACAGGTGTTCCACTGGCGAAGGTGTTCCTTACCCTCTGTCATGTTAAATGAATTGAATAAACAACTGCTATTGCTCTGATAACCCATAGAAGATGATGTTGGGGTTAGACAGGTGGATTTGCTCTGTTTTTGCCATAGAAGCAGATGTTTGGGTTAGACAGGTGGGTTTTCTCTGTTTTGCCATAGTAGCAGATGTTTGGGTTA
>JAOVYW010000044.1:2045317-2059398 GCA_025775045.1 Hiodon tergisus
TTTGCCATAGAAGCAGATGTTTGGGTTAGACAGGTGGGTTTTCTCTGTTTTGCCATAGTAGCAGATGTTTGGGTTAGGTGGGATTGCTCAGATTTGTTTTCCGTGCCCTCGTGGAGGGCTCTGCGGCACCAGCATGTGAACATCTGGCGATCCGATGTGAGCCGAGGGCACCGCTGCCATGGCCGCCTCGCGTTCCAACTGCTCCTGGGTGTCCCGAGAGCGATGGGCAGCGCCAAGTTTGGAGCAGGAGGGCACCTTTGCTCTTCCAACACAGAGGCTAATCTTCTAATTTTGATAGATGGTTACAGAATGCAATCCAGCATTAAAAGCCGGATGACAGATTTGATAATGTTATTTATCTCATAAATCTTCTGTTGGTAGAGGTCACAAGACTGGGGACTGGTTCCTTCTCTGTACAGTGTTCTTTGAGCTAATGTGAGGGGGAGATAAGTCTGCATGTCTGAAGGAAACTTACCAAAGTGATTTTTGTTTGTTGGGAACTTCTTCACGTGTAACGGTGGTAAGTTTAGTGTTTTTAACAGATGCCTATAATGATACAGTTAGTGACATTTGGTTGAACAGCTTGGCAATTTGGCAGTGTTGTGGTACAAACACACTGGAGCTGAAGGTGGATGTTATATTGAATCACACAGGCCGGGGAAGCCCGGCGTTGTGCTAGGGAAAATATGAGTACCTGCGCATGGACCCCACCCAAAATAACCCGGCTGATGCTCATGCCGTCGTCCTCCGCGACATGTCGCGAATGTCGTGAGAATGTTAGCTGGGAAAGCGCAGCTCTGGAGAGGTGGCATTGCGCCGCGTTTAGTCAGAGCATTACTAACTCTCCACAGTGTTCCTCTATGACGGCATTTCTGTCACCAAGTTGCCAACTCCACAACAAAAGGCTTCTGTTCAGGGGTCTCCTTAAAAAAAAAAAAACCGCCCCTGCACTCCTCCCTCCTCCCTGCTCCCCAGCGTTAGCCGCGTGCCA
Organism: Hiodon tergisus; assembly: GCA_025775045.1. Lineage (NCBI taxonomy): Eukaryota > Metazoa > Chordata > Actinopteri > Hiodontiformes > Hiodontidae > Hiodon > Hiodon tergisus. Next base: position 2,046,309 of record JAOVYW010000044.1, read on the forward strand.
GTGTTGTTTTGTAGAATGGCTCTCTCGGTGGGCATGTGCCTTCTCTGCAGGAAGTCGAACGACATTATCTTCCCAAGTGTGGGACTTTAACACGGTGATTAACTGCTGAATTCCACCTCTCTCTGACAGGCTGTTTCTATGCCTTTTCTCTGTCACGTCTCTCTCACAGGGGCCGGCGTTTTCTTTCTGTCCTGCGCCGAGGGGGAGCAGCTCAGCTTTCTGTTCGACTGCATCGTCCGCGGCATCTCTCCGACCAGAGGCCCCTTTGGACTGCGGCCAGCCCTGCCAGGTTAATATAGGAAGTCTAGGGTGTCGGCGCTGGCCCCGAAGTTGCCGCGTCCAGCACTTGCTGTTCTGTAGTAGAGTTACCGGCCGGCCGGGCGGCGCGGTGGCGGGGAGTGGTTGGGGGGGGGGGGGTGGAGTAGTTATCATTCTGGGATGTCACCCAGCAGTCTTTCTCCATTAAATGAACATGGCCACCCCCTCCCCCATCCCCCATTCATCTGTCCCGTGTGGCCCTTTCACAACAACCCACATCCCTCGTTAGCCAAGGCACACGCCGGAGAGGGCCGTTGGAAAAGGATCTGCCCCACACGGGGCACGAGGCGCGAGCCGTATGCACCGCGACACACAGCTGTGACAGGTGCTGTTCTTCAAACCGCGCCACGCTTTCTCTGGGACACTTGTCTCCCATTGGCTGTTTGACTTGTTATTCCCGTTGCCGCGGTTACTGGCTTTCCCTTTTTTCACCAGGTCTGTAAAAGTTTGACAGCGTGAGTGGTGAGTGTTTTGAGTGCAGTCGTTTTTGAAGCTTTGCGACGAGGGATTGGCTGTGACATTGTGGCCTCTGTGGAATATATGTGACCTTTGGAATGACCTCTTGCTCACGCGGTTTCCATGTGAGAGTTGTTACCAAAGCCCTGCTATTTGTTTTAATTTTAACTCCAAAGTGTTATGGATTTCTGTTGTGTGACCCACCAACCCCCCCCCCCCCCAACCTCCCATCAAAATTAGCCTGAATGAATTGCATTACATCACCGCAGACATGCCCGTTTACACCGGCCGTTCCGGCGTCTTCGCCCTCCGCTCGCTAACGGCTAACCTTGTCTGTAATGACGGAATGTAAACCGCGTGTTGGGAAGAGCTTAACGGGCTCAAAGTGTTCGAGGAGCCACCCGGCTTAGGAGAGCTCTTCAGTCGGGGCATTGTTACCTAATTGACGTTTCTAAGAAAAATCCTCATCCCGGAGAGCTGAGGCTTACCTTCAAAGGGAAAATGACTTAATTCAGCTGAGCTCCAGAGGGCCAGGTGTCTTCCACAGCGCATCGTGGGCGCCGGGGCTCAGCTGCGCAAGAGCAGTAACACTCGGGCATCTTGCTGATAGTCGCACTCAGTGATGTATAATTCTCCCACGCAAAAAATATTTATGTGAGTAAAACCTCAGTGAGCGAGATGTTTAAAAATCACACGACTTCAGTAGTTGGCTGCAGTATGATATAATTCTACATTCAGTTATGATACTTTTTAGTGTTCTCTGATCTCCAATCAAATTATTATTTTAGCAGCCTGCATTTATCAATTAAAAGTTAGTTAACATTTTAATGTTTGATTTCAAACTAGCAAACTTTGGTTGATGGATGTTCATCTTTTTTGAGGGTGCGAGACGTTGAAAGGATTCCATGCCCTCTCTAGAAAACCGGCTCTATATATATCTACTCTATAGATCTGGTCCGTATAGATCATAAACCCTTTAGTACCGCTGCCACTTTAAACTGAGACATTCGTTGCCGTAAACGTGCTATATTTAGCTCCAGGGAGTAATGTGTCGACTGACACAGTATGCATAGTGACAAGGCTTGCCTTCTGTTTGAAGGGCCAGTGTAAATAGTTGTGACATTGACAGTGTTCTATACACATATATTATGGAATACCACCCCCATCCCACCCCCCTCGAAAAGGGTCTGACCCCTTAAAGCAAACTGATCTGTTGAAGTAGTTTGTGGTTCGGTGTGTGTATAATGCATAACCAATTTAAAATGTGTTTAAAAAAATATTTCCTGCATGTGCCATAGCTCTGATGTTCATCTGGATGGCTACGTTCCTCAAAACATGCACTGATATTGATTTGAAAATGTAATAATGACAGCGAGAGACATTTTATCGACACGTCATGTTCAATACACGTTATTTAGTGCTCAGTTCATCTCACACTCATTTGTAATTTCCGTTTTCCTTTCCAAGCAAATAGAAAAAAGAGTTGTTGTCATGTTGAGATAATTGAGATAATACCAGGATTCTGTAAATGCGTTTCATGTTCAGTTTAAGACAAAATTGAGGCTCTTTGAGTAAAGCCGAAAAACGGGATAAAATCAGCATGGTCCTAGGGCACCTATTCAGTGAGCTGGTTTTTACCCAAGCAACCACACATTGGGCTGTGGACACTTTGACATTGCTTGATAATGATGTACCATTATTGAAAGAAATTTGTAATATTATAAAAGACATACTGCTTTTAACTTTTTTGTTGATCTGTTTCTCTTGAACATGCATGTCAGTACTCAAGTTAATTTGGATTAATTTAGGCAGAAGGGCAATTTATCCATGATTTGCATGGAAATGTCAATTTGTTTTGTTGGGAACTAAGCATATATTTTGCAGTACAGTTACATTTCTATGATGAAGTGTGGGTTCTGCCAGTTTTAGGTTACAGTGTGAGCACATCCTATCCACCTTACTGATCGATCACGTCTGCCTTCCCCTCTCTAGTACCTCCCCACTCCTCTGCTGCATGGTGCTCTGGGCCCTGTGGTTTGTTTAGGTGTCTCCCGTTCTTTGTATATTGTACAATGTTTCAGGGTTTAATGACACGCGCGGCTCCTCTGCAGCATGGGGACCTGTAGGGTGCTGTATGTGTTTCAGGGTTTAATGACACGCGCGGCTCCTCTGCAGCGTGGGGACCTGTACGGGGCTGTATGTGTTTCAGGGTTGTTTAATGACACGCGCGGCTCCTCTGCAGCGTGGGGACCTGTAGGGTGCTGTATGTGTTTCAGGGTTGTTTAATAACACGCGCGGCTCCTCTGCAGCTTGGGGACCTGTAGGGGGCTGTATGTGTTTCAGGGTTGTTTAATGACACGCGCGGCTCCTCTGCAGCGTGGGGACCTGTACGGGGCTGTATGTGTTTCAGGGTTGTTTAATGACACGCGCGGCTCCTCTGCAGCGTGGGGACCTGTACGGGGCTGTATGTGTTTCAGGGTTGTTTAATGACACGCGCGATGTCGATTCTACGGATCAAGTTGCATAAACAATAAAATAAACAATAATAACATAATACACAACACAACACAATACACAGAAAACGGTAACAAGTGAATAGAGCAGCAGTAAATATTGCAATCGTAAAGACAGAGACAGTAGACAGTGCAAAAATATTTTTTTTAAGTGACAGTGCACAGTTATTTGTATGTTTGTGAGTACTATAGATGATTATGGGGGTGAGATGTTGGCTGGTGTTCAGGGCTCTGACAGCTTAGGGGAAGAAGCTGTTACAGAACCTTTTCCGTTCGAGTCCTGATACTGCAGAACCTCCTGCCAGATGACAGAGGGACGAACACACTGTGTGAGGCTGTGCCGATAACGATTTCTGGTTGTCGGCAAAAATCCACATCGATAGTTTTCCCCGTTGTGTCCAGTGCGGTAGCGGCTGGGAAGGGTGCGCTGTAGTTGTATAATAAGTAATTAATTTATTGACTAGATGCTGCATTAATAGAGAACAGCAAGTATGTTTGCCGACAATCTGACAGGACGCTAACATTAAAGCTATCCTCAAGCGGTTGGAACAATGTGACAAAAAAAAAATCCTACTCGGATGTTTAGATGTCAGGAATGTTACAATTTATTACCATCTATTTGCTTTAGCCACGTTTGTGTTTTAGCCAGCTAAGTTGTATATTTAAAGGTAGTGAGTGATTTGAGAGATCACATCATAATCATAAGCGGTGTGTGTGTGTGTGTGTGAGACGAGTTTCTCACGGAGAATTTAAACTTATCTTATAGAAGCCTTAAAAAAAAAGATAAGAGATTGCAATTATTTATTTGTTTGCCCTAGTTTCACATTAAAGTGAAAATCACCAGAAGTGAAGCCACTGTTGTCTTGGTTTTAGGGTAATAAAGAGCGTTTACCTCACGCTTTTCATGAGAAGAGAAACCTGGCATGTAAAAAGTGTAAAATGCTGTCTACATACTGTTCATTGTTAGTTGATGTAAATTTTAACATTTACTAAATCTATTTTTATTTAATTTTAAGGTGTATCTCTTAACATTAGTTAATGCATTTACCTTATTGTAAAGTGTTACTCTTTGGTTCAGTTTGGATGTATACATTTTATTTACTTCATATATTAACATTTATTTTATTTTAAAAAGCACAAATATTTTCGTGGTTCAGTCAGTACTGTTTATTTTTGTAATAAAGTTCAGCGTTATTGTACTTTAGGTGTTGTTTTTTCATTCCATATCGATTTTAAAAACTTTCGGCCGATTAATCGGTTATCGGCTTGTCTTCCCAACTTAGTTATCACATCGGCAAAATCCTATATCGTATCGGGCTGTTTGCTGTTGGTGTAATGAACTGCAGTCAATGGATCTGTATTGTGCCTTGGGTTATCCCTTACTGGAAACTTCAGTAATAAGTTTGCTGATTTTCTGGAGCCACTCAACCATATAATTGGCAGCAAAGCAAAGTTAGCCGAAGTTTAGGCGTGTGTAATGTCGTGATCGTTGCTTTTACTGAGAGATTGAGATTGGTTTTCCTTTTTTGGTGTTTTCTCCTGTCTTTTATGGTGCCATCTGTTGCAGACCCCAACGCCAGCCCGGGCTCCCTGGAGGAGAGGGTGAACCAGGAGGCCCAGGAGCTGGAGAAGCGTCTCAGCCTCCTCTCGCACTGCAGCCGCCAGAGCAGCACAGGTAGCGCAGCTAGCCGGCGCGAGGAAGCGTCGCCGCTGGGTGTCGCTGGGCGCGGGTGCCATCACTTCTCTCCTTGCTGTTAACAGCCTCTACCTCCAGCTACGGCCCCTCAGTGGCCAGCGACGAGCGGAGCATCTCCAGCTCCTCCTCGGAGGCCAGCCACTCAGACACCAGCATAGGGAGCCGCCTGACGCTGTGGGCCGAGCCGGCCAAGGCTCCCCTGGGCCCTGCCGAGCCCCCGTGCCCGCCCCCGACCAAGAGCGCGCTGCATGCTGAGGAGAACCTTTGCGCCGCTGTCCTGGCTGGAGCCAGACCCCCGCCCAGGCCTCCCCGCCACCGGGGGCTGCAGGAGATCGGGAGGCAGAGCTCGGCGGACAGCGGCATCGCCACCGGGAGCCACTCCTCTTACTCCGGAAGCTTCTCCTCCTACACCGGGAGCCTGGACGCCTGCCCGGGGGACGAGTTTGGGTCCCTGCTCAGCCTGCCCGACCATAACCTGTGCACCTGCCCACCTTGTGAGCCCCCGCGAGGACTCGGGTCCGAGTACCAGGTTCCTAGCTCGCTCAGGCACCTCTACGACACCCCGAGGAGCCTGCTCCAGGGCTTTCCCCAAAAGGACCAGGCAGGGGCTAAGGCCATGGTGGGCGAGGTCTGTGGGGACGCCGCACCGAAGTTGCCTCCCCCACACAAACAGGGGCAGACGACGGACTGCCGGGCAAGCGAGGCGGCGCCCCCTACTGGAGGCTTCACTGAATCCTTCCAGCCTGGGATGTCGAGAACGCAGTTTGCCGCCTGCCCCATCTGTGGAGGGCTAAAGGTATGTGAGCCCAAGTTGTTGTTCTCTTTCTTATTAGCACCATTCCTTGCCTCCCACACACCTGTACGTTTTCTTAAAATGTAACTAAAAATGCACAGTTTACATGTACGTTACTATGAGAAAAACATACCTGAATCTGTTTAAACTACGTCATGCAAATTTTTATTATTTACCTTCTGTGAGTCCAAATCCACTTTCAATGAATTTTAGAGTTAGGGTTAGTCAATTTGTGAGTCAGACAGATATGGCTACTATGATGCAACAATAAAACCTTCAATCGTTTTGAAATGCAATGTCTGTCTTTTGCCTGTCCTCATAAAAACGTGTTTAAGTTGTCCTTGTCAGATTCGTGTTTTTTTTTGCTGGATTTCACTAGTCAGTTTTGAGTGTTGAATGCAGATTTAAAAAAATGATTTGATTTATATTTCTATGATCTGGTGACTCAAAAGTCAGTTATTTCCCTTGAGTTAGTGTGTGCTCTGGCATAGTTACCCTGAGCTAGAATGCAATTCCTCACCCAAGTTTAGTTTAGTTTACCCCCCGAGTCACGTAACTGTGACTGAAAAGGGCTTGGACCTCTGTGTCGTTTGATTGAGGCCAGCCTGCAGCCGTCCGATGCCGTGCCACATCTAACAACTGGCCTGAGCAGAAGGTTTGGGTGCCCTCCTTCCGCCCAGCTCTCCCAGTCATAATTACCCAGTGCAAAATCTCACAGCACCGGGTGTTGGAACTTTGAACCGAGGCAGTGCCAGGCTGTTTCCCAAAAGTGTGAACATTGCACTTTCAAGCCAATTAAGACCGTGACTGACATTAAGTTCTGGCTGGTCCCGGAGATGGATAGGGCAGACGCCCGCGTCTCATCTCGCTGTTGATGTTAATGCTTCCTCGTTAATCTCTCCCGCTGGGCTAAAGTCACATTTTGCATCTAATTGGGCCTTCCCTTCTGATTTATTATATCTGCTCTTAACCGGCTGCCTCCGGCCTCGACTGTTCCTGGACCGCAGTTTCTGCCGTTTACCTTCTCTTGACCCCTCCACCTGTTAACCAGAGTCATTTAGTCCCCTGTCATTCTCGGCTGAGTTTGGACAGACAGATTTACACGGACTCCTCCTGACTACCGTTTCATAATGGTCTGTTGCAATCTATCAATGTTTATTTGTTTGGCACACTTACAGACTTTCAGCACAGATGCAAGACACAATAACGTCATACAACGGCCAAAGCCTAGTAATGGTACCACTGTGTCTCTGGGCACTTTCACAAACACAGGCTGAGCAATTTTACACCTCACATTCAGGTCATTCATGCGGAACACCAGATTCTGCTCTAGTTCCGTAATGGTTCTGGAAATCATGTTAAAATAAAAACCAGGTTCTGTAATCGGACTGTAACGAGACACTAGCTCTGATTTTCTGTCTCAATCTCGATGGGATCTAGAAATTTCCTTTGTAGCATGGCTGTTTTTAGTGTGAGGATATTGATTTTTTAAATTAAAATATTTGCTTCACAATGGGGAACTGCATGTGTGAAACAAAGGTTTATCTACTGTTAGTGGTTTGAACTCATTTCGTGACTTGGATGGCTGTGGAATCACTCGGCAACTGTGGAGCTGGTTGTACTAGTAGCTGTGGTGAATCTGACTAAACAGCTGCTAAAGTTAAAGGGGGAATTTGACGCTGGCGTGTGGAAACTGTAGGGGTTTGGTAGACATGAGGATGGTGCCATCACAGCCTGTGCACATGTTACTGGGGTGTGAGGGTGTGAGTGTGTGCAGACCGCTCATGTCTTCCTGAATTAGGCACCATTCCCCCGCCTCCAGCACACCCTGAATCTCAGTAAATGCTACGGCGAAGCTGGTTGCAGTTGTTGGATTTGAGTACACGGTGAAAACGAGTGAGAGGAAGTCGCTTGGTCAGTGAGATGCCCCGGTTATTTGGTTGTGGCTGCAACGGACCTGACTACCAGTTCAGCTTCATTAACCCGCGACTGCCTGAGGCGCTTATGTACAGAATGGGCCCGTTTCTGAGGATCTTTCCCTGCTGATTACCCTCACAAGCGTTGTGAGTTGAAATGGGTGACACTGCTTGAAGACGACTCTGGAAGTTAGTCGTAGCAAATCTCAACTATTGCGATCATAAAACTGTTTCTAAGAATGACATTCTCCACCTATGCGTAGTAGGTAGCCAATGGAGTGGCGTCTTGAACCTGAAGCCCTTCCCCCATGTCTCTCTCCTCGCCACTCCGCGTGACTCAACCTCTCTCTCCTGCTCTCTCCCCTCGCTCATTTTTACAGCTCTAACTCTGCTTGTCTGCTTGTTTTAGGCTCGTGTTAGATGGCGTTTAACGCAACGCTGCCCCTCATCATTGGAGTCTGAAAGTTTACAGCTTTCTTATCAGAAGCAGGAAAAATTAGTTCATGGTGGATGCACAGAAATTCACCAGCTGTTAAATGCACTTTTTTTCTCTGTTTATGAACAGTCTTTTTGTCATCTTAATAGTTTGTGTGTTATTGAACATCAGTGATATGTTAAGCTTAAAAAATACAAAACTGTATTTTTCCCATCCAGTGCAGTCATTCGTTTAATCTTAACTACATTACCCATGAGCAGTGGTATTCATCAAGGAAAAAATATTATATACAGGTAAGAGCTTCGGTGTTGGACATTAATTGTGCATTCATGTCTGAAGATTTCTTTTTAACCAAATAAATTGACATTTTATTGAAGTGTGAATCCTTTCTGTTGAAAACTGCCATTTATGTTTTTTTTAATCCTTCCTGACTCTGATGTTTGAACCTTCTCAATGTTTCTCCTCGGTTTTTGGTTTTTGTCCTTCTTCCTGTATTACTGCAACGTTTTCAATCTTTCTGCATGAACAACTAAACAAACTCCTTTTGATGGATCTCTTTCCAGATGTGAATGAGTTGACTTGGCCTTTCTTTGCGGCTCTTTGTGTATCAGCTCTGGGTTATATGGATCCTGTACAGCTTGCGTTTCAGCGACTGAAAGCCTGTGGAAAGCGCTGCAGCAAAGCCCCCCCCCCCCCCCCCTGCACCGCGAGAGCCCTGGCGATTAGGGCTAGTCTGAGGAACGGCGCGCGATAAGACTCTGAGCATTGGCCGTACTCTGAAGTCGCGCAGAGCGGTGGCGTAGAGGCCCGGCCGCTGAGTCTCAGCAGCACTCCTGTGTAGTTCTCTGGTTTGTGTGCAGTGCAGAGGAATCGTTAGCATAGGTTTCAGTCCTTGGCCAAAGCCTAAAGGGCAGCCTCTTTCCCCTGGACTAACGGGAGGCTTACTGCACCTTTCCACAGGCAAACAGCCTTTTCTTCATTTGATGGCTGCAGTTCTGTGTTCACTATTCAATTCAACTAGGACTCATTAATCTAAACGTTAATACAAGACTTTTATTATTTATTATTATATGTTATTATTGTAAACACAATGTATAGACTGTTTTGTGTTACACAAATGTTAAATATGACCTCGTAGATTAATGGCTTGTGTTCATATAAATTATTTTAAAATTAAGTTTTATTTTTCCTTAAATAATCAATTTCATCCTGCCCTTCTGTTTCAGTCAACCTGTAGCCTGTGTGTCAGAAATGTCTAGCATGTTGGCGCCACTATATTCTAATAAAGTCTCTTCTTCCCGCCATGTTTTTTAGGGAACAACGCTCTTACATTCAGGATTCTCACCTATGCCAGTAGTACCAGGTAAGTCTGCTTGTGGATGTGTGAGTGTATGTCATGTGGAGACACAAAGGCCTCAGTGTTAGAATGGTGTGACACACTCTGATGTGTACCTCTGGGGGGTTTGCCTGTGTCGCTCCGTCTTCTACGTCTTTCATTGCCCTTGGTGAAAACGTTCTTTTTTCACCGCTCAAAGAACCAAGTTATTTACATTAATGTATATTAAATACATACGCGGAATACAGGACGTTGAGACATCCCTCAAATTTGAATCTACACGTAGCATTTCAGTGAGCTTTCAGTACGCTGAATCCCAACCAGAGAGAAGGGTAGCCAGGCACAAACAGAGCTGGCAGCTTGCAATGACTGGCTTCTCGTTGCCACGAGAGACATTATGGGAAGAGCAGCCGATTAAAAACAATACCACCCAGTGGGAAAGCCTTCCAGAACTGCCATCGCTCAGGTTTCCACAGCCCTGTGATTTACTGACAGGACCGCACCTTTAACCAGCCCCTAGTTACCTGCCCAGTATCTTGGAATATATTTTCTTAAAGACAGGGGCTTTTACATTTTGTGAGGGTGCATTGACCAAGCCAGTGGAAACCTTCATCTCAGACAGTCTTTTCTAGTGCTTCTCACTGCTACTAGCAGTAAAATGAATTCCCCAGTGTTCTGTTGATTTGGTCTCTCGTCTTCCCCCTGCTTCTGAATCCGTCGGTCGTTGATATGTTTTAATTAATATTTTAATGCATAGCGGTTAGGAAAAAAACCTTTTAAAGGAGAAGGCAGACTTTTTACAAATATAGCCACTGAATTTATTTTATTTTCTCCCCATTTTGTTCTACCAGTTGTACACTGCACTGTTTTATTTACTAATGCATCTCTCTCTCTCTCTCTCTCTCTCTCTCTCTCTCAAACTTGTATTGAATTTGTGTTCTCTACAGACAAGAGGCCGAAAAGGAAGGAAGAGAAGGGGAAAGTGGGCGTGGCGTCTGAGGTAGGGCCGCCATGTCACCACCCACCCCCCGACTGCTCGAGGCTCAGGCTTCTAATGAAACATCTTTATGGGTGCTTGAAAGCCGCTGTAATGAAAAAGTCTGTAAACTGTATTAAAAGAAAAGTTCCCAAATGTAATTGCGCAGCTTAGCGATGGGAGTGAGATGCAGTGGAGTTACAGCCCTTTTGCCAATAGCTCTCAGGCTCACTTCATCATGAGTAATAATGCAGTCTGCTTAGCCAGCACAAGCCTCCTCCTCGGGTTCACTGGACACAGACGATCCAGCCTGAGGAAAATGGTCTGGTTAAGTTAAAGATTGGAAGGTGTCTTTGACTTGATTTCACAGCACGGGGGTGTGTTTAAAGGTCGTCGGTGACGGGATCAGGACAGTGATTGGTTGAACTCTCTGCTGACCTGAATTCTACCTTTGACATTCTGATTAAGTTTATTTTGGTGTAGTGTTTCATCCCTCCGGAATGCATTACTTGTGTAAGTGGAGGTCAGAGTATGTGTAGAGGTGAGGTATATAACACAGAGCCTTTTGCATGATGTGACGGTATTGTAATAATCACATTAAGAACACTTGACTTATGAAGCGCCTGTCTTGCACGCCATGCAAAGCATTTCGGGTAATGGGCCCGAACGTTCCCCAGGAATAGCTTATTGAACCAGAGCTCTGCTCGCCTCCAGCACGTCTCTGATGTCTTTCAGGCCGAGGAGATGAGCAGCTACGAGCTGATGGGCAGCTGTGGGAAGCAGGGGATTTACCACCAGACAGAAGGTAATTGGCGCCACTGTGAAACTCGCTGTCTCTCCTTGATTATCTGCCAAATTGACCGTCGGACGGGCGGCAGTGTTTGCTCCAGCGTAACAGGAAAGTGTTTGTGATGTGACCTCTCACCCATGCCTTCCGATCTGTTCCACCGGTGTCTGTCTGGCAGTCAGTACCGGCCGACGGAACAGACTGTTAACAGGCTGAAATAACCTGGCTATGGCTTCATAAGACAAGCATTAATCTCATCAGTTGGTAGCACAGATAGTTTTATTTCATGGCTCGCATCTAGATTAGAAACCCCCACTGACATTTCATTATGACTGATATTTGCTTATCAAATGCCCTTTGTTCAGGTTCGATCACATCACTCTTGTTCTGCGTTTCCCTTTTATGCAATTGAAGTTAAGCATCTTGCTCAAGCAAGGCTCAAGTCTGACCGTGGTTAATTACAAACCTTTAAGTTTCAAGAATCCTACAAAATGTTGTGAGGTAATATACATAGGAGTGGTACGGACTTGATGGTATGGATTTAGCATTGCTCTCCGAGGTGTCCCGTCATCTAGCTTTGACACTTGTCACAGAGCTTCTGACAGACAGGTGGGATTGTTGCTAATGAAGAGAGAGCTGGCGTAGCCATTGAGATCCTTCAGATGAAGCTGCCTGGGCTCCGACTGACTGTGTCGACATCTCTTCCCTTCACAGGAGCCGGGTCCACAGTAGGCCCATCTGGTGCGGCCAAGGTGCACAGACAAAGTTCCGTCCCCGGTAAGATCGGCGCACAAACCGGAACCCTGGGTTCTTCGTGGTCGCGGCCCGCTCTACTCCACAGTGTTCGATTCCACGTCACAGCATGGACCTAATGCCCGCCGTCCACTGCACTCTCTGAGATCAAGCCATTCTTGATCTGTTTTGTCCACGCTTTGCGCCCTTTGAAAAAAACGAGAGGGACTTTCATAGGTCCAGGCAGTCGGTGTGCCGTTGGTAACCAATTAATGCAGTGTCTGTTAAGAGGATGAGCAAAGGCAGACTTTTTGTGTACCTAGCGCTTGTGTGAAGCCAGAAATGAGGCAATGCAGTCTCAAATCAGCTTATGCTCGCTAGCCTTGAGCAGGTGCCCCTGCGGTAGGACGTCTGGGATAATGCAGGGATGAGAGCAGGCATTGTCGGGAGAACAGCCCACTGGGCCAAACCTGGGTTCGGCTGCCAGCGGGGTAGGCCATTTGTAAAATGGCAGAACCACGCAACAGTAGTACACAGAGATGGGGATACAGGAACATCGCAGCGAGACGCCGGTTGCATTGCCCTCATTTCAGGGCTGTTCTGAAGCAACGGCCTCTCCCAGAACAGGGAATCTGAGACTCATTTAGCACACATGCTGGCCAACGCTGTTTTCAGCCAGAACACTTGTCATTACCTGAGAGCATCTTCTGTCTTTCCTTTTTTTAGATCCCACAGGAGGCTATGAACTGATGGCCTCCACTGTTGACACGCCGAAGAGGTGTGACCTGATTCCCGGAGAGTACGGTAAATGATATACCCGATATGCTTGTTCCTGTTTTAGAAAAGTTTATTATAATGATCATTATTTAGCAGAACTGTAAGAGTGGATTTCTCTGTAATGGGCCTGAATGACAGTCATTCATGTAAAAGAATAGCGGTAAATAGCAAAACCCTCTCTCATATGCAATAACCAGTTTATATCACATCATGCATGCAGAAGGGGAACCTTGCCATCAATGCCAGGAATTGTGTTGTGAATGTTGAGACCCACTTCTCCAAGGTTTTGAGAACAGGTAGCAATGCAATGGTAAGTTTGAAAGCCGTGCCACGTAGCTTAAAGGGGGGGGGGCG
>JAOVYW010000044.1:2059408-2074243 GCA_025775045.1 Hiodon tergisus
TTTCTTAATGGCCCCCCCCCCCCCCCCCAGGTTTCATTAAAGCCGGATCCAAGCATTAGCACTTGGTAGCCTTGGCCTGTCAACAAACGGGTCCTCAAAAATAGAAAACCTTTAAGCCCCCCTGTCTCAATTATGCCAGGCGGCGTGTTCATGTTCCCGGCGGACACGCCGGCGTTGCAGGACCGGCCTCGCGGAGACGGCGTGACCTATGTCAATATTCCCATCAGCCCCGCCTCCAAAAAGCAGCTCCACTACATGGAGCTGGAGCTGCAAGAGCCGGGCTCTGGAGTCCGAGGTAACACTATACAGCTCCACCAACATAGTAAGAGCACACCCTTTTGAAATCATTGGCTTGGTGTGGCCCTCTCGCTTGCTGGCTTCGCCCTGTTTGTGCGAATGCGATCTGCATGGAAAAGCCTGTCCTTCGCCTCCGGCGTTAGCCTCAGCTGCGGACTCGATAGCGTTCTTATAACGAGCAAAGGCTGAGTCTGTAACGGTGATTTCTTTGTTCGTACGGATGGAAACCCCTCTTGTTGCACACCATTGGCTGGGAGGTGACTCGGAGTTGTCACGTCTGCTGAACTCTCTTGCAAAATCAATAATTAAAACAAACATTTTCATTGGTACGGAGACATGAATGCATTAAGCACAAAATATCGTCAAGATGCAATATTTGCATAAATGTTTCTTTCTCCAGTCTTAGTTGTGCGGTCAAGGCCGTTGTTACAGAATAATACAGTGCAGTAAAAGCCCTTATTTAAAAGAATAGCAGTACTGTTCTGGACTTCTTGAATTCTCACAGGCTATAATCTCTATTTGTAATGCTTTGTTTTGCTTTTTTGTGGTGTTTTTGTGGTGTTTATTCTTTCTTAGTGCTACATTGAGAACTAGTATAGGCTTGTTTGTTTGTGCTGATATAAAAATATAATGGTAAAATTTGTCAGGTATCAAAAAATGTTGAAAAACCTTTCATGAGAGATGAATGATTGGTTTGTTTGTATATATTCCATGGGATATTGTCAATGAGAGTATATTAACCATGCTTGTTAACGATGCAAATGCATTTAAATTAAAGCACAACAAAAGGATGGTTTTGTTTGTACACCAGGAGGAGGATCAACTAAATACGCCCAGATTGACATCACCGCCACAGAGACGGCCCACAAAGTGGGGACCCACCACGCCCAGTGCCGAGAGGAGGGGCTTCAGGAGCTGGAACATAAGAGGAAGGGGGCCCAGCACTGACACTTCCCAAAACCCATTCCCAGCATGCACTGCCTGCAACGCACCTCCAAAGGACAGAGTGATGGCCGTGGGCTAAATCCTCTCAAATCTGGGATGTTATGCCCTCATTTCCAGTGCCAGAAATGCAATTCTGTTCCCGTGTGAATCACCGGAGTGTGGCAAAGAAAAAAATACTGTTTTCTCCTCGTTTAAAAATAATCAGACTCTGCCTGGATGTTCAGAATCCTGTTCAGTTGTTGTTCTTCCACCCGGTTACAGGGCTTAATGAAGGAATCTCGTATGGCTTTCTCTCACAGAATCGGCTCGGCCTATTGGCTAAGGAATGGCCATTATCTCACTCTGAACAGACCTTGACTCTTGTCCAGGCTACACGGCTGTAATATATTTCACCGTTCTGTTTGGTACAGTATTATTATTATGCTAAGTAACTTTTCTAGCATGCTATCGAGTATCAGGAAAATAGTGTTTTTTATTTTATTTTTAAAATACCTTGAAATACTGTTATACGGGCAATTTGAGAAATATAAGCCATTAAATATGACGCAATAATATTTTTGAGGGACATGGTTAATGCCTGCCAGTCTTCCTGCCAAGTCTACCACAGCAGTAACAGCTTGGTGTAAACATTGTTCACATTAATGTATGGCCTACGGTACTTCTGGACACTACATTTATGGGAACATCCCCGGGAAGGTTATGGCAGAAAATGTGTATTGAGTGTTGTGGCTGCAATTTATGGATTTGAACGCCTTAGTATTCGGGCTCACAATTGATCCAACAAATGCTTCCAAAGTAAACCCTGAATAATTCAAACTGAGAACATTACATTTATTGGGGTTTTTCCCCCCCTTTGGCTTTATCTGAAAGAAACTGTATCAAAACTAGCAAAAATAAATAGAATTTGACGTCATTATTTTTAACCAGTTGTAATGTTATATTTTCCAGATAGCATGTGAATGTTTACTACATGACTACGTTTGTGGGGTGGAATAATTTAGTGCCTTGTGATTATTATTTGAAAAAAATTTTGGAACCCAATAGAAATGTATTAATAGCTCATTCATATTTATGAATAACATATTTTAGAAAAGTGGAAATACGATCATCACTATTTTATTTCCAGATTGAGTCTTGGTTTTCACAATGGCCTGTAAATATCTGCTATGTAGGTGAACCCCATTTCTTTGTTGTACATATGCAAATATTGTGTAAAAATACCGGAGGCAGTCTATTTTTCAAATGCATTATTTTCTCTGAACTTTTTACAATTACTATTAAATAGACAACTACAGAAGGTTGCAAGTTTGGGTGTGTGTTTCTGTAAACGAATGGCTACGCAGACCTGGGTTTTCTGTGCTTAAGCACTGAAAGAGTCTACAAGGTCTGGATGTGACAGACTGCAGCTTTATTGTAGGAATTACATAAATCTTCCTTAATTACACAACACCAGGACTTAAAGGTACATTTGCACTATTGCTTCTCATACGTGATACTAACAGCATGTACAAAATATCCTTGCCTAACGCCATCTGCCTTCTAGTCAACGGAATGCCGACAGAAAAACAGAATTATCTTCCGGACACACAATATTAATGTTAAGCACTAAAATTTTACAGCGTTACAGAATTTTGTAAGTACTAAAATCTTCCAAGCCACCTTAATTAGTCTAATGAGCAGTGACTGATTTATGAAAGAACAGGGAACGAAAGGAACTCTTATTCTAAGCTGGCTGAACTAACTTAAGTTATTGCTGGAAAAGTTCTAGCAAACACCCTGTTTGATGGAGTACTGGGCTTCTGCTGTACCTTAGGCACATTTCCATCCCCTAACAACTTCAAAGCCCATCTGCCTTTATTATACAAAAATACAAATGCGGGAATCACATAAAAGGCGGAAATTACACCAAAAAAAAAAAACCTTGAAAACCCAAAGCCCTACTATAGTTTCTTTGTCCAATCCTCTTTTACAAGGTCACCATTGAAGAAAGACGATCCACTCTGAAATGACAGAGCCATGACAACTCTGTTCAGCAATCAGAGCTCATTGTGGTTGAGTCCGTTTCGTGTGATCTTACTGGTCAAATCCTGCATGTGCTTCTTCATCTGAAAAAAAGAAAAGAAGCATCATTACTGTTGCTTTTCTGCACTATTTGTCAAATGACAACCAGCGGTTCACCTTTCCTTTTCCTCTTTAGATGTGCAATTAGTTAATCTACAAAACACAATCAAGTTGGTTGGGCAATGCATAGCTAATGAAATGCTGAAGACACCAAAAGTGAACAAAATGGTGAGCTGGTGGTGGCTTCCCACCAAGTGTTTGTTTTAGCTTTTTTCTCAACTGTAATGAAAGTTGGCCCCACCTTGTAGCCCATCTCCCGAGTCTTCTCGGCCAGGTTGTTGTACTTGTCTTTGTTTCTCTGGATGTGCTCCTTGTCCCCCAGGGCCTCCACGTGCCTCAGCTTCTGGTGGGACAGCTCCAGCTGCTCCTGGTAGTGCTGGTGCTTCTCCACCTTGGTCTCAAAGTGCCTCATCTCTTCCTGTGTAGAGAGAGTGAGAAACCATAGGACCCACATGGGGATACCGCTACCTACATACGCTGGAATAATAATAAACTGGAAGGGGAGATCAAGTAGGAGTATGCCACATTATTACCTTTGTCATGAAGATGGAAAGGGGAAAGGATTTTTATACAGAATCTTTTTTTTTTTTTTTTTTTAAAGTCGAGACTATATTTGCTTGCAGCAACTACGGTTGCACTATATTATTAAAAGGCTATATTATTAAAGACCACAGTGTATACATGCACTCCGTGCACATTCAAATTGTGAAAGTCAACTTGCCTTGAGAGATTCAAGCTCGTCGTCACTAAGGTTGGCCCTCCTGGCCATTTCCCACAGCTCAATGACTCTCGGTTCTTTAAACTCTTCGGATGCACGGTGGGGTGGAGGAGAAATAAAACGGGTTTAACGTTAGGGGGGCAGGGCCGCAAATATTCTCACTAATGTCCTTATTAGAAGGAAGGAACAAAAAGACAGTTTTGCTGCAGACCACTAGGTGGACTCACCGCTGTCTGGGCCAAAGCCATCATGGCTTAATTTACGCAGGCGCTCAAAGCCCTGGTTGAGGCTCCTCATCTTGTCCTTCAGGTCTGAGTGCTTCTGGTGGAGAACGTGCGCCTTGTCCTCTCCTTCCAAAGATGGGATGACGTTTTTGTGGATCTCTGCAGGGGGATAAAGCGGAGATTAAAGCATCAGCAGGCCAAATCATTCCTTGAGTGGAGGTAACTTTCGTTTCAGATTTCCTGGAAGGGCGTGTTTTGCCTCAATGCATCCTAGGAGGGTCGAATGCCCCTACACCTTAATCAATGCGTCTTTTACAGACCTGAAAAACTACTATTGTTTTTACTGTTGCTAAATTTTATTTTAGGATTATTTTTTTTAAACGACGTAATCTTAGATTTGTTTTGTCCAACGTTTGTGGACATATTCATTAGTGGATGATGTGAGCTCCATGACTGAGCTTTCTTTTCGGCCTCTCATATCAACAGCTAACAAACCGGGAAGACTGACAGCTGAGAAATATGGATTATTACAAATACAGCCCGGGGAATCTGTTTGAGACAGATTGCGGCCGCACCAAACCAAACAGAATACAGATCTCCCCTTTCAGGGTACACGTGCAAGCCAACCTTTAAGCACCAGACAAGATTTGTATCAGGAGTACCATTTTAAATGATGGAATTTATATACGATAAATAGTTCACCGCGGTTGTTGAAACCACTTAGCTATGTTATATAGCAGGACAACAGAGTGGACAGTGGAGTGAAAGGAACCACCTTCTGTCCTGGTGATGGTGTCCATGACGATGTTATACTCCTGGACCTTCTCGGTGTGGTGCTGGAACTCCCGTCGCAGGCTCAGCAGCTCCTCCTCGGTGAATTTGCCGGAGGTTTTGGCCTTTGAAATGGACAATTTTGATGACGGTAAGCATTTCACGTTGTTCCGAGTACATCAACAGTCTATTTCCATTCCTGTGTGTTCCTCCTGAAGCAGGCCCCATTGACTCGGAGTAAACCAATGTCCACCATTTTAAACATCCAGGTCAGTATGGACCCACTGTGCCAAACCTGAGTGCAACTAAATAACTTATATGGCATATGCTAACAGCTAGCTTGCATGTCACAGCTAGTTGAATCTAGCCATCCTAGCTAGGTTCAGCTAGCTAGCTCAAGATATCTGATTTTTCCACACATCAGCTATGAATTAGATTCTATAGAGGCAAATAATAAAGTAATTATAGCAAAGTTAAAAATTGAGTCAGTAACCACCTAAACGGAATATGAAAAATAGCTTATCCGCCTACCTATATCCATCGATAAGTAATCTCAACAATGCATCATGCAGCAAAATAGATGTCACAAACAGATCTTCCTCTAGCTAGATTTTTTTTTTTTTAAAGTGTGCCATAACCTGCACCCCATGTAGTGCAGTCCACTTGATCACACCTCTCCATAGTTGAAAAGGGAGCCCTTTCCCTCACCTTGTTCCAGAGCTTGTCCAGCCTGGGGTCATCAAACGTATCCCCCACCTTGGCTTCATGGTCTTTCAGAGCATTGGTCTCTAAAGGCCTGGTGTCCTTCTTCCCGTCCATTCCGTATTTGGCGAGGATTACTGAAGAACAAACGGCAGGGTCAGGTTAACACTAAACTCCTATTAAAGTACACCAAAATAATGGCAACAAACATACAGCTTTGTGTCCAAAAATGACCTTAGAGTTTATAGAAGTATTTCCATCGATGGTAGATTACGGATTTGTGAAAAATCATCTCTGTTTAGTGGTGGGGAAAAAAGACTCCAAATACAATAAGCAGATCAAAACATCAGTGCGTGTGTTGTGTAAAGCTTGTGGCCACTCAGAGGACCCATAGAAACATAGTTTCTGAGTTGAACCATCAGTGATCGTTTTTTATCATCCAGCAATAATGAAAACGGAAATCTATGTCTTATTAGTGTACCTTTAGGTACAATGTGGGAAATAAAACCACGAATCCGTCTGGAACATGCACCTGCGTGCAACCCTAGGATCTCGGTTATAAGGCTCTTCACTGAGAGGCAGGCCCTGAGCCCGCTCACCGTTGAAGCTGCGCCTAAGCTTGGCTTCCCTCTCGCCGCTCTCATCCAGGCCCTCTGCCTTCAGTTTCTTCCACTGCAGCTCATCCTTCTCCTGGATCTTCAGGTCGCTGTGGAGCTCCGCCTGCCTGACCGGTGGAAGCTGCATCTGTGTGGTTAGGGGGGCACAGGGCGACACAATGTTTTCATTTGCATTAGCGGGCACTACAATAGAAGGTCATGGCCATTGTTTGCATCTTTTTTTTTAATGCTATGTGAATCTCCTAATAAAAACTGCATTGAAACTGTATCGACCAATCAAATTTTGATTTGTAGTAGGCAGGATTGCGCCTTATGACTTGGAGAAGAGGTTGCTCCTGCAATTCATAGATTGCAGTGACGGGACCCAGCACACAAGCGAGGTTAGATAGCATTTACATCCCATTTGCCAATGTAAAATTTTTTGGACCATTAAATTTTTTTGGCAACTAGAAAATGGAGCAAGCCCAAAATTCAGAAAACGTATGTTAAGACTATGGCAAGACTGCAGATTGGTAATGTAGCTGAAGATTCATTAATCTGAGTTGTTTAATGATGCATTAAGTTTCATTAAGGTAAATTTTTAGGAATAAGCTTTGTAGGCTGCAAAATGTTTTTGCAAAAAGACATTTTTGAGTAGGTAGAAGAAGGGGTATCCTAAATTGCACTGCACACTGATAAAAAATACAACCCATACATAAATGAATCGATTTTCAAAATGCATCACCCATACACTTCTGTTACTGACACGGATTGAAAAATCATTTAAAAGTTCATTTTAGTTTATATTACGGCCATATTTTGAACAAGTCATTAGCTACATTGATTAACTTCCCTTATTCATTAAGGAAGTTTGTCTCATGAACAATGTCTAATTTATTTCCAAAAGCAGGATCCAACATGATTTAAAGAAGTTATTATTCACCCACTAAAGACACTTTATAACCGTTTCATTCAACCTGAAACATAACTAACCCTTCTGGTGGACTAGAGAAAGAGCAGAAGACGAAAACAACGAACAACCTAATATTTTTTTGGTGAAAAAGACTAGCAACTAAACAAAACAAAAAGTCTGAATAGCCAACCTCGTTCTGCTAGGCGTAACAACCTTGCAAAAATACGTATTTTCAATAAAGCAATCGAACTCGTTAAGATATCAATAATGGCGTGTATTTGTTTTTAGAATATTGCAGAAACTGACAGGTACTTAGGTAGCCTATATAAACTAAACAGAAACAAAAACGGTTGCAAGCCTTATATTGAACAAGCAACTCAGTTGATGAATTTTCAATGTAGATACTCACCCTTAGTGCTTTTTCCCAGACCTGATTTAATTTAGCAATCCTAAATTCCACTGTATTAGTGCCATCCGATGGTTTCGCGTCATTCATTTCTCTTGAGTATTTACTTCCCATCGCTCCCAAGCTTAAACAGGACAGTATCATCACAAATTGATTCTGAATCTTCATGTTAAGGTATACACGCAAATAAAATGATAAAAGCGTTAATCTGACACGCATGTACCAACAGCGACCTAGCTAACCTATTAACTATGTAGACTAGAGGGTACAGTCATGTGTTAAGCAGGTACCATCACAGATTTTAAAGACGGAGAATGCTGTATTGTGGGGTATGTAGTTTAGATTTGTGCTAAACCAATAGGAAGCCCTAAGTTGTGAACTCGTATCCCATAGTTCTTAAAACGTCTGTTTCCTGGTAACAGGCTACAGATAGTTTTGAGCAAATAAGGATCATCCACGATCAAAGCCAAGGCATTGTCACAGTTGAAAGGTTCTGCTGAACACCCACATTGTTTTTGTAAAATAGTTATACTGTTACTTTTTTTGACGTTTCGTTTTTATCAATATACACACTGTCTAGCGGCCTGCCTGTATGTTTTAGTGTGACGTTAGAAAATACACATTCCCTTGTGTATGCAATACAGTACATTTGATTAAGTTTGTTTTGTCGACGATGATGCAAGATATAGGAACGTGTTTCCAATAATCATGTGAAATTAGTTACCGTAACAATCTAAGTCCAATCAATACGAAAACATCCCCAGACGGAGACCGTTTCATTAATTATTTTTTTTATCACCGACAAACGGGCTTAATGGAGACTAGCAATGCAATTGTTAACAGAGAGCTACATGTTGAAACTTTAGATTCGACGTTTAAAATAAATACATAAATAAATAACCAGGAGATAGCTACTTGTCAAATTGGGGAAAGGAGCATTGGCCAGACTGAACAAAGAGAGGGACACATTGCTGTAGAAAGAAAAAGGACAATCAAAGAAGCTCATGAATTGGTTAGTAGTGGTGCAAATATTCCCTTTTCCCAAGTTCTGCCAAGTGATATGTTGCCAAAAATGGCGTTCTCTTAGTTGTTGTGTTTATTGTTTTTGTCCCGGGGTAAGGTTATTTTGTTTTCTTGTCATGTTTTCTATGCCTATAATAATAATAATAATACTACCAACAAATAATAAAATAATTACTATTAATTAGGAGGGGGGGTTCAGCCCCGTAGGAGGAGATAAAACGAGAGGGAAACGTGACGTGAGCGTAGAGAGCAGGAGAAAACGCAGTGTAGAGAGCGTATGCAGTTACCGAGAGCAAGTAAATTGAAAAGGATAGAGATAGAGATAGAGATAGAGATAGAGATAGAGATAGAGATAGAGATAGAGATAGAGATAGAGATAGAGATAGGAGTTAATAGAGAAGGAGTTGCTAGGACGCTGTTTTATTATGTTTGGCATGGTCTCAGCCCACAGGGACCGTGTGCTACAGAGGCGCAAATAAAGCCAACTCGTTCAGAAAGTGGTCCTGGCCGTTATTCCAAGGCAGCTACACTAAAGAAAATCACAAATTTCTTCTGGCACTCACTGCGAACGCTACAATACCAACAATAACCGTTAACTAAACGTATATTCCGTTCAATTGTGATTCGGTAATGTAACCAACAGTAGTTTTAACAAAATAAATAAAATAATTGATTTTGCAGTTTCACTGCGGTTTGAAAATCATCGATTTTGAAAAAACATTGCAGCATTTCTTGGAGCTTTTCAATGCACCTTAGTACCATTCTAGTGAATAATAAACCAATCACCTCTTGGTCTTAGTTTTATTACCACAACATGGTGGGAATTTCCTTTTAAAAATTAACTATTGTCTTCGAGGTTAGGAAAGCAAATTTCTACTGATCCTTCCAAGAAGACATTAGACTATTTACATGGATAATTGACTACCTGTGACATACTAATTCAATACAAAAATTAATGTAAAATTTAGGATTTTACATTTGTTTCAGTAATTTTTTTTTTGTATGGTACTTTAAAAAAAGCTCTTTATCCCTGCATTGTAAATATGCATGTGAAAACTGTTGGTGTATAGCTATGCTCTTTGTTCTTGAATAAAGCACCCTTGCTGTTTGCATCCAATGAATTATATATTGTTATTACTATAGATTTACCAGTTTTCCCTCAGGTGAGGACCTTGATTTGCTTGACCCAATTAGCCAACCATAATGATCTTTGCTGTCGAGTCAGCCACTACCTCTGACTAACGCTTTTAATTGCAACGGGCCCAGTAAAGTTAATTCAACCCTACACAGACTAAATTAATGCTACTCTTTGTTAATGTGCTCCCATCATGTGAAACAATTGAGGGTTTTCCGTAAGTATATTAACAAATACTTAATATATAAATAGAGAGATAAAGCTGCGAATGTAAGACCATTAAATCTTTAGCAAAAATGGCTTTCTTTATAATCTCATTCGTGTTTGTCTTTACTGATGAGAACATTTTTCTGAGTGTCTCTTACCCAATATTATCCCGTCCTCAATGTTAACAGGTAGAACTAGAGGCAGACTGATCTGGTGTCATTGTAATGCCTTACACCTCAGCCCTGTTTTGGAGGAGTCTTCATTTCATGACTTTCCATTCAGGATGCTGCTGGGCAACCTCAGACAGCCAGCGCCGCATCATTCCATTAATACATAATGACACAAGACGACAGAACCTGGCTTTAACAATGAGCGACACAGCTGCATTACAGTCCAGTAAATATGTGTTAGAAAGGGCTGCTTCAGAATCCCTGTGATATAGTTTGATGGCAGAGAATTTCCAGAGTCTGTTGCTATTGTTGTGACTCCACTGCCCTCCTGGCTGATTATTCAGGTCAGCGTTTTTACTTCTTTTTCCAGTCACAATGCTAATGAAATGGGACAACAAAACTGAAGCAATTGAAACGAATGAAAATCCACCGAAGTGATTTCATTATGCATGCAGCATACATGGATTCTGAGTAGTGGACTTTTCTGTTGGCTGTTCTCCAACATGGGGCTCCCTACTGCTCTGGTTAAACACTCAGCGAAAGGCCATCGGCTGCTGTCCAGCTTTTGAGCCCAGCTGTTGAAGGCTCCAACTTAATATTTTCAATTTGAACTGGGGAATTTTTAAAATTCTTTTCATTATGATTTAATTTATTGATTAGTCCTCTTTTTTTGATCAAAGAATGGCAAAATTAATTCAAACCTACACATCCTAAAATCATGATACACTGTGTTAATGCGTTCTCAACGTGGGCAATCTTCAGGGGAGCTTTATGCCTTCAAAGGTTAGCTGCATTTAGGTGTTCTGCTATACTATAATGGCCTCCTAATAAATCAATAGAGGACTAGTGCATATAATTTAAGATCTTTCTCATCTTATTGATTCTTTATCCAGTCATTTGTACCAACAGTATGTCTAGTAGTTTGTCTTGTCTCATGAGTGAGGGAGAAACACGACCAACCATATTTCTATTTAGCTTTCAGTTTGAAAGCAATTTATTTTCTGACAGTATAACAATATTCATGACCTCTTATGTTATTTAGCCTCTTTAGGTCAGTTTGCTGACATTGCTGCCTGTGTTGGAGGACATGCTGTCTGACAGCCCCCAGTACCCAAGCCTCTTGCAGCAGAGAGTCTGCAGAGTATTGGGATGAAGTAGCCGTCAACCTGCCTGTTTACTGAGGACCCTGGAAGCCTTCTACGCCCTCCTCATTCACCCACCTACACAAGGACTAATTTAAACTTTGACAAAACGACTTTGTTATTTTTGAAACAGTTCATTCTGTTCTACGATGCAATATTTCATTCTGTGATTGAATGTGGAGTCCAGCTGTGATAAAATAATTTCGAGGAATATGCAAAGTTTTATTGAAATACACCCTTGCAGGACTCAACATTCACCAGAAGAGGGAGCCGCTGTTCCTGTTGGGTTGGAATGAGCTGTGACCATGAAGGAATGAGAGTTCCAGTGCCAACAGTCAGTTAGCCACACAAGGGGGAAAAAGGACCTCCAATATTGACAGCCTAGTCAATTTTTAGCTGACAGAAAGTGTAATCTGACCACCGTCCCCATACTTTTCAGGTTAGCTGGGGTACCTCTCTTTAGGAAAGGCTGGTAGAATCCACATAATTGATCTGGAGTGTCGCACACCACACCCATGAGTTATTAAGTCAATGAACAATGTGACCATATATCCAGTATTGATTGGATAGTTCATCTATCCTTAACTCTAGCATATTTACTGTAATCAAATTAGGTTTGGCTGTGTACGTCACCCAACCCAAAACGTGGTGAACCTTGGTTATTGGTTATATATTATCACTGAATCAGTTTTTTTGTGTTGGCTACTGGAAAGGTCTCCCAAATTAAAAAGAAATGCAGTTTAAGTAGAGGGATATCCAAACAAAATGTACATTAACAAGATCAGCAGTAGTACAGTACGGTAGCCCCTGGCATCTAATTTGGATCGTGCTTGCCATTAACTGAACAATGATTCTGCCCTCTGGGGGTGCCGGGTTGTCAGAGACATGATTGAAGTCTTATTTAATAGCATTTTATTGGTCAGACACGATCAATGAAGAAATAAGGGAGACAGGGTCTGTTTTGTTGGTGTGACTGCATAATTCAATCACTGGCGCTGCTAGCCTTTTGTACTGACGTCTTCAGTTTGCATAAACTATATCTATTTTTCAGTCCATCTTTCCGGTCTCATATGCCCCTTGAGTGGGAATTAGACGTTACCTTTCACTAATTCAGTTTTAATGCTGCATCAGCACACGTCCTTAGATTTAATTGCTGACATTTATTAATTGAAATAGAGACTAGCTCTAGATATTCTTGACATATCCGCAATGAGAGAAAGCAATTTATATAACCAATAACAATATATGTAAGATAATCCCTCTCTCCGTTTTTAGAAAAGAAGTGGTGCTCACACTGAATTTGTGGCACAATTTGTCTGTTTGCCAGAATAGGATCAAGTCATTGGGTTTTTACTTTTCTGCTGATGGATCTCAAGTGCCTTGCAAAAGTATACTTTCAAGTGAGTATTTTTAATTAAAACTTGAACGCTCAAAGTCAACACTTTTATGTTTGAATGAAATTAGAGGTCTACAAACATTGCAAAAACAAACATATGTGCAATGCATACGTATTCACATCCCCTTAGTCAATGCACACCAGCCAGTACAACCAGTACATGCCAGTCAACCAACTCATTTGTCAACCATATTTTTTAAAACCTGCACTATAGCAAAGGTATTTTAAAAAAAATCTGATGATTGAAAACTCGGAATAAAGTGTGAAAGCTGTGCAAAGAGGTGCATACTTTTGGCAGGCCCTGCCATGTACCTATAGATACCAGCTTCCCTGTCAAAACCCTCTGAGTGGTAAAACTAATATTACGGTTCCATAAATAAAGGATAATCTGTTTGGCTTTCAGAAGCTTTGATTAACGTTGCGAGAGTCAAGGGCATTTTTTAAAATAGCCCCAGTATATTGACGTTTATATTATCCTTCTAAAAACCCCTCTCATCTTGCCCGTGTTCGCTTTTATTCTAGATAACGCCTGTTAAGTTTTGAAGAAGCCAACATTTTACAGAAAAATACCCTCAAGGCCTAATTGACCAGAAATGGTGTAATCTTGTTTAATGGATGGTGCCATTCTGGGCGCTGCGAACGGGAGGAAACGCGCCAGCCTCTGCTCTCACATAACGTGATTGCTTCTCATTGGCCGTTGGAAGTTAACATTTGGGGCTGCACTTTGTAAAATGGGAAGTGTTGGAACAAGAATGGGTGATGGATGGGCATTTGCTATTTAAAGCCAGATCGACTGGGCTTGAGAAAGACAATGCCCCGGCAGTGCACAGATTATGTTTTGTGTACAATTGTACACCAGTCAGCTGCTGCATAAACAAGACACTGGAGCCGAAATGAGAAGCCAGGACAAAAAGAAAAAAAATCTTCTCTCCACTCACCATGAGAAAATTGCAACGATGACGATATTTTATTGAGAATAAGCAAACGGGAGAGACTGGCTTCACAACCTAGAATCAAATTAAACTTTTGTTTGTTTTGCGTAGGCCTGCGGAGTGCTGGAGTGCTAGAATCTCTGCAGGGGTATTATTCCTCCTAGAATGCTAGGCATGGCACAGAATCTAGGCTCTCCATTACTTGAATTTGATTCCTCCATTGGAGGTCAGGGGAGTGAAATCCACCAGATAAACTTTGACATGAAGGAAAACCTCAGGGAGAAATTTTTATCTGTTGTTTAATTTTAAAATGAAGCCTAAGGCAAAATATACAACAGTTACAAGTGATGTTCGTTGAACTTAGAGGATATATATATATATATATATATATATATATAGCGTCAAGCTGTTGGGGCAAGTGTTGAGGGATGTATTTCAATGTGTCGCAGGATTTTAAAGACTCGTAACATACATATGTGGCTGAAGGACGCAGCGTTGCTACAGTAACATGTACAGACCAGCACTCGTTCTCCCCACCGAGGGCAGAATTAAAGTAGAATTAAAGTGATGAAAATATGCCCGAAGTGAACAAGTAATGACAGTATTTTTTCCTGGAAAATGTTGTTTTCTATATGCCCAGCCTTGTGGTAATTCCACAATACTTTATTTGATGTTACAATATTGTGTTGATGCTAATGAATGTCTCTGTTTGCCTCTTTGCCGATGGAGAATAAATCAAATTAATTAAAAACTGTGCTTTGGACCATGGAGAGAAGCAAGTGCAGTTTAATATTGAATTATTTTTTTGTGTTTAATCATGAATTAGTTTAATAAGCTGTATTAGCTGACCAATAATTATTAAATACAAGACAGGGTTTACTGCCCTGAATACTAAATATCACTAATTTGTTAAAAAACCCAAGTGGTAAAAACTATTCCTATTCCTATTCCTATTCTGTTACTATTCCCTTTTAATATAAAAACAAAAACACCTACAAATGTGCTTTCAAATAAATTTAATAACAAACAAATGTATTGTATGTGTACTGCAATGGCAGCAAGTTTGCTGAGATATAGCTGAGATACAAACCACAATATTTTCTTATGGGAATCTGTGTACTGTTACATGCAGTTTGG
>JAOVYW010000044.1:2074343-2086710 GCA_025775045.1 Hiodon tergisus
GTGTCTAATGGGAATCTGTGTACTGTTACATGCAGTTTGGGTGTCTAATGGGAATCTGTGTACTGTTACATGCAGTTTGGGTGTCTAATGGGAATCTGTGTACTGTTACATGCAGTTGATGTGTCTAATGGGAATCTGTGTACTGTTACATGCAGTTTGGGTGTCTAATGGGAATCTGTGTACTGTTACATGCAGTTGATGTGTCTAATGGGAATCTGTGTACTGTTACATGCAGTTTGGGTGTCTAATGGGAATCTGTGTACTGTTACATGCAGTTGATGTGTCTAATGGGAATCTGTGTACTGTTACATGCGGTTTGTGTGTCTAATGGGAATCTGTGTACTGTGACATGTAGTCCATGTGTGTCAAATGGGAATTTTTACTGTTTCATACATCTAATGGGAATGTTACATGCTGTTTTTACCCACTTCACCCTACATCGATCCCTAAGAAATGGTAATCTGAGGAAGACAAAAATATTTTCAAAAAACTGAATAGAATATGTATATATTACATAAAAGCGCTATCCTTCTGAACCAGTAGGCTTATGTTCTGGATTTACATTGGACCGTTAATGTAAGCCCCATTTATTCCAGTGAGAGTATACTTTCTTCACTTTTTTTTGTTGGAGGGGTACATTCAGCCCATACTCAGCCGAACTCTGTACATTGCGGGGAACCACAATGGTTACCCGGGAAATGGGTTCTTTAACGAGAAATGGGCAAATACAGACGAGGCCACCGTCTTTCCACCGTGTTTCAGGTCTGATGTGGCCTGGTCGAAGACGGATGAGAAATGAGCTCCGAGATGCCGGAAAACGGAGGAGACGGTCACTGATTCTCACTGCCTCTGACAGGTTCTGAACCTGAGCAAGCAACCTTGCCTGGAACGCGTGGGCTTTCCACCGCGTTGATGCGCAGGTTTCAGCACATTGACAGGGAAAGCACTGGGCACAGATTGCAGAACCCTCCACCGGCAAGGGCCTGCAGAGTAGGAAGCGATCCAGGAGATGCTTAACGCCGAGGGTGGGTGCTGGGCCAACACCTAATCTTTCTCCAAGGTTAGAACCATTAGACTGCTTTAACTTACCATATTGTTGACAATAATAGTACATTACATATATAACAGGCTTTTTATAACCCCCCAAGATGCTTTGCAATGTATAACATAGTAGCCAAGATCAAATGTGAAACTACATAGACTAAGGGGTCAACAGGAGATGGGAAAAGACAAAAATATATTAGATTTCAGAATGTCTTTTTAACTAAATTTTTAACTACATTAAAATTGTGCCTTGTTGTGTTAAATATCGCCCACAGGCACAAAAATATGAACTTTTACACACCATGTCCTTGTTAAAATTACTTGTAAGTCTGCATGGCTCACACACCACTAGGACAGGATAAAATCTGTGCCATCCTGCTCTCCCAACCCGCTGTGTGCATTCACCGCAAACTGGAGTACCAAGCCAAAGGGCTGCGTCCCATTTGGAAAGGTTCCACACTAGCTGACCCCAGGCGCTCAGGAAGCACATTCTGTGCTTTTGTTGGCGCGTTAGTGCTTAGTGCTGCCGCTTGATCTGAGTCCTGTGCTTTGGGTCACGCAGGGAGAGGCGTTGATTGGCCCCTGAGCAGGGGCTGATTGAAAGGTTTCGACCACTGCGAGTTGGACGAGGTCTTGAGGGTTGCGCTGGGTAAGGCCTTTTGCAAACGCGTAAACAAACCCAGCTAAGGGTCTGACCCTGCTGGAAAGGCGACGTGGGTGTAGGCTGGGAAGCTCTGATTCTCAGTGGCGGTGGGTTTGTCAGATACAGAGGAGCTTGCACATCCAGCATGAAAACCGGGCATTTTCCATAAACCATTAAACAGTGTCAGTCCCTGTCTGGATAACAGTAGGAAGCCAGACACATTCCAGGTTGTAAAAGGAAGGACAGCAATGTGATGGGATCCATTTGTCTTATCACTTGCTGAAAATTGGTCCCATTTGTATGCAAAATAATGTAAAACATTCATACCAATTTTGAAATGTCAAGGGATCAGTGAAGTCCATGTTTCTCTGCCTCGAGTAGATTCTGTGGAATGTAGAACATACAATCCCGCAATGGTGTTTTGTCTTCGGGAGAATGCCGTGATTCGCCTGCAAGTGTGACGCATGCTAACAAGCCTGATTGTATTAATGGTTGTTTTAACCCTATGCTTTGCTGGGGCCAAACATGATAATCTAGCTCCTATCATATCCTAGTTGAGTAGGTGAAGATTAAACTGCTACTTCCAGTCATGCTGCTAGTGTATGAAATAAATAAGAAAAGGTGAACCGAAGTGCTTCCCATTCAACTCCTAACTGAAGGCTGGGACCATGGAAAAAGTCTCCTAAAGACTCCACATACCAGTGGGGGGGCCTGCTGTCCTCAGGGGACGTGACAGGGGACGTGACAGGGGACGTTTATTCCACCCCACCAAACCTAAAAGATGTGTCTAATTAGGTAGGAATAGGTCCCTGTATTTTAGGTTGGAAACCTAATGTAAGGAGTGTTAACTATGACATATCTTTTCCCCCGAGTTGCATATCTGATTTTCTTCAGCAACAAAACTCTTTCCAGTATAAGAGATTTCCAGTGCCTCTGGAATAGCCATTGCTTCCCCTTTTTGGGAGGCTTTTAACAGACGATCCTTTTGCAGAGCATGAGCATTAGTAGAAAGCTGTTTGAGGATCTGACAGCCGGTGGGGAAATTGGGGACCCAAGAAACAAATGGTGCTTCGTCTCTCAATAATAAAAGGCCACCCAGTTGCAGTTACGCTGTCTCTGTTTCTGTTTTCTGTCTCTGTCTACTACCTCATTCTGAGATGCAGTCCAAGTCCACCTCTCGCAAAGTCATAATAACCTGACTGCATGCGCTTTCAAAAGAGAAAAAGCACGCTTCCCTTTTGTATTCAATTTGACCAGTCTAAATGACAAAGTCCTTGGCCAACACTCCGTCGGAGTTGGTGTGGAACTACGGGCTGAATTTAAACATGCGAACAGGAGCCTTGAGTTTACTACTTAGAGCAGTGTTTAATGACGGAGTCACTGAATAAAGCCACAACTGACCTTGTCAGTTAAATAATGCTGAATTTCTAATTAAATGTACTGTAGGCAATGTGTAGGCCTGCAGGGCTCATTAATTATACTGCCGTGTAGCGCGTTAACAGGTGTTAACACTGTGGTAAAAGAAGCACATCGGCACATACTATTCAGGGGGTCATTAATCTTCTCCCTTGTTGAAGGGACACAAATTATGTAAAGGGGAGTCCCACTCACCCACGGGCTCAAAGTGAGGGAAGACATTATAAACTGGTGTGATTTACCATGAGGATGACGGCTAAGAAGGAGCCGTCCACACGAAGTCTCACAGATCACTGCCCTATCAGTATGGGCTGCAGATAAAGAGGGATTCCACCGAAAATAGGACCTGATTCTAGGGAGTGTGTGTGTGTGTGTGTGTGTGTGTGTGTGTGTGTGTGTGTGTGGTTGGGTGTGTATATGTGGCTGGGTATGTATATGTGGTTGGGTGTGTATATGTGGTTGGGTGTGTATATGTGGTTGGGTTTGTGTGTGTGGTTGGGTGTGTATATGTGGTTGGGTTTGTGTGTGTGTGTGTGTGTGTGTGTGTGTGTGTGGTTGGGTATTTATGTGTGGTTGGGTATGCATATGTGGTTGGGTTTGTGTGTGTGTGTGTGTGTGTGGTTGGGTGTGTAAATGTGGTTGGGTGTGTATATGTGGTTGGGTATGTATATGTGGTTGGGTGTGTAAATGTGGTTGGGTGTGTAAATGTGTGTGTGTGTGTGTGTGTGTGTGTGGTTGGGTGTGTATATGTGGTTGGGTATGTATATGTGGTTGGGTATGTATATGTGGTTGGGTATGTATATGTGGTTGGGTGCGTAAATGTGATTGGGTGTGTATATGTGGTTGGGTGTGTATATGTGATTGGGTATGTATATGTGGTTGGTTATGTGCATGAGCCAGTTACATCATATGGCCGCAGGTATGTGGTTGACTCATTGCCCCCCTGTCGGGTGCCTTAGGCCACTGGATATGACAAAGTATTCAGTGATCTGTAGCACGGCAGCATATTCACTGTTCAACACGTGTTAGATTAATGTACGAATAACTGGACAGGGAACAGGAATAAATTCTTGTAAACTTATATCTGTGAAAATATTTTTATTTCCTATAGTCAAGCTAATTTCTTGCTTACAATTAAACACATGATAGCTAATGGGGGCTCGTTGATGAGGCATGATGTTAAAGACTCTTATGAGGTAAGGTCTACCCTGGACTTGAGCTATTCATATTTTATTCATGATGGACTTGGTGCCGCTGAATATAATGTCTTGAGGCAATAAGCAATGATGATAGGAAATAGAAACATTAAAGAAAACTGCAGATTGTGCCCAGTCCTTAAGGGTCTGATGAAATCAGTCCCACAACACATTAGTGAATGTTTGCCATCACGGGAGAAAAAGTGGCTTCCCTCTAATGTTCACAGAGGTAGAAACGATTGGGATATGGTATCCATGGAAATGACCACATAATGGTGCAAAAATAATGGCTGGTGTCTGTTTTACAATAATAAAGCTTTAAAAAAAAAAGTCAGTCTAGCTGATTCCTCTGAAACAGATTTCTGCCTCTGTTTTAAAAAATATATATATCTTTTGTCTCCCCTACCTTCTGTTTTGTGCTGTTATCATGATATTCAGGGAAGATCTTTTGTTACCCGTATTATTCAGTTAGATTGTCTTTCCACTTTTTGGCTTTTTTGGAGAAGTAGTAAATACTTCTGGTCTGCTTCTTACAGCCACCGAGCCACTCTTGGGCGATTATTTGTCCTGCGGTTGATTAGTGCTGGACACATTTTTACCCCAACACCTACATCCTGTCCCACTGTCCTAACACACCCAGCGAAGCCCCCTCTGCAGAGGTTCATATGTGGTATATCCCCATCCTTCCTCGCCATCTCGACCCGTCTGCTTTCTCACTGCCTCAGGTGCCACTGGTGGGCGCGAGAACGCGATGGGCAGCGTCAGGGGCAACGCGGCTTTTGTTGACCAAGAACTGAGAATATGACGTGGGAATGCGCGGCCATTACGCCCGGCCATTTGCTGCCTGTGCCTGAGGCGGAGGAGCCAGACAAAACAATAGAGCACAGAGGCACTTTCTGAGAGCTGATGCAATAACAGAACTCTCAGGCTGCCAGTCACGGGCTAACAGATGAAAAGGCAAGGGAAATGAGCCCTTTTTTCAGACACTGGATGGGATTGTCTTGTTACAGGATCAATAGTCTTGCTACTTCCACCCATGGCACAGCAGACAGCCTTATTGCCCGCATACTCTGTTGGAGGTAATGGGAGAAATGGCAAGAACTGCGTTAATGGGAATAGAAGGTTTCACCCATGCTATGTGGAGCAGACGGCTAGAGGATAATGGAGGCACATTTTTAAGGTCAGCAAAGCCAAAGGCTATACAAAGGAGGGACATTTATCCCTCTACATAAGACAAAAAAAGCATGTATCACAGGGCAACGTGCTGACCTACTGGCGTGGAGTGCTATCATACAAAAACACAGTGAATTCTATACACTTATGTCATCTAGAGGTGATAATGGTATAATCATTTCCTTTTGTCATATTAGGGAATATTGTCATGTTTTCAGGTCTATATACAAAAGTTATTAAGAACTTCAGACAGACTAAACTAAACACTAAACACACACTACTTCTCTGAAGAGAGCGACCGATGCTACGTGTGAGCAGAAGGCCACTCTTTGTGATGATAACAGTGGTGCAGACAGGACTTTGAACATCCCCTTCAATGTCACTGAGCCTACTGTTTGAGGAGATGTAAGAAAATGTACCTGTGGAGTTTTGAATGGTGAAAAAACACGTTGCACCCTCAAGCTATATAAAATAGCACTGTTTAACTTAAACTTGAGCTTAAAGGAACGATTCCAGTCGCCAGTCATGTTTGCTGGACCATTCAGCCAGCAGTATCATCTTCATTCATCGGGATCACTTACGGACTCACGTTTTCCATCATCACCTTTCAGTTACCTACCTTGTCATTTCAATCCGCACTCTCAGGACGTTCTAAGTATAACACTTCAGCACCTGCTACATAGCAGCGCATCGACAACGCTTCTAAAGCCTGTACAGTGTAGCTCAGCCATGAGCCTTTAAAGCTGACAGAGACAGACGCTGAGAGGAGTACCCCCCCCCCCCCCACACACACACACCACCCGGTGCTGCTCAGCGGGCGTCGCTCTCACTTTGAGACGTGGGGCCTGAGTGACTCATTGGATCCCGTGTCCAGAGGCTCCTGTGTCATTCTGAAGCGGAGACTGCAAACCAAATGTGAGAAAACGAGACGAGAGAGTTCCAGCACTGATCTGTCCTCCAGCATGTTCCTGCTACATCACTGCAGACTGCGCCGCTCTGTTGCGGTACAGCTGCCCGTACTTATAACACTGCTTGCCTGGTTCCACCTTATCGTATGCCCTTGTCATTAGTCACTCTGCGAGCCTAAAAAAATTAATCTAATGTAAATTAATTTTATACATAAAGTGATGTTAATTATGTTGTGATGACTGGTTTCAAGGCCAGAGACTTGACCTTGGCGCATCAAGTCAAAGTTTCAGCATAGTCCCAGAATCCAACAGAAAATCTCCCCTTGGGACGTCATTATCTCTCAGGGACGGGTGACATGCCTCAGGAGGAACAGAGGGAACAGATGGCAAACTGGCTTAGAGCCAGCCCCGCTATGTGCTAAGGAAGGAACCTCTGAGGAGCCTCTGCTGTCAGAGAGAGAGAGCCACACACTTGCTATGAGCCAGCCCCGCTATCTGCTAAGGAAGAAGCCTCTGCTGTCTTGGAGGGAGAGCCACAAACTGGCCAAGAGTTAGCCCTGCAATGTGCTGAGGCAGGAGCCTCTGAAACTGGAGCAGAGGGGTGGACGCTGATGGCCATAGAGTCGTTGTAGCTCCACAAGACATGCCACCGAACGTCGGAGGTTGTCAGGCCTAACAAAGTAACAATTTTCCCCCTCTGCGCCCTCAGCGATCGCTGTTTTGAAGTCACTTGCTTCAGTGCCCAACGTGCTCCGGGAAACGTGCATTACAGTGATGTCAGAGTTTGTTATGTGCAGATGCGAAACAGGAACAAACTGGTCATAGGAGTGAACGTGACTGCGAGAATGTTTTCCCATTCATCTCAGTAGAACACCAGAGTTACAAAAAGCGTAACTACAAGAAGAGCTACAAAGCCTTAATTAGAATCATTTCTTTATTTGTTTTTGGCATTTGGCAGCAGTTATTAGCTAATGTTCCATTAAGATCAGGAAACCAGAGGAAAGTTAATGATAAATGTCTGCAGTGGCTTTTCGTCTCGTCCTAAATTATAGTCTGGGGTAGAATCAACGCACATTCTCTTCATCTTAGTAGTTAAAATGGTACTCCCTTGAAAGCTAATAACTGTTCAACTTCAGCTCTGATTTCTGTGACCTACAGCTCTGTCCGCTTTTTCAACGCAGCTCCCTCACATTTATTGACTTCAGAGAGCTTCTGAAATATAGGGACAGTTGAGTGTTTGTCAGTTTGAGCAGAGAAAAACTTAACTATTCACGATGAGAGAAATCTGACAAATCACAGTTGTGTCTTCATCCTTACAAGTGTATTCTCTCTCAAAGGCCATGGATGCATTTATTAAAAGGCAATTATGAGCTTCTGGGTAAACAAAAACGAATAAGGAGCCCTGTTGCTTGAAAAAATAAATCAATCAACTAGACCTCACTTAGGGGGTTATTAAAACAGGGTATGTACGTACAACAGACAACAAGATTCTGTATATGTAAATGTAGTAGAAACTGAGCAAACGCGTAGATAATGAATCACAGGGTTCCTGACCTTTTCCAAAGTAAAACCGACACAAAGTAATAACAAACTTATCAACAGTCAATACGAAGGACATTCACAACAGATGTCTCTTTTCCTTCAAGGAGGTCCAGGGGGACTGTAGTGGTCCGAATAGCACACAAATTTAATTGTGGCTTCTCAACATCGCAGACCATGTGTGAAATCTGTCCAGGAAAACGTAGCCCGCCTCAAGCAGCCTGCTTTGAAAACTGATTGACTCATTAATATTCTCGCCCTGCATAGACCACAGTCTGGGGTGCACTCAAAAAGGATTTGATTGGCAGGGTTGAAGGCTGTTCGTATTTCACACATTTTGCTTTGACACTGGAAGCACTGGAATGAGCTTTGTCCCTGAATGATTCATGATTGACTATGAAAGGCTGGTGAAACAATCGAATATTCTCCGAGGCTCAGCGTCCAGCTCAGTTAAAGCGACTGTCATGGCCGCAGCAGCTATTATGTCTTAATGCCTTATTTATCCCAGCAAACAGAATGTGAATCAATATTTAAATTTCCCCATGAATTTACTCACATGAAGAATGAATCAATTCAATTTTTCTTAACAAAATTGGTTAATAACTGTTATTGACGGTTTCACTGGATTAAATATTAGTTGCTGAAGAACCCAGCATTTAAGGGTGTCCTCTTGGCCTCCTGGCTTGACAAAGAAATTCACACTGTTTCTACGTGGGAAACCTGTAAGCACCAGCAAAACGTGATGATATCCAGACTAATTCACTTCCCCTGGCTCTGGCATTTACGGGGACTGTAATAAAAGCATTATAAAAATCGATTTGGGCAACCGTGGTAGTTACAGCGTTACTATGGTAAAAAGACTACATTTATGACCACAGAACTCATTACTGCACCATAAAAATTTAATTATTGCAGACGGATAAAGCCACCTTTCTAACCAGCACAGTTGAAGACCATTGTACTTGCTGTACCCTTTAGTAAAACTTACAAGTAAGGTCCTCCCTAAAGTGAGCAGTTTTGCTGAGTTAAGGCTGAGACGTTTGTGAGTTGAAGGGAGTTGCTGATATAGGTAATAAATTCACACCAGAAATATCCTAAAGCCTAATATCCTAATAGGCTATATGCTAGATATCTGCTGCTCGCCTATTAATTCAATGATGTTCATCAATGAAGCTGACGCAAATTGATGCAGGCAAAAGTAGGAGTTCAATTCTAATTATGTGCGCTGTACAGCCTCTCCAGGGACAACGCCTAATTAACACCCACACGTCCCGGAGATGGGTCCGGGCGAAGGACCCATCTATTAAATCACAGTATTTATTTGCTTGGCCGATGTTGCTGTCAGTACTGAGTCGCATCGCTTATACTTTCAGCCATCTATACAGTGGTGGCAGTATTCAGAGAAAACTCTGGAAAGTTTGGCAACACCATCCAACCTAAAATGGGAGAAATTATTTGATAAGGCTGTATACTCTATTTTTTTTATTTTTTTTTGGAGGGAGGGTTGACAAAACTCAAAGCAAAATTGCATTCAGTTAAGTTTACAGGAGATAGCATGACTAACAAACGCTTTCTGGAAACCAAAAGAGGATAATGTGCTAACATCCTACACCACACTGGCAGACTTATGTCAACATGGGAGCTATTATTCATACGTCTTAACAGGCTGGCTAATTCCATAAAGAACAAGGAGGCATGACGGTGGGTGGCTTCCTTTCTCAGGCGCTTAATATCTTAATTTCAGTTCAGGAGTTAACGGTAACGGTAGCACTTCATTGCATTCATGGCTCTATTTATACTCTATATCTCTACTATTTTGTGTTTTCTTTCAAAAGCCAGTTCATACATGAATCTTGACACTGTGGCAACTGAAAAGTCTCTGTAAATCAGCAGCTGCATCGGGTGTGGCTGAGGGAATGTGTGAGGACGACATTGCAACACAGCCACGTGTTCCCCATGCAAACATAATAAGTGTCGTTTTAGGTTCAGTACCTTCTCCTTCTGAGGAAAAGAATACCCCCAAAACTTTGAGTGCTTTCTTTTTTAAGGCCTTGGCGACTTTAGAGACCTCAGACAAAACCTATTTACCTCAAAGAGTGCTTGCCGTTTTTATTGAACAAATGGAGTGTGATGGGATTGTCTCTTTGGGTAAGAGAAGAAGGGACTTATCAACCCAGTGCATGACCTGTACGTGTCCAATAGGAGGTGGTGAAGCCCTAGTAGTGGAAAGTTTTTATTTGGGGTTGTTAGGAGGAAGTACGAAGGGCTGTTAGCCCATGGAGAATCTGACAATTATTTGGAATTTGAATGTCTCTTGTTTTCCCAATGAAAAATTGCCAAATCCGTGTTCCGTGCAGAAGACCTAAGTGGGTACAGAGGTAGTTAGGAGAAAGCCGTCTTTTTATATTAACTTTCCTTCTAGTGCTGACCTAAGGGTCGCACAGAGTGTTGGGAAACTTTTGAAAATGGACAAGGGCCTCTATTTTCTCCAAATTGGGCCCCTTATCCAGTTACTACAGATTTCCCATGGGCGCCCTTTAAACTGCCACCAAACACTGCGGCCATAGTCGGTATGGACAGGAAAATTGCAAACGGCGTGGAAGGTGCGCGGGGGCTCGGCAAAAGGATGACATCTTTCACACTATAGATATTGAATCAGAATCCCAGATAAAACAGCAACATATAAAAACATATACAAAAGCCATTTTTTCCCCTTTTAAATGGCAAATGCAATTTTATTTGGACATAGGTCTATTAAATGAAAACTCTTTTTGTCTCTCCTTTTGGTTTTTATCACGCATCTTGTTCAACAGTGTACTTTTTTTTTTCTCCAAAGCTTTGTTTACTTCTGGTGATACCGGTTTTATTTTCACTCCCTTCTGTTCAGAAACTCTAGAAGCGTGTCCATCTTTGAGTTTGATTCTGCCTTTTTTTTTTAGCTTAGTGGTAACCTTTCTTGTTTCAATTTCTTGTTTCTTATATGTTCTTTCAGGCAATACTTTAGCTGAATGTACCTTTAGAAAGCATACATAACACTGTCACTGTCACTAAGCATGACTTAGCTTGAAACGAATGTCATGACATTTGACTGCTCTTTTGGTTTCTGACACTACACTGTCAGAATGCATGACATAGAGAAATGTTATGGCGACTTGACATACTCTATGTAGGTCAGTTACCTTTGCATACGCTACTTGTTAGATCTTCATGTCACCCATGTTATGATAACCCCTTGTATGTCACATTGTCATAACACCATTAATGTCATTTGTCACTAGAGAGCTCTTGCGCTGGCTAAGCCTGGGAAAAGTTTTCCACCGTATTGGGGAGCGGAGCGTGGGGATTGGTACGCTCCTGGATACAGCTGGTGAAGTGGATGACATCCTGAGACCCAACTTTTGCTTTTGGTGCAACCACACCGATGTGAGGCACGTAAACGTGAGGCTCCAGGGAAAGGGTGTTTTTGCACATGAAGTGTATTCCAAAATGAAAGAATTCAAGGCCAAAAACACCAAGACGGGTGTAGGCGAGCTTGTGTCTCCTTCCGCTGTTTTAATCTAATATTTTTTGTTATGGTGATGGGTATTACCAGGAATGGACTTGAATATGGCCCTTTCCCCATTCATCTGACGATAAAATCGAGTAGAATGGCTCAGTGGTACTTTATTTGAGCTGAGATGAATTGCAAACTTGTCAGTAAACTTGTCTGCTTTCATATACAGACCACCTCCATTCAAATCAACATGAAGCCAAATGTTGTTTTACATGTATTACTCTGTATTTGGCTCACAATGTTTTTATTTAGGTTGGCGATGAAATGAGAGTTGCTCCATAATGTGCTGTCATAAACAATATGAACCCATTTAATGATTTTGCCCTTACTATCCTGTTCACTCAGATTGTAGAAGTGGAGGGGATTTTTACAGTGCTGTTTTCTGCAATCAAATAAACAATGGTCATATATTCCCATTTTTATGTCTTCAGTCATATAAACAAGATTTTTTCATATTTCATAAGTTTGCAATTCATGTTTTTACTTTGATTGCACTTCAGAAGGGTAGAGATGGTACAGTGACAGAATCTTAGCAGCATACGTGCACCTAGAGTAAACTAGTAGTTGCGTGCCAACATGATTTTCCCATGTTTTGTCACACATATAGTATGTGAGCCTTCACTTGGTTTCAAAAGTTTGATGTAGCCCCCGAGCTAAAAAGTCCCAATCCCTGAGATAGCTGCTAGGGTGTGGCACGCTGGCAGCAATCCCCCTTAAGCCATGATGGACAGCAGCCTTGAGCGAGATGATCCCGCCCTCTAATAATAGCTTGTTGCGCACCTGACAGTGGTTTCACTAATAATTATTATACTCAGGAGAAGAGAAGAAGGAAAGAAGTTGGACTGGGAGAGGCTGGGTATATTGACACTGCTGTGGTTGTATTATTTAACTGTTT
>JAOVYW010000044.1:2096820-2106926 GCA_025775045.1 Hiodon tergisus
CAGCCTTTGACATCTACTGTCCCTTTAAGAGTAGCTCATTAGAAATCATGGAGGCTTTATGACTCATTAACCAATCAAGCACAAAGGAGGTGTGGAAAGGACACAATGTTCTGTAGTTTGTTAATTTGTCCCACATTGACGGAACACGTTACAAATGTCACGTTTCTGTTAATTATTGCACCGATTGAACAAATATGAAAGAAACCGTTGCTTTTTCTTTTACGAACAAACAGAAAAATGTCAGCAAGGAAACAGTGTAGAGTATATCTTGAGTCTCATTCATGCAAACATAGGTAACAAGCAGTGAATAATTTGCTTAATGGATTACAAAACGTCATAAAACTGTAGTCTTCAGTTCGTTCCATTCATTTTTGAAGAGGAGTGGCCATTCCCAAGAGTGTTCTGAGGTCTGGGAGGAAGCTTGTCATTGGTCCTTCATGACACTGCACATTACAATGTAAACAACATCCTATTCGTTAAGACCTGAAACCAGAGAGGAACACTGGACATTTCAATCCTCCCTAAAGACTCACAGATGGCTTATTGATCCATTAATTTAGTAGACTTTTGTGGCTTGGGGTAATGCATAGAGCTTCAGGAAATTGAAAGGGGGCTAAGGGATTTTGACGACCCTCTGCCAAAATTTAAAAAAATAAAATAGAAATAGTCGAATCTCTCTTATAAATAGTTATCTTGCTTTTTATGGGAATGAAAAACTGCAGTGTGTTGAAGATCGCAGATTATTATTTAAAAATTAGAAGGAAAGTTGTCAAAATCTCATAGCATAATTTTACAGGTTGAAGAAAGATATCTGTTTTCAGCTGACACCTTGATAATGCAAAAGTGAACCACTCTTTAACATTTTCATATGATCCCATCATTTTGATACACACTACATGGCCAAAAGTAGGTGGACACCAGCTCTGCGAACATCTCATTGCTAAATCACGGGAATTTCTATGGAGTCAGTCCTCTCTTTCCTGCTATAATAGCTTCCACTCTTCTGGGAAGGATTTCCACAAGATTTTGGAGCTTTGCCGTGGGGACTTCCATTCAGCTATGCAGGCATTATTGAGGTTAGGTACTGATGTTGAGCAATTAGGCCTGGCTTGAGTTTAATTTAATCCCAAAGGTCTTTGATGGGGTTGAGATCAGAGCTCTGAGCAGGGCAGTCAAGTTTTTCCACAACAATCTCGACAAACCATTTCTGTATGGACCTTGCTTTCTTCATGGAGGCATTGTCGTGTTGAAACAGGAGAGGGCCTTCCCCAAACTGTTGGCACAAAGCTGAAAGCACAGAATCATCTAGAATGTCATTGTATACTGTAGCGTTAAGATTTTCCTTCACTGGAACTAAGGGTCTTAGCCAGAGCCATGAAAAACAGCCCAGACCATTGTTCCTCCTTCACCAAACATTACAGTAGGCAACGTGAATTCAAAAAGGGAGTGTTCTCCAGGCTAAACCTAGACTTGTTCATCAGATAGCCAGATAGGGAAGTAAGATCCATAACTCCAGAGTTAACTTCCAGTTGACCAGGGCAGCTCTAGTAGGGCAGAAATTTGACAAACTGACTTGTTGGAAAGGAAGTGCCATTTCACTTATCTCGTCAGTGCGGGTCATTCTATTGCCAATGTTTGTCTGTGGAGATTGCATGGCTGTGTGCTCAATCTTAGGCTCCTGTCAGCAATGGGTATGGCTGAAATAGACGAATCCACTAGTTTGAAGAGGTTGGCCATGTAGTGTATCAAGTAGTCAATGAATTAACTCATCTACTGACAATTAAGAAAATGCTTTAAACACACTTATCTCGAAAGCAGTTCTCACCCCTGGACTGACACGTGTATTTCTTGACTTTCCTTTGTATGGTTTTCCTTATAATGATACATTAATAGACTGAACTGCTCAGAATAAACTAGCACTTATACTTCAAGGAGCTGATTTCAGCACTAAATGTTGTGCCTCCTTGCAGCACTCATTGATAGAGCATTGATACCAAGTAAACTATAGCACTTTGCTTGCTTGCTTTCGTTTGACCTTAAAATGTAAATGTAAATTAATTGCTGGAAGAGCTGATTCAAAGAGTTCAGATTTACTTTGTAGCTGGACAGTTTCAAGCCATTAGGCATTATTCCTGTACAAGTCAAACTTGACCTTATTTCACTCAAGTTACTGATTTATCACAATCAATAAAAGGACATGACTTTTGCTCTTTATTTGACATACACAAGCTCTTTAGATTTTAGCGAGCCTGAAACATGAATTCCCTTTACAGATCTTAAAGTAATTCTATTTTGTCAATAAAGAAGAACTTTGCATCCCATCGGTCGCTCAAAGGCTAACTTCAAAAGCCAGTATTCATCTGGACACATTTCTCCTGTTTCATAGAAGCAGTTGCCACGTTATTGGACACATCTGTCCAGAACGTTGTTAGGCAACAGCTTGCATGAAGCGATCATCCTCTTCCTCGTCAGTGGGCAGAGATACGGGAATCATAACAGAGAAGAAAAGAAATGGAAAATCCATGTCCTATTGATGGAGAAAATAAATCTGCCCATAGACTCAAAGATACAGATAAGGATAAAAACTTCGGCAAAAACACAGAATAATCAATAGAACAAGCTGAGGACAACAGAAACGTGAAACTAATGGACACAGAATTATGGTGACAGACGCAGGGGCTAAAATTCATATTAATACGGAGAGAAAATGACACGTGGCTCCACAGAGAAGGTCAGAGGGTCACTTTAACAGCTTATCCATTCTTAATGGATGTTTATCGACTGGGCAGTGTGAAACCACAGTGAATATTACATATCACCCAGTGGCGTGGAGACTCCAACTTTATGGATTTTCATGTTCCAGCTTTCCTATGGGCTGCAAGGGCCCTTCCCATTTTCCCTCTGATCAATAATTTCTTTTTAGTAGAACATTATCAGCACATTAGCAGAATGTAGTGAATAGCATTTTAGTGAGAGCTCTTTCATTAATGAACATGGTGTGAAGTGTGAGGTGGTGGCCACAATGGGACGTATGAGGTTATTTCCCAATAGGCTATTTGCAAATGCACCCGACCGAGATCATGCTACACCACCAGCGAAA
The DNA here is from genome assembly GCA_025775045.1 of Hiodon tergisus. Lineage (NCBI taxonomy): Eukaryota > Metazoa > Chordata > Actinopteri > Hiodontiformes > Hiodontidae > Hiodon > Hiodon tergisus. Next base: position 2,099,921 of record JAOVYW010000044.1, read on the forward strand.
GAGGGAACAGAGCCCATTTCATGCAATGATATCAGGAATATTTCCAGGAATATTTTTATTCAATCGGGTATGCTATTATTTGCCAGAGATGTCTCAATCAATCCATGTCCGGAAAGTCAATCTTTATTTTTAGCTAACATATGCAGGTGTGTCAACAATATTTAAAGAGGGAAATTAAATATGTAATATTTTTCAATGGACCAGTATGTTTCAAACCAATCATTTCACTTCTGTGAACTTGCTTCATTGTCATATACAATTCACATACAGCATTTGGCCTGTAGGTAAAAATTGCAGTGAAACACTTATGAAATTTTTATGAATAGCGTTTTCTTTTTACGAGTAGAATAAATTATATACTTGCAAAATAAAGAAAATGCAATTACGTTTTATTGAGTGCAATTAGCAAATTACCAAAGTTTTGATTTGGTCCCAGCCTTAGTATACTTTGATACAGTCTAAATGGTCTCCAAACAAATGTCAGCAGTTTGTCTCAGATATCATAGCATGCTAACCGATAATGCCAGGTGATACCACATCATTTTGCTGAAAATAAATCAAGGAGGAAGTGAATCCCCAAGGTGCTATTATCCGGGTGTTAAAACAATTACAAAGGACTGATTACAAAAGAATAAACTAGTATGTATACAAAGTGTAAACATGGAAGGATCCCTTCTAATAATCACAAGAGATACCACAATAAACATACGCAAGCAGACCTCACCAGCTAACACTGCAAAAGTACACTTTTATTTTCAGCAAGTAAAAATGTGCTATCCTTTGTGCTGGTCTAAATGCAGTTCCCAAGAGTTTCTGGCCAGGCTTGGATAAAAATAACTTTTAGCACTAAAGATGGAATCCACCTTGCAGCAGCTTCCAGAGTGAGAACGCTGAAGGCTTAAGTGCTTCCTGAATGCTGTGTATCATAGCCTCCAAAACGCAGAGATGTATGCAAAAAGCTGTCTAGGAATACTTCACAGGCCGCTGATATAAGAGTTTTCTGTGAGCAGCATGATGCAGCATTACTCTAACAATTTTCAACTTTTTCAATTTTCAAATTTTCATATTTCGCATATTGTTTCTAATGTATTAAATTCTCATCATCTAAACACGACAGTGTTTCTGCAGAAAAGATGAGAATGAATTTTACATTTAAAAATATTGTGTTTAAGCAGACACATCCATCCATTTATCCAGCTCAGGGTGGTGGGCTCACATCCAAGATATCAAGAAAAAAATAAAACTGGCACACCAAAATTTTACGGCCTTAAAGAAATACAACTCAGACGACGGCATCAAACTGAACTAGATTTAAACAAAAACAAAAAATAAATAAATAAATAAATACTTAAATTTCAATTATTTCTAAGCAATTAACACCCGTTTAGAGCCGTGTTTGCTCTCAGTTAGTATAGAGTTACACCTCTGGGATAAAAAGTCGCTAATGTGCCACATTTCCTCTGCCATCATGGTGCTGAATGCACCAAGTGACTCACTTTAAGGGTTCCGGTTCATTCGAGGTACAGATCACCTCAGCTGTGGTTTCTCTAATGCACTGGACTGTTGTGGCTCCCTGGCTGAACAAGTGTGCATAGCTAATGATTTTGAGCCCACCCTGCTCGCCTTCGACGGTAATTTAATACTACATGGCCTTTCTCAAAGACAGGGATTCCAGACAGAAACGCGCAGTCAATCTGTCTTTAAACATGTCGTGCTCCAGCGTTTCAAACCAAAAAGAATGGCCATTTGCAGGGGACTTAAAAAAACAAAAACTTACATTTATGTCACTAAAATGATTATTTCAGGAATTATACATTCGCTGACAGTTGTATGGTGATTATAGGTGGGGGAAGTGTTTATAAAGTGAATCTTTGGCTTGGAGTCTACATAGATATTGCACCTGGTCGACAGGTGAGAAGCCTCTGACCTCACGGACTTTGTATTAAGTGGTGGAGATGGGATGTCGTAAGCAATGAATGTGAACTATGGTGGAATCCTGGGCTAATTATACTAGTTTGGCCCAACTGACTATGTTGGGACTGTCTGAAAACATACCACTCCAATATTCATTTCAACATCGAGATAAACAAAAACACTAAATCAGTGTAGGGAGGAGATGGAGACAGCAGGACATTATTTGGTGGTGAGATGCTTCTTGTTGTACTGTATCACCCTGTATCTGCACTGGTGCACATCTAATAGGGAAAGCAAATGTGCATGTTTTATGGTGACCTCAATTTTGAATGCGTGAAACACAAAGGGGCCCAAGAGACAATTCAGCATCGCCGTTTACACTGAGCTGCTGATCCCAGATCTGCCTGTTCCCAGATCTGCCTGGTCAGATGTTCCGTCCATAAGACAAATAAAGAGATTTAAAAAATAAATAAAATTAGTGTTTGAGGAAGCGGAACTCTTACTGCTCCATACTATGTGGTGTGTAAAAACAGCCAACTGTATTGACAACTCGTTGTGTGACGCAGAGGTACAGCAAGTGAAATAAGGCCCTGCGTTACACCTACAAACGTATTTGTCCTTTGGGAGGATAATCAGGGTTCTGAGTGCGGTTTAATCCCAGTGTATCCCAGCGCCACAGGATCGAAAGACAGTGAAATGACAAAACGCTTAATTGGATGAACTTGGCACTGCGCTCGCTGCTTGAGTCCATGTGCTGGCCAGGGATTAGCCCCTGTCGTATTGCTTCTTAATGAGCATTACGCATCTATCAAATCAGCGAGTGGTGATGACGGAAGTCATTGGGCAAGAAACCAAGATCACCAAAGAAACATTAGATTGTGTCTTTGTGGCTGAGTCACCCAACAGCGATTTGTGTAAATACTGGACTGCCGTACTGGCTTTAGGTGGACAGTAGAGTATTAGAAGTCATAGGAAAGTAATATTTGATTTTCAAATGTTGAGCAGGTATGACAAAAAAAACCATACAGAGAAAAACAGAGACTCCTAATTACTCGATGCCACCTTTTTCACAATATTCTGGCCAATCTGCAGTTTAATATAGACTTCACTCCTGCTGTTGATTTACATTTGTCTTCCAAGAAATTGGCTGAAGGACAGTAATTTGACCCTCACTAATTGCAATAGGAATGCAAAGAGATTTCATCAGGCGGTTTCCCTTAAGACAAGCGACTACTTTTGCTCCCAAGTATTTCTACACAGGGCTAAGCAGCTGCAAATCGGTTCGCTCAGATCTCCAGGTTGCCTGAGGGGCCAAGAGTCATTTTAATTGTTTTATTTTTACCCAAAACCATTTATGATTCATATGCTTCATTTAAAACCTTTTGAATATTTGTAGTACACTTGGTAGATTTTAAACAGTACATTTTCCTATCACGTGAGTGGCTGATGTTGAACAACTACACCTTTGGCCCCACTGGATGTGCCGAGGGCAAATCAGAAGGTTTCCATAAAGTAAATAATATCCCTCAAAAGTTGTGCAGACAACCGTTACATTTAAATCGGACTGACTCTTTTAAAATACTTATTTTTAAAAAAATTTCGCAAATGAAAACCAACATAAGTTTATTTGACAGTTTATTTGCTGATTTTTTTTTGCTTTTTTTTTGGATTGCATTTAATAAAATTTTGTGACAGTCACAGGCACAGGTTTTTCACTTCAAGAGGAGTATTACATAAATTAATAACGACAACATAATCCATAGCCCTCTCCAAAACGTTACAGGATTGCACTTGAATTTGAAAAAAAAGTATTTCCTTATACCTGTGGTCCCTGTGATTCAATGTGAATTTGCCCCTAAGACTTCAGGCAGTAAACAATAGCTTGGTAACAGCATTAGCGTGTTAGCATCTTCATCAAGCCTGCAGTCAGTAAACATGTTTTTATTTTATTTTATTTTAATTTGATTCATTTGAGCATCAGACATGGCTGAGAAATGGGAAATGAGAAATTTTTTTTAATTTAAAATGAGTGTATGAAGGGTATAACATAACAGTATGAATGCAGGAAGAGCATAACATAACACTATGTATGTGTGAAGGGTACAAACAGTGATTCAAAACACGTGCATGCAGAGAAACAAATGGGCTGCAAAATATCATATGCATTTAAAGTAAATATATGCAATATATTTGCCTTCGGTCAAGGCCTTCCTTTCTTCCCCAATCAGCAGTTGTTGATGAAACGGGGCTTCTGTCTAGGAGCCGTGAACCATTTACCAGTCCATCAGCACTCAGTGTAACTCAAGCAGAAAACATGCGACACTCGGGCTATTTCTGTTTGAACCACTGGTCTGAAACAAATCAAATGAGTGCAGCAGCATCACAGTAACTGGCTTTGCAAAGCAAACGATCGTCTCAATCGACTACTGGCTCCAAGGAGCAGCTTGATACAAGCCCATTTATTCAAATGCACTTTGTGGGGTTAGGTTTTATGGGTCTGAAACACACAAAAAAACAAAAACAAATAGGTGGTTGACTCAAGTAATTAATTGTTCTGCATTAACAAAATGCATTTTCAAATTATATCACTAAAAGATTAAATGTCATGTTCCCACACAAGGCTTTCCAGTCGCCCTGATTAGCCTTGTATGGCACTGACAACTTAGCATTGTGTGAACAAATGAAAAAAATTCTTTCCAGAAGAAAGCTCTATTTTGAATGTATAGTTTTAAAATCTCATCTAATCTTATAAAACAACAATTGCCAGCAATGTTGGTTTAGTACTACTCCTACTAAAGATGTCAAAAAATGAAAAAATGCTGTACATACACACTAGTTCCTGTACACGCCTTTTCTGTAAGTTTTTATTTAATTTTACAGAAAACCTCATCTATCAACCTGTTCATCTCAAACACAAAGTTTGGCAAAAGGGATACAGTGGTAAATTGTATCAAACGCATCAACAATGTTTGGCCTTTTCAGACGCATGCCACATGTTCAGTAGCATCTCAAATTCATGTGACCAGCCCACAAGGAAAATCAATACTCGAGGAACAAATCCCAGTGATTGAACAGGTGCTCTGCTAACGCATATGTATTCTACTTAAAACCAGAGCAATCACCTCTCATCAGTGGCGGGAGCTGTAACCTGCAAGCACCGCTTGTTGAGGGACCAACATAACGGATGGATGAAATTATGTTCTTTCATTTCTACACTTACAGGACCTAGTTTGTTCTGACTGCCTGGATGGAAGTGTTAACTCCCCCTCCCTTCTTCCCTTCTTTGCTAAAGCCCGAGGACTACTTTGTCTCTGCTACTTAATCTCCCTGTATTCTTAATGGACTCCATTACTCCTAATTGGTTGGATTTGATTCGTGTTTCCAGTCTACCCATTTAATATCACATTCATTCAAACTCCTGTTAAGTCTTTTTGGATGCACTCCTATTCTGTTCAGTTAGGCTGCTTAGTTATTGGTCTTCATTACTAAGAAGAGAGTAATATCATCATTACTAGGCGCTGATATGTGTTGAAGGCGGGTTAAAATAAAATTTTGTCCTCCTGGAAAATTTCTGAAAAGTATCTAAGTTACGGTCATCTCAAAATACGTTAAAAGCAGCTAAAAGACACAGGAGGATGGTAGCTAAAGGTAAAGTTTAAAGCCAACACTAGACAGAACTTCGTCACACAGAGCTGTAATAACCTGCCACAGCTCGCCTGGATTTTCAGCTCGCACAGAGACTTTGGGATTCTGACCCAGTGAAACGTGACACTTTTATTGCAGGCAAGTGAGGAGGTAAGCTGGGAGGGATAACAGCAGTGCCAACTGTGGGACCTGAACCTGCAAATCTAGGGCACAACTTCCGTTCTCAGAAACTTCTGCCCTGACTTCACAACTGACGGTGGACTAATAAGCTTGAAATCTAAAGGGAAATATTTCAGGCCTATCGATATTTACTATGTGCGATTCTGAGTAATTAAAAAATTATTGAGGTTTCCCACATTTCTTTAAGCCTGACCCACAGCTCTGTGCATAGAGAATTTCCAATTTCCTAATATTTAAAATGTGTTTAATTGATTAGAAAATGTAATTATCCTCCACGGTTTGATGAGTGCAATTTGAAATATTTTTACCATATTAATCAGGATTCCTATTACAGATGGATACCTAAAGCTATGGCTTGGAGCGAGAAAACATGAAAGAAAACCTTCATAGGAGTGGTTTAATTATAATCAGGGGGAGATTCATCTTCAGTTTCAGGGGATGTCAAAGCTGGTTAATGGCAAGTTCAGAGACTTCAGAGATCTTGCTTTCCGGTAGCAGGAAATAGGTGTTTCCTATGAGGGTGCATAAGTGTCGAACAATCTTATTGTATTTTTAAATTGTTTAATAGCAATAACAAATTTAATTTAAATTAAATTAAAAATGCAACTATGCTGTCACAAGTAGAGACAGAAAGACAGAACACAGAACAGCCCATTACATTTAATTAAATTGCACATGCGTGATGCAGGTTTAAGCTCTCTTTGGTGTGGTTTACACTTTTATTGCCAGAGGTAAACAATCACTTTTATCAGATGTATAACTCATGTTGGACAGTGAGCCCAACCTATACCTACTACACTGGCAGCAGCTTGTACAGGTGGCCACTCTTAACACATGTACATGTTCATATTTGATGTGATATGCAGAGCAATTTTCCCCAATGGGAGCTGAACATTACTATCACTACTGAAAGAGCACCACAAAGTTAGGAAGGTTCCCAAGCTTGTGGTTGGAAACATATAACTGCAATTTGAACTGCACTGAAAACAATTTTCCATATTAAATTTAACCATTGTAGCCAGTTTCATAATCCATAAGAGAAAATGATAGACGACATTTAGATGATCCAGATGAACTTCATACACAGAAACATTTACTTCGAAATCATTTTAACTACTTAATTTCCAACTGTTTTATTTCAGCAATATCTTTAACTCTTGAGTCCTGTTTAGCTTCATTGACTTTCTACCCATGCTGAAAGAACTATGGATCTATGGTTGATTTGAAACCATTAATAAATATGAGAAACAAACACACGCGCACGCGC
>JAOVYW010000044.1:2111576-2153456 GCA_025775045.1 Hiodon tergisus
TTTGCTCGGACCAAACCTGCCATAATAAGAAATAAACAAATAAATGTGCTAGGAATAACCTAATGTTGACAGAAATATATTAATAAATGCTCACATCAATACAAAAATAAATAAACGAATGTATAATTAATTAATTAATTAATAATTTGATATAAATAAAAGTTTGTTAGTTTCTCTTGAGCACACAATCATAATAGTTATATGAAGTTAAATAGGTTTATACATATGTAAAGAATTATAAAAAAAAATTTCTTTGAAATACGGAAGTCCATTTAAAACCTGGTAAGTCCTGCTACAATGAATTCACACAGGTTTTGGTAAAAAGACCTACAGTTTAAAATCTCTTCCCACTAATAGCATAATTTCCCTGAGCAAATAGCGGCGATATGGGCACCGATAGGGGAAAAACTGGAGACGATGTGAGCCTCAGTAGTGACTGAGAGAGTAATCCTTTCTTGCGGTTCTAGACTCCAGCAAATTAATAGGCATAAAGGGGCACTCAAACATGATCTTAATTTCACCAATTTACTTCATATAGAGTGCTGTAGATAGATTTTTTTTTGACTGACATTGACATTTTATGATATTTAGCGTGAAATGACCTGGGTGTTCATCCTTAACTTTTTTTGCGTCTACAACAGTTACTAATATAAACATAACAGTTTCCAACTGTCGTCAATGCAATTTTCAAAATAAATACTGCAAGTAAACAATTAAAAGCAACACTTACAGTAGTGAACCTCCATAGCAACAGAAAGACAAATGAAGCATGACACTCTTTTGTACTCATGAAGGCAGTATTGTTACTTTCAAAGGAATTTATTACTATGCTTTTCAATTATTTGACCTTTTAAGCCCATATAAAACGTACCTTTCCGCAACGTCTATTCTGTTGTATGATCTGGGGTCCTAGTCTGTAATAGCTTATTTGGGTGCAAAAGATAACTTCAAGGCCGTTGGAAACATATCATGTTTCAGTACATTCTGCCAGGACCATAAAGCACACCAACAAAAAAAAAATCCCTGTGGCTTTAAAAATCAATTTGTGGATAAAGAATATGATGTGAGATGTGGCCAGAATATGGAGGATTTACACACAGCACACATGCCAGGGAAGTGGTGAATTAGGGAATGTTTAAATTATGAGGAATCTGATAAATAAAGGAAATAATTTAGCTCAGTGGTAGCGTCAGAGGCTAAAAACACAAATTCAGAAACCACTTTCCGGTTCTTGTGTCATTAAGGCCTGTGAGCGGGGGATGACCTCAGCAGAAACTCCATGCCAAAAGGCACAGAAGAGATTTACCATCCATGCCGTCGGGGTGCACTGTGACCTTGCGTTGGCAGAAATGAGACACCCAGGGCAAAGCATTTAAATCTGCAGTCTAGCAGACGTTGACACCCATTTAGATTCAGGTATGAAACTAGCATATAATGTAATTACTACCTTCAAACAGACCACTGAGGTTTGGCGTTATAATAATTTTTCCCATAGAGAATCAATGTCAATTCTCCACCTAACAAATTACTACTGATGGCTACACAGCTCAGCCTAACAAATTACTACTGATGGCTACACAGCTCAGCCTAACAAATGACTACTGATTTTTTTTTTAAAGAGACGACTACTGGTAAACATACAACGATTGACCCAGCAACCTTAAGAAGGCAGAACCTATAAAATCCCATGCACGTAATATCTGTCAAATGACTCGCTGGCGTTTAGTAAAGGAACCTGCTCAGAAAACATGTACCCTCTTAGAGGTGCAGTGTTGCCAAATACGATCGTCATTTCCACATCATGGGCCGTGAAGAAAGTGACACACAGCTGCAATGACAACTATTATCGTGGCACATTAGCCATGAGGATATCTGCTTGTTCTCAATCTGACAGTGGAATTGAAATTAATTAATTACAGCTGCTCATGTCCTTGTCATTTTCCATTTACAGGGATAGGGAAGAAAATGTGCAGTGGACAGACCCCTTTGATCCACGGCTGGACAACGTTCAGTGATCAGCCACTTCCACCTGCTCGGCCCCGACTTACTGCCCACGCCACTTCCTGGCTGAAGCAGTGGTAAATATCCTGGAAAGAAATCCGGCAGAAGTATTGCCTCAGGAATACACAGTCTGAGTTTCCGAATCACTACGACGAAGTTACAGTAGTACATTTGAAGAAAAAAAAGAGGTTTAAAAGCATACTCTATATTTAAAAGCATATTGCACCCAGATATTTAACATTTTTAAAGTGGATTTTTGGAGATTATTTGGAGAGCTATGGTAATTTAAACGATCACACAATTTGATCATTAGAATTGTCCTTTGAATTTCTCCCCATTCTGTGGACACAAGCGTATTCCCGGTGGTACATTCTCAATGCACGATCCCATTCATCGCCTTGCAGGGGCAAGGCCTCCTCCCCCACTGCCCTGTCGCACTGCATCCATCAGCGCTGTTGGCACTGAAGGGCCAGGCCTAAAGAGGTGGGACGCATTCCACAGATCTCAACCGCTATCACAGTCCAAAGAGTGGATGTCTCTCTGTGTTACTGAGACTTTAAACTCTCAACACTACATTTTTATTTATACATCGGGTTGCGGATCGCGAAGTGTGTTCTGCTGGGTGAGCGCTCAACCCTTTCGGCATGATTAGAGAGGCCCTTCGGGTCACTGAAGCTGTGTTCCCTCCCATTGGGTTGACCTCTTTGCCCTTTCTCAGTCATCTGACAGGGGTCATTGTCTTCAACAATGAGCTCGGTAGTTTCTGTGAGGCAGTTCAATGCAGTTTAAAGAGACATCACCATGTTTGTGCGTTTGACTCAAGCAAGTCTAAGTTTTATGCATCTCCTTGGAAGGCATTGTCCAACCCCAAATGTTTTAATACCATCAATCTGTATCTTTTATCTAACTTTGTTGTAGTGCTGCACTAATACCTTGCATCTACATTTCTTTTGTGCTGATTAAACGTTGTGTCTTGGTTTCCTAAGGACATATACACAAGATATGTATAAATGTGAGTGATCTAAACATGTTCACAGGAATGAGGAGTTAACTGATGGAACATGCTGGTGATTGCATGCAAAATTCCACCATGTATTTTTTTTCTGCAACCCATATTTTATGAGAAAAAAATCTCCAGATAAAGATGTCTGTACCTCAATTTTGATGTTTTCAAACAATATCCAGTCAGCTTCTCTGAAACAGCAGAAAGACCTTTCTGTGGGCAGTATGTCACATCAGAAATGACTTATTGGTTCATTATGTCACAGTTACACATGCCTAACAGTATTTATGTCTCACACAACAAGCTTTCTCGATACAGCTTGTCATCTGTGTTCGCTTTATTGATATTTCTAAAAGCCCCAAAGCCTTCTGCTTGTCCCTCTAAAGGACTTTCTTTTTAAATGACAGCTTGTTTGCTGTGTGTCTAATTTTGTTAATTGTCTGGACTGTTCATTTATACTGCTTTCAGGGAAACCATTGGGCAGTGAGATGTTCTGCATCGTAAATCAATTTATGAAGCAACATAGTCAATTAAGTTTCTAAAACATTAATTAAATTACATTAAATTAAATGGTAATCAAGTGTCAGTAGCAAATGCGCGGCGTGTATTGCGGAAGTCCTGAGGAGAAAGTGAAACTAGTTAAGTGATGTGTCTCTTGTGAGGCTAAATAACATTGGAAAAGCCTATATAGATTATGCAGACTACATATTTAAAACATCAGCAGCATCAAAGAGAGGCAAATGGGAATTATTTCGGTTGGTCTTCTCTTCATGTTCTGCAGCATCCGCGTACAAATAGACAATGCATTATTTACGAAAAGGTAATGCAACCTGTTGATGGAAGTGAAGCAAAGAACAGGACACCCTACTCCATTTAAGTGAGGGTCTGGGCTTTGCCAGTCTATGCCCCAAGGCGGCTTGACTAATGACAGGACCGAGGGTCACCAGAGGTCAGCAGGCTCTAAGCCATCAGAGGTGGTTGTATGCCTGAGCTCAGTGGTAGGTTTAATCTATAATATTAGAACTTTAAAACAATGAAATTAAAACCAATTAATATACGAGAATGAGTACGCACACAAACACACACACACACACACAAACACACACACACACACACACACACACACACACACACACACACACAAACACACACATGCAGGTCGGCTATGCAGCTTTTGCGCATTACATATCCCAAAATTCTATGTTTCTGAAAGAGACAGCTTAATTTCTACATAACCAGTAACAGGTTTGACTGCAATGCTCAGTCAGCCAAAATGCTACGGCAATAATTTTGTGGGGGAAAGATGAAAATGTCATGCGGAATACCAAATAGACTACACTGCTGCTTTGATGGCCTAGGCCTAGAGATGCGCTGCATGTCGTCACAGTGTAATGTATAATTCGTTTTTTTGGAATCTCCTGCTCCTGGAAGCGGGGTTTATGGAAACTTTAGGTTTTGGGAAGGACTGGGATGTTTTATGAGTCATTCTCATATAAACGCATATAAAGCCTGACCAATGTTTTTTTCACATTTGTGGATTTTGCATATTGAGTGGATTAAAACGAAACAGCGACCCTTGGGAAAATAAGACAGTAAAGGATTTCAGAACATCCGGGCTATATCTCCGAAGCCAGTTCTGTGTTGGCATTCCACGCTACACTACAAACCTCCCAATATTAAACTACAATATTAAACCGCATTTGTCACCAAAGAAAATCTAAATCTAACATTATCATATACAGCATTACGCAGAAAAGAGGAAAGGATCATCAAAGTCTTCAAAAATTGATTTTTTAAAGGAGAGGGCGTATTCCCCAGAGCGCTGTGAGGTCTTGGGGGAAGCTTGTAATAATACCTCCATGACACTGCACATTACAACATAAACAACATCCTATTCGTTAAAGCCTGAAACTGGAGAGGAACACAGGGCATTTCAATGCTCCCCAACGCATTTCAGATGGCTTATTGATCCATTAATTTAGTAGACTTCTGAGGCTTAGGGTAATGCACAGTTCTTCAGTAAATTGAAAGAAGGGTAAGGGAACACAATGACTCTCTGTGGAGGAAAAAAAAAGGCACACCAAAAAAACTAAGCATGAGATGAACGCCTTCAACATATAAATTAAGTCAAGGGTCATTTTGCTTTTTGAGTGGTGGAGGCAATCTGTCACAAAAAAACGCTAAGTGAGATTCGAGGGCTCTAATTTCTGATTTATTCATTTGGTCTGAAGAGACTTGCCAAATCAACATGACATCATCTCTCCATTTGCTGTTCTTGAGTCTTCAGTACAAACAACTGACACTCCAAAGACTAAAATGCCCCTGTTTCCACCCATTTAATGTGTTAGTAGTTGTCATTTTTGCCTTTTTAAATTTCAAAGGTGGGTATACAAGGCTAAAGGCTGGACATCATAAGAAAATAGATTTGGAGGTTTTGAGGACCATAAAAATGTATGCACGTCTCACATTGTCCTTATAGTCCTCATGTCATTATAGCAATGCAATGATTACTTACCAGAACTATTCGTGATAAAAAGGCCAATTTTTTATCAGTTGTAGGAAAATGTGCCACCCTTTGGACACTCACAATGAAACCTGCATTCACCTGGAGACATCGCTCCAGCTCTACGGGACTTTGTGAGCCGTCATAAACAGAAGATTCCCGCTGTCACAGCACAGGGCTGCCTGGCCCACATTCGCAGTAAAGGAAACAAACAAAAACGGTCAGTAGAAGACATCTATGAAATTGGGAGATTCATGACCAGAAGATACGCAGATGTCACCCAGACTTCTTTGCAGTGTTTTTTTGCATGGAGGTACATATTTTGCCAAGTGGACAAAAAGAAAATCAATGGCTAGAAGCCGAGGAGAACAGAAACATGAGACTAATGGACACAGAATTTAGGTGGCAGAGCTATGGATAAAGTTCACATCAGTATAGACAGGGAAGGCCACCCCGCTCCAGAGAGGAGAGGCCCGGGGGTCACTTTGACAGCTTATCCATTGTTAATGGAAGCCTATCGACTGGGCAGTGTGAAACCACAGTGAATATTGCATGTCACCCGGTGGTGTGGAGGCTCCACATTTATAGATTTCTGTTGCAGCTCTACTATGGGCTGAGGGGACCTCTCTCAGCCCCCATCGGATCAATAATTGGTTTTTACTAGGACATTACTGGCACATTAGGGCAATGTGAGGGTTGGACTGAAGGGATTTGAGCGAGAGCTCTTTAATTAACGGACATGGTAAGAAGCATGGAGGGGAGCACAGCTGTAACAGGGCCAGTAGTTTGTTTGAAGAGATTTCCCCAAGTAACTAATGTGATTATGAAGACCACCAGGAAAATAGAGAATATAAGAACAGTTGGCACAGACATATTAAAAAATACAGGTGGAGACAGAAAGGAAGCATAAAAAGCATCCTTTTTTTTTTAAAGAAAAGGACTATAGGAAGCATAGGAGCATGAAAATAATCAATGGAAAGAAAAAACATTTAGATCATCAGTGCTTAGCTTAAAGCATGAATTTTCTTTGCATGCGAAAAAGAACCATTCTTTATTTGAGAGTTTCGGTTAAAAAATATCAAATAAGGGACAGTTGTTTTTATTACAAAGAAACAGCACACTAATGTAAAATTTCTGGTAACATTAAATAGTTTGATTTACATTTAGGTTTGGTCAGAAACTGTAAAGACAGATACTGTAAAGACAGATACTTTCTGACTGACACTCTTAAGCTACACGGGCAACTAATTTATACAGCCTCTGACCACCTCTAATAATATCCAGAGGTGGCCAGCCTGCATCGCTAAGGGCAACAGACGGAAGACCCATTGACTCACATGTGAGAGATCGTAAGATACAAAAACAACAGTCCCTGGAGTCAAGCAACCAAGGTCTAAGAACACAGTGAAGAATTATACCACCCAAGGAAAACTACGACAAAGTTTCCACGATTTGAATGTGGCACGGTGAAACGTAACAGCACATTTGCTGCAGTTTATTGCTGTTGAAAATGAAGAACTCATTAACAAAGAGAAAAACAATTCAGACAATACAATTTCAGGGTGCAAACTCATAATGGAGGGCGCTGATCCCTTTTGTTACTAATGCAACCAGCATCACTGCTGCTGGCGAGGCAAGCTACTCACCATATCGAAGGGAAAAATCAGAAAAGCTTCAATTAATAAGAAGGAGATCTCATTGCAGTGGCAGTATCCATGGCCCTCCTCGTTTAGTACTTAACTGTTGTTTTAGTCCTAAACAGCCATTCCCAGTTAGCTTTTGTTAAGGGCTCAAAAGGCACTGCCCTGGGTTATTCCGTACGTTAGCATTCACTTGAATGAATATAGCCATGTAGCTTTTTGACCTTGAGTTTAAGTTTTTATGATTTTGTTGTGAAATTAAAGAAAACGAGAAAAGTATAATGACTGGCCGAGTGCTAAACACCATTAAATATTTAACATGTGCACAATGTCTCCTGTTGATTGACACCTGGCTGTCAGTAACCTGATTCACAAATTGCCACAGATTTGGAAAATTTTGTCACTAAGCCTTATCCATCGAGTCGAACATCTAGGTGTGCTCCAAGCTACTCTTCCACAGAGCTAACCGGCTACCACTGATTTGCCTCATAGGTTCTGACAGTGCCGTATGGGAGATAACCCAGCAATCCAGAATTTCGCTGAACATTCAGAGGCGATGGAGGGACAACAGAGGAAGCTGCAGCAGCCACAGAGGAGGAAGCAAACGAAGGTTGATATTCTCTGGCGGCTTCACCTCCCAGGCCAACAGTATCGAATATACAAAACAAATCATAACAGTGGGAAAAGTCTGCACAAGCTACACAGCTACTGGATCAGCATTACAGAAAATTCTAGTAAAGGGAGATCTGGTTCACAGAAGTACACCTCAGGCGGATGATGAAGAAAATATATGATAAAGGGGATTAGGCTTATTTGTGTATCATAATTGTATTAAGTAGTGCAAACTTAATACTGGCGTAGACGACCGAACGCATGCGTGTGTTGAGAATGTGTGAACCGTGCAGCCACAGCCGACCACAACTCAAGCTGTATTAGGAAGGAAAGGCGACGGTTTTCAAGAGGAGCAAATTGGGAAGGTTGACTCTGTGATTCTTTTTACAGAGTTGTAAACAAGGTCCACAGTGATGGTGGAGGGAAGGCCTGAGCTTATAAGCAAAACTAGGAGGTATAACGGGCTGCTGGACCTATGGTAAGTATGACACAAACCTGCACAACCAGCCTGTTTCTCTGACTCTATGTCAGTGCTGCAGTATACCGTAGCTAAGAAGTTACTGAAAAAATAAGACAATAAGAGAAACAAGACGGCTACGCATGCAAAAGCACTTAAATTAGTCAGAGAAGACATTGGGCGAGAAAGGGAAGGTAAATGGAAAAGATGACACTCTCACATCCGAATATTTCATGTGCTTCTTCCGGGGGCCAGTGGGGCCAGTATCGTTAGACTGCAACCGCGTTTGGGCTTCAAACCATTCACCAGTAGGTTGGCCCTCTGTGGAACTCAAGTGGAACTGAATCTGTGACCCTCCGGCTATTTCTGCCTGAACCACTGGTCTGAAACAAATCCCATTTGCAAAATTTCATCTGGGTGTGCTAAACAAATGATTAAGTTCTTTTAAGAAGCTAAAGTATATCACGGAAAAATACAAACTTAAAATGAAGGCGACAAGTTATCTCATATATGCTGATTTTAAGATAACCACGTTCCATCCGATGCAGTCTACGGTGTGATAAAAAAGGCCACAGTGGATTGTATAACAAACTAAAAAAAACTATAACCCAATGACTAAATGTTCCCACAAAAATCACAAAAAATACATACAAATTTAAAGGACTTGCTTAACCTTGTGAGACCTTGAATTGCAAATGTACAACAAGAGTTGAAAACCTCTATAAGTCACATGATTAAATGTGTAAATTAAAATGCATATTTGTAATCATCAAACGCACCACTGTTCGATGACACCATTTCTGTCCAGCCATCTAAATGCATACAGCTTTAAGTGACCAGTGAAATTGAAGAACATGGCTACGCTCATCCGATACTCACAGTTACTCCCCACCCCCCAACCCCCCCGCATGTGATTTTGTCAACACTGCGGCTCCTTTTCATCGCCAAGCCCCCTATGCAGCCATGCTCCCTATTCTGATTTTTATGGAGTAAAGGAAAAAATAGTGATCTCACTATACTGTTATACATCGATGTTTACGGGACAATTTTTGTTTAGTTACTGTTACTGCACCATTGCCTTTAGTGGCAAGGCCTGTGTATCTGTTTGTCATGTGCTCTCTACACATGAAGTAGTGTTCCACTTTATGCCTTTCCTTCCATCCAGCTTTGTCTAGGATGCAGAAGGCTTTTTTCTATTTTATTACCTTCTACACTTATCCCTGTCAGATTCAATCTACTGTAACTCCTTTACCCTCCAGCAACCTAACCTCACGTGATTTGAATTGCTACTGGCTAAGATTCAGCAGTCTTAAAGTGCCCTGTAATAGCTTGTAATAACTGTAGATAGAATGCCATCCCCTTGAAATAAATGGATAAATAAGTAAACATAAATTAATAAGTAAAACCTCGTGTCTACATAGCCACAACCAGAAGTGGGTGCGTGTTTTATAATGAACATAGATTGAGTGTTAAAATATTTATTTGGCGAAGAGAAGTGGCTGGAGCGGTTTTTTTAGGGGTTGATAATCGCTTCAGCAGTAACTGCATAAAATCCAACACCAACAATACTTAAATGTTGATGCCACTGAACTTCCACACATCTCATTGTCTCCTACTCCACTAGCAGAATTTCTTCACAAAAGACCCGGCAAGCAGTCTATAAAATGATTTTGTCACTCAGAATTCTCTCTTGTCAAAAATGACCCAAAATTCTATGTTTACCCATTCATTCACCTGGGTATTCACTAATGCAATCCAGTACCCTCATGAAGAGCACAATGGTTTTGCTAGAACTGGTATTTTGGCTGCAATTCCACTGTCTTGAAGTTGCCCAACTAAATTTACCAAATGATCAGTGGCAGAATATTTATGGTATAATTATTTATACTCTCCTTTTAATCATGAACAATATATGCATGTGGATTTTATAGGTTTGCAAGTCAAAGGCTATAATGTTAACACCAATCCAGCGCTTCCAGTCAATCTTGACCTACAGGCTTGTTGTCTGCAACTTTGACATTTGAGTGAAAAGCACCATGCCCTGATTTTATAATAGAGGCATTGCCTACTGACCAAAATCTATGTAAGGGCTCACAAAATCCCTTGTCATATAAACAGCTAGCTACCAAATTCAGCTCAAATTTTCAAACCAAAAAAGCTGAGGTGCCACATTGCTTTTGTAATATGGCACCATTACAAATATTGCAGATTGCTTTTGCCAAACCCAAACACAATAATTATAGGATACTGATAGCATTAGCTATATACTATGGTTTGGCTGGCATTCTAGAATCTTATGGGAATTCAGTTGTTTCATCAGCACAGATATGTGCAAGATAACTAAATATAGATTATAGCCCAAGGAGGGTATTAAGATGCATTGTTCCATATATATTTGTTCTCAGAACGTTAGTTTAATTCATCTTTGTGGCTGTTTTTTTTAAAGAAATATGACATTGCAAAGGTTCAAAAGTGCGATGTTTATGGAAAACACTACATAAACACAAGGAATTAGCAATGTTCCAAGCATCTGTAGATATCATCAGTGCAATAGCACATGTGCCAATGCAATTTTTAATGGCATTTAACAAAACGGGTTGGCTGATCAACCAAGATGCCTTTAGCTATTTCTTATTTACTGCAAAAACGGAGAACGTGGATCATGTCCCTATGTTTCCTTGGTCTATAAATTGAACAAACACAAAAGCTGTTTTATCCAAATCAACAATGCGTAACTATTTGCACCCCCCTGAAACGTGCAACTTTTTCCTTTTCGTATTTTTTTTCTGTGACCGCTGAATGAATGACTGTTTGGTCAAGGCAAAGAAACCTAAAATATTTCCACTACAATGCAACAGTACAATAAGGATAGTTTGGTATCCGAGAGAAGCAGCTACAGCTGGTGTCAATTTCCAGCCGTAACAAAGAAGTAATTGTCATTAGTGTGTAGCAGGCAGATGATCACTTTTCTAGATTGCTGCTGAATGACAAGTGGAGACTGGAATCTGTATTACACATACTTCTCCACTACACATCCAGCCGAAGCTACTCCTCTTTTTATCATTATTGTACCGTTAAATCGTAGTGGACAATGTTTTTATGTTTTTTTGGACCACACTATCTTTCATCATAAAAGGGAAATCTTTATAAAAAAGGAAAGAAAATTTTTTTTGTTGCAAAAGGATTTAACCGGATACACAGTTATTAAAGTATGGACAGTTGAAAAGGTTGGATTCCATGTTCATGACTAAATAGCAAGTGTATTGCCTGCTGATATAAAGCTACATACATGAATTCAAAGGAGAAGAAGGACAGATATTGAATATGAAAAGAGGATTGAGGAAAATAATTTTAAAAACAAACTCAGTGCATTTGTCATTCTTTCTTATATGTTGAAATGCCTTCTGCTAAAATACTATTGTATGAAATGCTTTTGGAAAGCCACATAACAGCAGGTAGCCTGAAGTCAGCCCTTTATTAAATTACAAAGCCATCATGGAAGTACTTTATTTTTTATTTTCTTGTCGCCTTCTAAGCCATGGGTTCTAAATGTGGAGGCAAATATCTGTCACAGGGGGTTCAGGGCAGATGAAGGAGAACGTTTCACAAAGCCACCTTTTGTGATAAACGGTAAACAGCACACCCACCAAAGAGGAGCCTGACAAAATAAAACGTGGTAAAACGTTTTAAAAACAAAAGATACAAACAAAATAAGATGCGGGTACAGTACATGTACATATTGTGGAAATTGTGACGGCTCATTGAGAAACATGAAATAGTCTTAATGGTTCATTTTATTGTGTGTCTTTTAGTCCCAGCCATCAGAAGGGCTTAATAAAGTAGTATTTCTTTTGCATTTTACATGACTCTAGGGCTTACAGCTTTCGCCTGTCTGCTCTCCTCACATCAGCTGAGTTAACTGGAACAGTTCTAGACTTCAGGTTTTATGTCTGCGGCTGGCAGTGAGTCAGTGAGGGAGGCAGCACACTGAATTTCCACATTTAAATGAACACCACAGTGGCGCACATTTCCCAAAGTAACGAGATTTATAAATGAAATAACTAATTAGGTACAGGCATGGGTGAGCTTCTGACTAGCTGTTTAACAATGTGAACCGAGCTGCATTATGTAGATACATTTTCATGAAAATAACATTTTTACATACTGAGCCAACACTATTATTCAGAGAAATTCAAATTTATACCCATTTTTATCACCAGATATTTAGTGAGGTATTTTGAGTTGAGTATCTTTCTTGAAGGGAATCAAAAGCATTTACCGTCACAGGATTTGAACTTTTTCTACTTTCTGGTCACAAATATGGCTCCTTACCAGCGCACCATTTGTGGCCCCATACGCATCTTTGTGATTATTTCCGTTGGACCATTATAGAGAATGATCATGGTTCTTTTGTGGCACATAACTACGTATATTATAAGGCTGATGAAATAATTACCATATCATTAGAAATAGAGTCCCAAACAATATTATAATTTCCGAATCTCTTGTTAGAGAGACAAATGTTTGGAGACAAAAAAACAAATCAAAACTATCCATCTGCTTATTTCCTTTTCAATGTACAATATTTAAATTGGCAAAATGATCAGATTTTCTTAATACTTATTCAGTTTTCAGCGCACAAAAATGCAGATAATATCTTGAACATCAAGGATGTCAAAGGCCTGAGTGCTGGAAAGCACGGAAGAGAGAAGCTGTCCCCGAGAGAAGCTGCCTTCTATTTAAAGGTTTGGTAGGGCTTTTTTTGTAACTCTGAGCTTGCAAAATGTTCCCCTACTAAATGCAGTAGGCCCTTAGTGATTACCAGAATTCACAATTTTAATTCTTTAACTATGCAATTAGTACCCATGTATGAAATCTTTGTTGTGAAAAATAACAAATCTAGACATTTAGACTGGGACCTAATTCAAAACTTTGACAACCCGCTAATGACTTATACTGTTTCTTCAAATGACTGTATTTCACACCATTTTCTTTTTATGAATAGAAGAAATAAGATAAGTACAAAAAAAGAAAAGAGCATGCTATTGAATACAATTATCTAAAGTGTGATTAGCAGGTTGCCAAAGTTTTGGTCCCAGCCTCAGACTAAAGCTTGCTGACAAAAAAAGGGGTGCTGCCTGATCTTTGAGTGCTGCCTGATGTTTCTAGGGGAATTGGGTATGGCATAATTAAACGACTCCAAAAAGCAGAGCTTCACATTATTATTAAATTATTACACATCACCGTCGATACCTTCAGAAACTCAAGTGGTTTTAGCAAATCACTCTTGGGGATAACTAGCATAGCGACACCCAAAGTCCTGACATGAATTTAAAGAGAAATAAAAAGACTATGAGAAGATTAATGTGCAAACTTCATGTTCACTTTATCAAGCAAATGCCCTGACACAGCATGTGCTATAAAATCAATTATTGCCCTCCAGCAATGAAATAGCACCAGCTCGATATGAAACTCCCTGTGTAGCCAGTACATTTTAACTTTGATGTTGAATACGATGTTAAATTTAGCTCTTATTAGTTTAATATCACTTAGAGTATGCATAACTTAAATCAACAAAACTAAAATTATATGAACTGGGATTTATGCATACGGCTTCCTTATATCCATTATAAGCTGTCAGATAGAGGCAACTAGTTTCAGGACAGGACAAATCTGGTCCTTGACTACAGAGGGAAAATATTGCAAATTTCAAGTTTTAAATCTGATTAATTTTAGCTGCATACACAACTCATTAACAAAAAGCATACTGACAGGAAGACTCAGTAAAAATATCAATATATTTTATTTATAAAATCATTAGATATCTATGATTGGCATACTATTTTAGCACGTTTTCCATGAAACTTCCAAGAAAGAAGCATTAGATTCAGATTCAAAAAGCAAGTTTAATCCCCACACGCTTGTAAACGTAAACATATTTTACCATATAATATTACCATTAAGGACGTATTAAACACATATTCATTGTATCAAATCAAAAAAAAACAGGCCGTAAAATCTTGTGAAGACCCTAGGATTCTGTGAACCTGACTTCAGAGCAACACTCAAGACTTAAACACAGTGATATAGTTTTCCTTTGGAAGGTGAAGCGGGAGTCTTTCAGTCGATTACTGTCTGTGGGAGGCATTAAATACTAAAGAGCACTATATTCGCAGGAGCTGAAAACAACAAGTTTTTTTTCTTTTTTTTTTACTTAATGCAAATTTAATAAGGCTGCCTTCCTTGCCTCAAGCGAAACACGGGGAATTCACATCATTCAGAGTGACAGGACGAAGAGCGAGCCATGAATTATTGCTTATTAAAAGGGATAATTACTTTTTCCATTGCTGTGCAAAATTTATTAGACAAAGGAACTGTTTGGGTTGTTAGAACGAACATAAAACATGCATGAGGAATATAGTCGCAGGGTGCCTGGAAACATCCAATCACATACCATTCAGGTGAAATGACAACATACGACCGACCGCAAAAACTTAAATCGACAAATTCAATGAGCTTCTCTGTTCCACATCGGATCTGGGGAAGCAGCCTTTATCACTATGAATCAGAAGAAATACTTAGTGACATGAAATGTAGAACACAAAACATTGTGGGCCATTGCTTACGAGCCCAGGAGCAAATCAAAATGTATATCGATACATTGCTATTGTTTTGTAGAACTTCTGGCAAAGCTTAAGAGTGTGACATGGTATTTGAGATCACTCACGGGAATTAAAAAGCTTCCTTAAAAAAACATATTTGAATTTCACCTAAAGGAGCCCACAAGGTATTTTCAAACCAACACTATAAAAGCTTTCAAAACTGCACCCGCTTCTCCAACCTAATCAATATTAAATAGGTGGGGAAAAAACCCAGTATTTAAAAAAATAAATTTTTAAAATACTTTTATTGGTGTATTTAAGATTTATCCTTCCAAGGTCAAATGGATGTATTTTCAATAACACTTAGTAGCTTTAATTTGCCTGATGAAACACCAAAATATTCTTTCCTTGTTGAGGAACTATTAAGAAACAGACTGGGGAAAAGTCTTATTATATTAAAAATGTTTTAGGAAACTAATGCTAATGCTAATGCTTATCAATAATAGACCTTTTTTAATATCAAGTTTTAGATTATTTGCAATATTTAGTAGGTAACAATAGAAATTAGCAGACGCAAAACATTCCAAACAATCCACTCCTAGGTTATTTTTGCCTTCTGACCTAATAACTCATCATGTGTATCTAAATGCTGGCAAATTACATGATATTTAAGCTACATCACATAATTTTCAGGCTGCACACAAGGGGCGTTTTCTGTTACTGAGAGAAGAGGCTTCACTTCCAAAGATCAAGAGAAATGTATGGGTTTTTTTTCTTCTTCTTCTTCTTCTAAATAAAAGCATCATTTTTCTGTGGCCCCATTTTCCCTTCTGCTGCGAGCAAATAAATCACAGCGGAACTTGTCAACTTGGGTTAGTCCTGATGGCCTATACCTGCATGATACCTATCAGAGTCCTATGAGCTGCATTCATGGGCCCAAGCTAGCATGGATCGAATGACAAGGGCACATTGTCTGGGGAAGTGTAGAACACATCGCCTCGATGGGGCTCCTTTAGAAAAACGTGACAGCGTTTGCTCTCTCTCCATGTGTCTCGCAGACACGCTGTGAAATCCTGCCAGAGGACTAGGCATTTGTTTCATGATTTATGATCATCAGTTTGTCATTTGTAAATGTCTGAGCGCAAGGGAAGAAGCTGTACTTTACAGAACCTAGCCTGAAAGTGTGTTTTAGGATCCAGACATTGTAAAGATGGATCCCAGATAAGCGTTGTAAAATTAATGTAATTGTTATAAAAACCCAAAAGGACTGGTGTCCAGTGTCCATCCAGCAATAAGTTAATGGATTATGTTGTAATGATACTATTGGAGTAGTGTGTCTGAATGCATTAACTTTTGAATTCAAAGGAAAAAACCTTGCTCAACTTTCTGCATGTTTTGCATTGTCTAACCTTTAAAGCGGGGACCTAATTTTTAAATTCACACTCATTTTTATATTTTCATATAAACAACGCATGTAGATTTAGACTGTCTAATGATAATAAACAAATCTAACAAATAGTATGCATTATCTCGGACAATGTACAGATTTGTCGGTTCACCTTCAATAATAAAGGGATTGATTTGTTCTGGTAGTACCAGAAAACAGTCATCGTGTGATCATAATGTGCAGCGTACTTGTGTGTCCTGCAAAGGAACAATAAATATCAGTGGTTTTTTAAAGCTTTTCCCCAACCAGAGAATCTTAGGCAACACAACAATCAAGCACTGTTATCCCCTCCTACATCTGCGAGTCACCACAGTCATTTTAATAACAATGAAACAGGTTACGCTGAAGGAGTTTGAGAAATAGTTTCTTGTGTCCCTTGTTTGATGTAAAGATGGTAAACAACGCTGAGTTTTTACTTAAATAATGGACTTGAGTTCTATTGGTATCTTTTGGTAGCTGTGGTATGAGTCGGCTAAGGTAATCCAAGGGGTCTAAGTATAGCTCACGGAAATGGCTCTGGGGCATTTAGATAATTATTCTGGAATTTTTCATTGGATGTGATGAGCGATGATAACAATATTCAGGTTATCAGCCCTTCCCCATCTGGGTTATTCAATACCAGTACTCTCTCAGAACAAAAATTACACTAATCTCTCTAATGAAGCAATAACGACAACAGACGAGTTTGACAGGTAAAATTGTCCCTCAAAAATAAGATCTTCTTAGTATACTAGAATGTACTTCAAATATGCTGTGCTGCATCGGAGAAATGAGACATAAATGATAAATTAATGTTAACTACTATCGGACATATTTGCCTTTTTTAAGCTTTTAAGGCAAACACAAACGTCTCCTCACATCATTAATTTCTCCACTTTTTAACATCAATTAATGTGTAGAGAAACCTTTAGAGTCGTTATACACCAAAACAACTATTAAACTCTTTTTATGACAAAAACAATGGTATATGGTGGTGGTATGGTATAAAGGCTCACAACATTTAGCATTTTCATTCCAACTAAAAAAGTGGAAGCCAAGGTGGAAGTCAAGTTCAGAAGGTGACTTACTTTACCTTAAAAATAAAGTGACCAAGAACGTGTTTTATATCATTTGCAATTAACCAACTAAAAATCAACTTTCTGAAGATTACTTAAATTCATAGAGGAATTTATTTAAGATTCTTAACTAGATTAGAGTAGATTATTACTTGAATAATGAATAATACAGGGAGGTGCAGTAACTCATCATTATCATCATGGGAAACAAGTAAAATAAGAGAAACTTAGTTATGCATTAGCTTCATCCAAACCTGATCAGATAATCAGATTATAGAATGGGTCATCATCATTTAGACTGCCTATAAAAAAGAATGTTAAGAACCACGGGATTGCTTTACCATTGATTGCTTTACTTATGAATTGTGGACTGTATATCTTGGATTGTAGTATATACTGTCTAACCATGCTAGTCTCCTATTCAAATATTTAACTCTAGTCAGTCTAATTACAGAATATATAATGTTTAAAAAATATATTTTTTACAATAAAACTCACTAAACAGCAAACCACTTTACCCTGTCTGGTCAATGTCCTCTTCCAATGGACGATAAAATACAAAAACAGAAAACGCTCTGCCAACCCCAGTTTGCTACAATCACAAACCACGCTGTTTTTCCATATAGACACTTTGACCTTTCTCACAATGCTTAAAATGAGTCCAGCCAATTGCAGAACTCATCCACCCCTCCCTTCGTCTCCATCAGCACCAACAGCCGCGACTGGAGCCAGAAGGAACAGGATCCGCCCTCTGAGCCTCTGCCTGTGCTGGCTGCTGATGTCAAACCCATCCATGTCACTCAACTCCATGCTGGAGAGTTGTACACAGAGCAGCGCTCTGAGTGCACGTGGGAGGAGTGGGTCATGGTATTGAGCTGCAAGGAAGGGGCCCTGTGCCGAATGCAGAGGCCACAGGATGCACGGAGGCAACTTGAATGCCAAGCTGGTTGTAGCCCTTGAGCTGGGTATTGCTGAAACACCCATCTGATTGCTCTAACTGTTTGCTACTGCAGGACCAAGCAGCTGGTCTTTCCCACACCAGCACTATCCATGTCCTCCCCACCACCCTTTTTGGCATGCCACAAGGCTAATAAAACCAACTGCAGTGGACACATGGTGCCGTGTGCCACAGATAAACAGAGCAGTGCAGAGTCACATACGTCACAGACATATTTGATTAATATCCTCATGACTAACTTAATTTAACCAGGCTGTAATATCAATGACACGATTTAACATTTAAACTATACCAAATATATTGGTAAGATACTTTAAAAACAACACAATCAATGTTCCCCAGTTCATTCTTCGGATTAACATGGATCATAATTGGTTGTTTCACAGACGTTGTGAGGAACAGTTTTAACAAAATGATCTAGTTTTCAGCAACCAGAAGGATTATATATATTTTTTCATTCCGTTCATTGCTGCAACTAGTTGCTGTTTAAAAAGTTGCCTTTTGTTACATCAACTTAAGACTTGTGAACTCATGTATGGTGTATATTTTGGGACATCATCCTTCCTCAGACTTTGGTCAGTCATTTGTCACTCCAAGTTGAGTCATTTGTCAGCCCTCCCTAAGTCAAACTAATAAAAGTGATTTCTCACTGTCATCGTACCATTTCTTACCCCCAGGCTGTGAAAAAATCAAAAGTTGTGCAACCCGCTAATCACACTGTGTTGAACAGCGCTTTCATTTTAGGAGTAGAAGAAATTTCATGCTTACAAAGAAAATAAAACACTATTAAATACAGTTATGTGAAGTGTGATTAGCAGGTTGCCAGTGTTGTGATTTGGCCCGAGTGGAGTCATTTCTGGCCTCAGTCAGTCAAGAGGAAAAAAAATAAGGATGGCTGTGACAGAACAGATAAAATAATATTACTATTCTCTAGCATGTTTGGATGTAGGCTATGGATATGTTAAAAATTATTCAAGGTTGAACAAATTGCAATACAAATTGCTTGACACAAACAGAAATTTAAAACAACTTTTTTGTTTTGTTTAGTCTTTTATTGTTTAACATCCAACAACTATCCATCTGACACCCCTATTCTGCCTTGCATCTTTTTCATAATTAAAGTATTTTTTATTACTTAAAATTATTGTTTTGCATGCAGATTTTCAACATATTATATTTTTTGCGTGCAGATTTTAAATATATGTGGTCAATGAGCAGCTTGAGGTAATTCGTTATTTTTCTTCATTTTTATTTCAATGTAGCTTTTTGGCTACTTTCAAATTGGCGAACAAATCAAAAGCTTGCGATGTTGAACTTGCAAGGTAGCTTGCATTTTCACTCTCTCTCTCTTTTGATTGCAATAGATTTCAGATGAGGATCTGCACTTTGAAATAGAGTCAATGGCCGGAGGGCCAGTCGTCACTAAAGATCTACAGGAGAAACAAAGGTGGGGGGGTCACTGGCAGCACTTACACTTCAAGCATGTGATCAAAGCATAGGGGTAAAGTATAGACATTTTAGGTGTGGACTTTCAAATGGAATTCATTACAAATCCCTTCCTCTGGTGCCATTGTTGTTGCCCTGCTCTTCTTCATGCCAATCTGTGACTGATTTTCAGTCCGGTGCCCAAGCGCCTGTGGCCATGCAACGTGGCTCCCAAAGTGTTAGGCCCGCTGAAGACCCAGAGCCCCACTGCGGATCACATTTGTTTAAACTGACTTATTCATTCACCTCCACAAGTCTTTGAAACACATACCACTCACTGACCACAAACATATTGTGTATGACACGGTTTAAAACCTATACCTTTTTCAACCGCTCATAACAATGTTTCATTGTAAGAGTGTAAGTGCGTGTATATACATACACATCTAAAAGTGATACAAAATGGAACAGCATTTTAATATTGCTTACTATTGCTTAGAACCCAAAAGCTTCAGCGTACAGATAAATATTGTTTAACACAGCCACTGTAAAAATAAAATTGACATCTTTGCATTCCGATTATGTTAATACTGCCAAGTGAGTATTTTAGCACTGGTACTGTACTGACTTTAACAAAGTATATATTGTTTATGGATTTTCCACCCGCAAAAATGCTAGTCCTTCAATCTTTTAGACCCGTAATGTGGTTAGGCTTAAAATAATGATATAATGTTAATTGACTTAAATGGAAGCATTGTGGATTCCACTGCCAAGATACCAATCCTGCCATTTTTGTAAGTAACTCTAATTGATTTGTAAATTAATATTAGTTACCTAATTGACCACTAACAGCCCTCACAAATTCTCCATGGTCCCCAAATTATATTCATCAAAGAAAGTTTTCCTTCCGAAAAGTTTTCCTTCTGATGTCAGCTTAGGGATTGGCCACCTTTAATGCTGCAGCCAACTCAGAGACATACACTGAGAGGGTTTCCCCAATGTGTTGCCTGCAGTAACAATTAGCTGTAATTGGCGAATGAGCGAGGGCTTTGAAGGCACAGAATTTATTCTTCAGCTTTGGCACTGATGAATTCAAGAGCTTCATTGTCTTGTCATTAGCAATAAAGTATAGATTAAAATTCACAAAGCAGATATCCTTATTAAAAGAAGAACTACAATGATTAAACGGCTAGTTTTATGGGGTGGTTTTTGGCCACTGAAAAATATAATATACAAAATATTTTTTTTTAAATATTTTCCAATAAAGACTTTACACTTAAACTTAGATTTTCCCTTTTCTGGAAAATTATAATTTAAATAAGTCATTTAAAGAGAGTAAGAAAATAATAAAATAAGATCAAATAAATAATTATGAGTTACCAGATCAATAATATAGCATTCCTTTAACCATAACCAATACAATTTTAAATGACACGAAAGCTAAGCAACGCTGAATGCATCTAGCTCAATCAAAGCAAATACGGCAACAATATAATTCAAAATGTTGTTCTTGTGGAGGTAAACGATCCCACATGAAAGAAATTAGCATGGAGGGACTCGACTACCATAAACACTCTCTTTTGAACTTAGCACAAATTGATTCAAGGTGACGAATTTGTGATCAGTTATGATTGATGGGATTCGAAGAAGGAAGGGAAAAAAATAAAAGGTTTGTGCCAGGCCTTCTCTCCTAGGGAAAAAATGTGCTTAATTTTACACTTTATCATTTCTGTTCCTCTGTATATAAATGAAATAAAGTCAACTGCCACAGCTAACTTTCACTGAAACATATGCCGCAGTAATACATGTTCAAAGAGCGGGAAGTGTTACCATATAGCTTATGGCTACTTTAGCCCGTAGGTGGACAAAGGGCAGATCGTATGTTAAGTGATTACGATAATGAATAGGTGAATAATGACTCCGGGAGAGGGTTCCCAGCTTTAGGCTGAGGCCCTGTGTGGTAAAACAGAAACATGTGGCCAACACTAAAGTTTCAGAGCAGCGACTACCAACAGCACTCTACCGTTCTATTTTGGCTTCCATTGAAGTAAATCGTAAACATGCCTATAAAACACTGGGGGGTATCTAATAACAATGCAATTCTCACCCCACCAAAATGGCTCACCCCACCAATGAGAGTGCAGTCGGCTCACCCTATTAACTGTGCAGGCCATTTCGAGTAAGAGGAGGATGTGTATGTGTGGATGTTGTTATATACAGTATTTTTGACCATTTTATCTTTTAACTTGTAACTTCGTCAATGCATAGCACCTTTTTATTTCACTTGGCTGTGGATGTTTTGGTACAAAACAATATTTAAGTCGTATATGTTCCTATATGACGACAAATCGTGTTAATAACACTAGAAACACCTTTTAAAAATTTTTTTTTATTTTGAATTCAGTGAATTACATTTATTCTTTGAAAGCTAAAGCTAAAATAAAAAGCTTAAAAAGCATTAAAAAAATAATCATTCCATTATACAATCGCTGATCCTAAAAAAAAGTTTGTGTTGTAATTAAATTGAATTGAGTAAATTATGTTTCATAACCTCTTAATTCAGCTTTACGATTTGGAAAGCCTTTTGAACAAAGAACATGGTATTTAACATCTTAAAACAATCCTCTTAACATAACAGTCGTCCAAACCGAGTTATAGCCACTTCAAACCATTCCTTTTACCCGGTCCAAAAAATCAAATAACAGCATTTGTAGAAAAATACAAAGTTCTTTGGGATTTCGTTAAACCACTGATGACACAACATTAAGCAACACTGGCCGGTCTGATTGGTTGGCACAGTGGTTGCACCTCACCGTTTCTTAGTCAGTGTGAGATATTGGGTGTCTCGGTTGTGCTGAGAAAAATATAGAGATGCGATATTGAACTGGAGTTGAGTAAGTGGGAGTAAGAAGTGATACTTGCTTTAAGAAATGTTTTTTTAATGGATTTTCTATTGATCTATTTAACTGTTTCCTGATCTTATGTTGTCATCTGATATTTGTTCAGTTTAGTCCATAGTGAAGTCAAGTCAAATGGATCTAATTCAGTGTGCACTAAACGGCTTATATATATATATCGTGCACAAATTTGGAATATTTATTAGTCACTTCTCCCAGTTATTTACACTCCTGCGTGATGTGGATGCAAGCCCAATTCAGCCCAGACTTTCAACAATGCGATAATTACGTTTTCCAGTGAAATGGCCATTAGGGCTTTTGAGGTCAGATTATTCCAGGTCCTTGAAGCCTGGAACTCTTTGTAACAAAACAATAGTGCATTCTTAGAACATCAACTTTTCTAAGATTTGTAGCAAATATTTGAACTACGTATGGGCAATAGGTGTGTCTGTCTGCCATATATTTTATATGAAGACTATATCCTTTCACCTATTTTGAATCCTTTTGATCCAACACCATCGTAATAATATAATGAAAAGGGAATGTAATATTGAGAACAAAAGTTTATCTACGGATAAATTTTATCTAACACATGGTGGTGCTCAGTCAGCGCAGCATGTTTATTGCCTCTTCCGGTGGGAAAGTTGTCCCATAATTTTTACAAAATTCCCAAATTTAATGAACTGAGCTGTTAGTGAATTGAGCTGGGTGCGCAGACTATATTATATATAGTCCGATTTTTTAATAGTTTGACAGTAATGTATTCATATAAGTAGAATGATAAGCAAGGAATAAAAAAAAAACTCCTCTTGACTGAAAGGGAAACTTACATATTCTAATCACCAGACTTAATGCCCCGCTTTATAATCACAATAGCAATGCTCAGTGTATTATGTTTTTCTAAAACAAATGCCTTTCCAAGCAGAGGGACTTTTTTAACATTAAACAGGCAATAGTGTGACTAACTCCCTGAATAAACTCACTAAATAAAAAATAAATACAATCTGATCTCCTTTCACCGGGCAAACCTTATCATCCAACCCAGTGTTGCCATGCGGACTGCTGATTCTATATAATATGCATGCATGAGCTTCAGTACCTCAGAGCATAACTCATAAATGTATTCTGCTTAAAATACTAATTTAACATTTTTAATGTGGAGTGTTTTTGCACGAACTGAGGCATGAATGAGTGTGGAGCACTTACAGAAAGCTCAGAAACACTGCAGTAAAACCCCTCTCCCTTTCCCACTTTACTTTGGTTTACTTATTCATCCCTACCCTTCACACTGTGATTCCCTCCTCATATAACAGCTGAGATTGAGGAATGTTATGATGTCATTCACAGGTTTTCTTATGGGAATTGTCATTTTTTTAACGTTCCTTTTATCCTGCAATTCAGTCTTTCATTATACCTACACCCTCCTCCTTAAAATTGTACTTGATCACTTATCATTTTACAAAGGCTGCAGAGCCAGCCAGTTCCTCAGCCCCTGAGGCAGTGGTGACTATAGATGTATGCTTGCATGTGGTGGATCTTTTTTGATAATATGATCGAAACTATTGCATATCCTGTACTTTAATATCTCAGTGTTTTCAATAAAACTTGTAAGCAGATACAGCCCAGAGCTGTGAACAGAGCCATCAAGTTCACAGTTGATTGCCACAATTCCTGTATTATTTACTGTTTGTGGGACTCGTCTCTCTACCGAGCAGGTCAGGGCTGATGAGGGACACACCCCAAGCCTGGGGATACTGATACAAAAGGGAGAACAGTGAGAGCACAGGTGAAACGTGATGGGCCATTCCGCTGTTGGCTGTTTGGTTTGTTTTCCCTGTCCAATGAGGTTTGTTTATTTTGGTAGTCATTTTAGTCTGTTGTTTCAGTTTATTGTTTTTTTTTTGAGCAGAAATTGCGACAGTCTTCTTTGCGTACGTTATAACGAAGGTCCGGGGGAACGAAACTTATCCCAAACTCTGTCTCCCAAACAGACACGCATGGCATGCCACAATGTTATTTTAGTTAGCTAATGCAAGATTAGCTATAAATTGGATCAGTGAACTCAACTGGAAGACTCCGAAGGTCATTCACATAGAAATATTTAGCATTTACAGCCATGGCGGTGTGCTGGGTTCAGTCACTGAGCTGAGCAATGCCTAAGAGCAGTGCTCTGTGATTTGTAAGAAGTTCAAACTATGCGTTTCCAAGAGCAGGGTTAAAACGTACTTAAAGAAAACACATAATGTGCTTATTTGTTCTGTCATACAAACAGTTTTAGAAAGTTTCGCTCTGTGAAGAACTGACCCGTTGTGAAAACATCTAAGGCTGTTCCCATGACATTGTGGCTGGCTCCACCCCTCCACCTGCGCTTTGCCTTCTGAGTCCTCGCAGGGCCTTAAGAACCGGAGCCTGTGGTGCCAGTCCCCACGCCACGCCTGACTCATGCTTGCCTTTGCACCAATGCCCAACCAAGTCCTCTTTGTGTGAAGTCCAATTAAACCAAGTCAAGGATTTTTTTAAAAATATCTTTATATTCTTCTGTTGGTCTCCCCCTTCTGACAGGGTGGTCTAGAAGTGTCTAGAACATTGTCTTCAATATCTTTCATATGGTTTCATAGCTTCTTACTGTAGCTATATCTGTCGCCCTGGATATGGGCATACTAATTAAATATCATGAAATGTCTATGGCAAAGTTAAAATGTTAATTTTGAAATGAATCAAGTATAAAGAGCATAATTCAGCGGATCCCATTATGTTACTTTTGTTTCATGTCTAGGCACTCATTCTGCAGCTGTGTGGCTATGCTGCTGGCCACATATATTCTTTGAGGACCCCCCCAGGATCAGATATTTTGAACCTATTTTGCGCCGGCCTCCCCGTCTGATGCATGATGTCACATACTAGACATCAGTTGATACTAATAACAAGCTGTCATAAGCTGTCATACTAATAACAATTAAAAATATATATGTCAAATATATATATATGGCAGCTGAATGACTAAGTCTGAAAACATAAACGGTATGGTTTGGGATCATTTATGGATTATATACTGAGGACAGATTTCAGTGCTTTTGTGCTATGATCTGTCTTAGATACATAAGTCATGTATAAATTAATTGTTAGCTAAATGCTGTCGTTAAATTGCATTGTTGGCCGGGTTAAGAACACATGTGGGCACTTGGTACATTGGGTCACACTTTTAGTTTTTCTATCAAGCCGAATGCATTACGCTCAGCATTTTAATCTGAGTGTTGACTGCAAAATCAGGAACCCCCTCAGAGGTTTAAAATGGCATTTCAGCTTATTGGACCCTATAAACAAACATCTATCATTAGCATTACATTATGTAAACATTGTACATTTTTCCCCCCTTCTGAACAGTTTTAATAACAACCATTCTGCAGCACAGCCCTCTGGCTCAGACACCAGATTTAGGACGGGAAAGGCTAGAACGCCATGGATACACGCTAGCTAGTTTGAGGCACTGGTAAATCCTCTGTTTTTCTAAGGTAATTAGCTTCTGCTCAGTCCTGTCATTTCCAAGTGCTGTTATTCTTTAAAAAAAACTGAACAAGAAAAACAAAGAGTTGGGGCAACCCATGAGGTCATTGCTTGCTGAGGCCTGGATTACTGCACCAAATGAACCCTGAGAAGCATGTATTGATCCAGTCTGACAGTAGCAGCCACATTAAGCCACTGCTGTGGTTGCTGTTCAAAGACTTCAAGCGGCTATCTTAAATATCTCCCAGTATCTTTAAAGAGCATAACAATAACTTCACACTGTATGAGATTTATTGTTGTATAATTAACTTAATGCATCTTAACGGCCGATCACTTTATGCTGCTAATGCTAGCTTTAGGGTCATATGCAGAGGATTTTAGCTTAGTTAACTTTTTAGCAAAGACTGCAATACAGATTAATCATATTTGCACAGACAAAATGTTACTGTTTAAATACTCAATAGGTGTGCCTTACTAAAGAGCAGAAAATTATATTTAGTGAAATTGCTCGTCTCTCTCTCTATATATATATATAATATATATATTATATATATGTAAATATATATAGACTATGAGACTATGCCTCCTATTAAAATAAATAATATGAAGTTATTGGTAATTACGTGTGTGCCAAAGCGATGATAAAGTAATGCATGCAAATGTATATTTATTATCTGCAGAAGGACAACCTTCAAACTACGATCTGGAAAATAAAGAGAAAGTGATTGTGTAACGCCATGATGAAATTTGTTGTGAAATGCACACACGGAAAGAACAGCTATTGTTTGGAGTCCTTAATAGTCTTCACTGGCAGTATGAAAAGCTAACCAGAAAAACTCCATTGCTGGGAAACCGACGGCACAAAACACCATGCCCAGAGTTTTTGGAGCTTTTATATCAATTATCATGATGCCACTCGCTGCATGGCGTCGCAGTGTCACATTTGGTTGAAGGTAGTTGAGCTGGATGATTCGTTCCGATGACGAGCGTATTCTCTGGGGAGTGTATTCTCCCTTCCCCTCCGGTCTGATCACAATGACTTTGCTTAATTCTGGTGGTAGACTCCAGCTGGATTAGTATAAAGGGCAAAATTATCTGCAGAAAATTCTCAATGCAAACTGTTAAGGAGCTTGATATTACTGGGATGGAAAGAACATGTCTTTGCACTAAAAAAGATTTAAAAGTGTGATGCAGTGCTATGACGTGGAATTGTTAATGAACAACGGGGGAGTGCTTTCTTGCCTTTTAAATCCATGCATATTAATGAGATATTTTATCTCTTCCCTTTCACTTGTGGTTAAATTCTCTATGTCTCAATTCTTTTGTAAAATAAAGGACATTTTCATTTCCATCCGTAATTGCTGCAAATTAAATTACTCCCCAGCTGTGCTGCCCAGTAAACAAGAAAAAGGCTTCGCACTCGCTAGGGTGTTATTATAAGATCATGCAAGAAAAAGAAGTTCTGTCGGAACGGGTTAAGTCAGGGCCGTTAAAAATCTTATGCCAAGCATCAGTGCATTCAGCGCCGCTTCCACATATCCCATCATGACAGCTAAAGTAGCTGTGTGTAATGCAGAGATGTCCCCCGTCCACAAGCCCCCAAGCCTTTTTTCCTCTTTTATGCAGACTCTAAAGTGTTTCGTCAAAGAGATACCCCCGGTAACATGTATTAGGACCGGGGCACTTATTTCAATTGCAGTTTATGTTTTATTCCTTTCCTAATTTCCCACTGTCTAGACTACATTGTGCTGAAAATAGGAGTCACGTGGAAGTGCCGACTGTCATGAGAGCAGGCTGTGTCGTGCCCCGCCGTGGATGTGTTCCAGCTGATGCTGAGCATCACCACTGACAATGTCAAGTGGATGCCAACTGTCCCTGTGCTTTGCTCTCTGCTGGAATTGAATGTATTTGTAGGGATTACTTAAAGAACAGCAAAAATCCACCAATCAATACAATGTACTGAAAAACAACCAGATAAAAACACTATTAGATAACTGTATTCCAAGTAATTTTCAATCCATGCTGATAAATAAAAATGAATGTAACTTTGATTTTAATGAATGAAACTGCTATTTACTGGCAACATGACCCCAGTGGCATAGCCACCTGAGCTGGATTAGGGCTGGGACAAAGACCTGTTTGTTAAATTGCAGGAGCATCTTGCTGATTTGTTGGGACTGCCTAGGGGAACTTGATCCACGCTGACCTCTAACTGTATCAAATGCTAAAATGAGGTACACAATAATTATTTTCTGCCTATGGATATATAAGAGAGTAACGCATTTTGATCTCCAGACGACAGGTGTCGGTTTTCAAGAGTGAATTCAATATTCTCAGAGACACCAAATTGAACTCACGGCTATTGGGGTAAGCCACGCAAAGAATAGAATGCTCCCAGCGTTCCGATCGCTCTATGAGGTGTAAAGCAGTGGGACAAGGAGGAAGCAGACAGGGTCAGAGTCAGTTCAATCAAGGTATGCACATTCCAAAGTATTATAGACTAACCCTTTGGCTAAACAGATAACTTAATATGTCCTGGATAACTGAATACTTTTGAAGATGTGCCCGAATATTTTCACACCCTTGGTTGACGATGAATAGTTTCCATTGTGCCTGGGTAGTATGATCTGACTTAAATATCTCACACAAATAAACATAGACGTTTCAAAGCTCCTTGACAATGGCATTCCTATCCATCCTTAGTTTTTCATCAAACATATATTTACTAACGAATTGTGTCATCGGATCTCAAATCTCAACACACGCTTGATGAAAAGCTTTTATTGGTGCGTCTGATGTCGCACCAATAACCTTTCCACCTTAGTTCCATTGAAACTAAACACAATGGCCGCAAAAAGCCTGGACGCTGATTGCTTCATATCTTGTGCATATACCAAGTATAGCGCTTCCTGTATGCGCTTTAATATGCATGTGGGTCAGAGTTGTGCTTTGATCTCTGCTTATCTGATTATTCAATGGCCTTCATAAAACAGTCATTACAGCTACTTTTGGGTTCTTTGCATTAACCTTAAAGTTTGCTATAGGGATCACTGCATACATTACTGATTATGTAAGAAAGTAGGGTTTGTATTTATTTATTTTACTAGGAGAGGCTACTTAGAGCTTTTCTCTCCTACACAGTAATGGCCTGGGGAATTATGCAATGAAATTTGGAGTAACATCCTTTTGCCAATGGTGCCATGCAACCTTTGAGTTGTATGATAAGAATCCCTGTGCTAATCCTATAAAATGGCAGACGATGGGAATTTAAACAAGAAGCCTCTTTTTGATACATTTATTCATACAACTTCAATGTATATTTAAAAAAATACCGGTATTATTACAGACATTTTTCAACATTATATCTATGGACCAGTTCAGACCATGTTTGCTACAGTCAAACCAAAGCAATCAATAAATGTATCTCAAGATTTATTTTTATAATGATATTAGGCAGACATTGCCAGCACAAAATTGTTATCAATTAGCTATACTAAATTTCTGACATACTACAAAATCTGCAGGTGCAAATCCTAGAAGGATAGTAAGAGAAAAACTACTTTAAAACATAAATTTCAGCATTCTCTTCATAAATTGTTATTTACATTTACATTTTGTTACACAGCGAACGCATCTATCCAACACGACTTACAGGGTCATCAAGGCAGGATACATTTGTGTAGACAAAAAAAATTAATCAGAACTGATATTATTTTATGTGTCTCAATTTTATCGTAACCATTAAGCTTAAACATAAAACTGTACGTGATGTAGTAACGTGAAGAGCATTTGAGCACATGCTTTATTCAAAACCGGAGGATACAATTTAATTTCTTTCTTCTATGGACTGAAAAAGGTCGCAATTTCGACATTCATCCACTAATACAGCTGGATATTTACTTAAGCAGGTTAAGTACCTTGCTCAAGGGTACAACAGCTGGGGGTAAAGCTTGAACTCTAGCGTTACTTCCGTATTACAGGCTTGTCTCTCTCAACAGTTCTTTTTTTTGTTGGTTTTTTTACTTACACTAAGAGACAATAACTCTTTCAGTGTTAATGCACAACAAAGGGCTACACGCTGGGGGTTGATCTTAAGGGTTCCATTCTATTACATTTTATCTGTGCTCTTCCAATAGTTGTTTAATACCCAAAAAGCTTCTTAATATGCATTTTATTTCTAAAATTCATTTTTATATTGCTGAATATTGCATGACTGAGTGTCTGAAGTAATGGATGGACCAGTTTTGTGCATTACATAAAAACATAAGAAACGCTGGGATGACACTGAGGCTGGAACACTATTAGCCTCTGGGCAGTATCCAACTGAACTGAATTTACTACTTTTGGAGAAGCTAAAAGGATTGCAGAATTGGGGGGAAAGCGGTTTTATCCAAATAGCAGCACTTTACAAAGCATGTGGCGACAGACATTATAGCTCTATAGGTCTGACTAGTTAGTTAAGTTCAAACTTTTATCAGTGTCTTGTTTTTGTATTTGCCTGTGTTGAACTCATGCAGTACGTTTACTTAGTGTTACAGAATCTGTGTATTTATAGTGATGCCTTAACTGTAGCGGTGTACCTTAACGACCACAGTGACCTCAGAATGAAACGCCTGTCAAGCCAACTCGCTCAAAATAAGGGTGAAAGCTTCTGTTTATATAACCAGATATATCAAGACACTTAGTCTTACAAATCATCTAAATCCAATATTCAATGTAATAACATCATCTTGACCAGTTATATATATTTGCAACTTCTAATACAAATATTTTCAGAAGTTCTGGAATATGGGTGCCTTAAAATTATTTTGAAATGCAATTTATAATGCCTGATACCAAGTTCATGATGGTGGCAAGATTATTTGATGTTTTAGGATTTATTGTTATGTCAAAACTCCAGTACCCCAGGAGAAATTTAGTTGAAATGTTGATGTCTGTTTTGTTGCTGTCAGAAATGCAAATGTTATTGTCAATGTAGCAAATAATCAAATCATTACTTTAATTTGAGCATCCCAATTCATTAATCTACCATATTTAGTGTCCTCTCTAACTTATTAGTATCAAACTAATTATATAATGCAGAATTTACCTTATTTTATTTGTTTCATTTCATGGAATTTGAATTGCTTGTACTGATTAAATATTTAACATATCTCTCTGTCAAGTAGATGCATTTAAATTTCCTAGTTCTTAGCTCGTATTGGATGAACCTCAGAACATGTGATTGGCAGACTCCAAAGACACCCTTTTAACACCCCAGCTATTTCAGCCACACCTGTTGCTGACAGGTGTATAAAATCGAGCACACAGCTAATCTGCATAGAAAAACATTGGCAGTAGAACGGCCTGTACTGAAGAGCTCAGTGACTTTCAACATGGCACCGTCATAGGATACCACCTTTCCAAAGGCTCAGTTAGTTAAGATCACCACGCCCAATGCTAACTGACATTGGACTCAGTGGAGCAGTGGAAACGTGTTCTCTGGAGTACTGAATCACACTTCACCATCTTGCAGTCTGAAGGACAAATCTGGGTTTGGCGAATGCCAGGATGAAGCCACCTACCTGAATATATAGTGCCAACTGTAAAGTTTGATGAATAGGAATTATGTTCCGGGGCTTTATTTCATTGTTTGCGTTAGGTCCCTTATTTCCAGGGAAGGGAAATCTTAACGCTACAGCAAACAATAACTTTCTGGACAACTTTGAACTTTATGGCAACAGTTTGGGGAATGCCATTTCTTGTTTCTGCATGACAATGCCCCCCTGCACCAAGCGAGGTCCAAACAGAAATGGTGAGCCCTGACAATAACCCCACTGAACACCTATGGGATGAATTGTGAGCCAGGTCTAATCACTCAACATCAGTTCCCGACCTCTTTTGGCTGAATAGAAGCAAAGTCCCACAGCAATGTCCTAACATCTAGTGGAAAATCTTCCCAGGTTTCTTGGTGAGGAAAAAACGTCTGTTATGAAACCTCCTGAGTTAAATCTCACCGTAGGAGTGGTATCTTGTTCCTATCTGCTTAGGACAGGCCTTTACACAGCTGGAGTGGGATAACAGTACTGCAATGGCCCAGCAACAACTAGCAGACAACACCAACTATTTTGTGTTTCAAAACTCCTTGAGTTTGTTTCCATAGAAATGCACCATATCTCTTGTAATAAATAAGTCTTTAAAAATGTGTTTGTGGAAACAAACAAAAAAAATTTCTACAGTTTGTTGAAAATTACTTAAATAATCAGAAACTGATAAATCAAAGAAGCAAACAAAAGAAGTTTGGGGGACACTTAACATCTTAACAGGACTTGAAGAACTATGGGTAATGTAATTATTTCTTTACTGAACTACCTAGGTGTCACTCAATATCTCTCCATTTTTAAGCTTCATGACCTAATGGAACATGATTCCCAATTATGATGAATGAGTTCACATCAGATGCAAGCAAAGTAATGGAGAACAGCTGCAGTGTAGTAAAACAAAATAATTTAAACAAGAATAATATTTTTAAAAAACATATTTAATTTAACATTAATTTACCATCATTAACAGAGCTAACCCCTATGATGCACACAATTTATCATCATCGTAGACTAGTTGTTGTACATACAACTATTGATGTCATAACTAAAAGGTATTAATCATTGACCACATTGATTATACATAAGCAATGCTGTGAGGGACATTGTGTAATATTCTGGGTTGTGCATTTGGCTCTGTTTAATACTGAACATCCATAAAGCACTAAGGGAGAGAGATAAAACATGGCACATGGTTTACAACCGGCCAGTCAAAAGCCTAAATGGATACAATATTGGGAGCTTAATGAGGATTTTCATTAAGAGAGACTCATGGCCAACAGACAATGCTCGGGACCTGATAAAAAACTTTGGCAACCCGCTTCACATGAATAAATGTAATAGTGGTTTAAATACAGATATATATATATATAAAGAAAATGCAATTACATTTTATTAAATGTTAGTTGTCAAAGTTTTGATTTGGTTCCAGCCCAATAACTTAGCAGGAGAAAAACAGGAAACGTGCCATTTTAAAATTATATATTTGGGCAAAACATTTTCACTAGTGTAATCTTGTCAAATACAAAATGTTTCGCTATAATTAGGAGACAATGTCTCAAGGACTGAGGGCATGATCTACTGGCATTCAGAAAAGACGAGAGAGAAAAATATTGCGACTGAAAGGAAGAACAAATGACATGGTTTTGTAATTAAAATGAATCACTGGTGTATGAAACACAATTTCCCTCTCAGAATGCCTAAGTGCTTTGCCAGTTGAATTAAATGAAAGAGCTTTGGCGTGGAAGTGTTATACACTTGTCAGTTTCGGCTCTGCGGTCTAGGTATGAATGTCAGGATCAGAGGGGCTCCTGTTAATCCAGAACTACAGGGAAAGAGAGTGTTTAAAAAGAAATCAAAACAAATGGGACTTTGAGCGAAACATAAACAAACGTTGCCTGTTTAAACCAAACTTAAGAAAAGATTTAGCACCCAAATTAGTTCCAGGGTCAGGCCTAAGCAACAACCTTTTCTGCAAGATCACCATTGACCGTCATGGTTCTGGAGAGAAAATCAAATAAAACAATAAAAATGTAACAAGCGAATCACTGAAATTTGGGTAAGCCTTCTTGACGGCCATTGTGATGAATACACATGTAACCCCAACTGTATTTTTGCAGGAAGTGACTTTCACAATCTGGCAGCTGTACCCCTAACCCCCCCCCCCCAAGGTATTCTTTTGTGTTGGGATCACAAATATTTAAGGAAAAAGGGAATTACCTTAACCATGCTAAATCTGCTGAGGAATGCTTGACAAGAAATATCTTTTGTTTTGTACGGAACCATGCATGGACCGCCAAATTATTTTTGCTTCATAGACTTCATAGACAAGTTTTTACAAAGTCTGCAACAAGAAAAAGTGGCTTATTATTGCCCCGTATGTACAGTCCAGCTATGTCTGCCTGGACTGGTAGACTGAATAAGAGATGACACTGAACCGTTATTAGAAAATACAGTGCTGTTTTTGCAATTACGTTGGTTCGGCTGAGCAGTGAATTGACCTCATCCACACGTGCATAACTACCTCAACTTTTTGTTAGGAAATGTTAAGTCGTTAAAATACTGACTGGCCTTCTTTTTGGACTATTAAAAAACTGTGTCCAACTTTGTTTGCAGTTTTAATTGTTCAGAGGTACTCATTAATTTAATACACATACTGATTGGGTCTTGTTTAGATTTTTTTTTTCATGAAAATGGTTTTATGTCTTAGAAAAGGTTAAAATGGTTTAGTCTTTGAAGTAATAACTCAAACATGTTTAATTGTTAATTGCATATTCAATGCAAATACATTTTGAGAAGCATACAACCATCATGCATATGTGAGGCATGCACAGTTATCAAAAGCGTTCAGGATTAGACATGAAGTGCATGGGGCTTGAGAAAGGACATGAAGCTGCATATTCCTGCTGCTAAAATAATAAAGCGGGGGAGTCAGTGAGCTGAAATGAAGCATTACGACCAATTGCCTACCTGCTAACTGCAAGACACTAACTCAGAGTGGCAGCTGAGAGCAGCTCCATACTAGTTTCTCAGTCTCCCAGAGTAATTGGTGACCTAGGACCCCATCTCACATGGGCAACTGGGGAGAGCTACTTCCAGCCAAGCAGAGGGGTCAGTCCATAGCAAGATTGTCCTGAACTTTAAAACATGTGACCTTCCCACATAACTCTCTCTCCCACACCTAGAGAGCATGCCATAAGCCTTTGGATTTGCACTTTGATCACTGTGTGCTGTGTTCAGTTTACCTTTCATATTTGGCCAGTCAGATGTAATTGAACTGAATAATATCTGGGAGTTTTATACCAAACGCAAATGAATACAGTTTTTTGTGCTGTGGATGTTTTTCCTCATACAAACTTCAGATATTTTATGTTTTTAATTGTATGAGTTTGTTAAGCATTTTGCTTTCAACTATACCGCACACTTTGTCAGACGCAATATCAAATGCAAATTGTTAAAAACGTTTCTTTCAAATTTTGTAAATTTTGTAACATTTCTTTCAAATTTTGTTTATAAAGCACTAGGATTCACTTCAAAATGTATACTTTGCATTTTATAAATTGGACATCAAGCTAATATACAATGGCATTAACATTTTAACAGATAAATATTTTTTTTATTTTTATATCAGGTTTACTACACATTAATACATCTTCCCAAACCAGTTCCTAAAAAACATTGATCCTCCCTCCCACGACAATCTAACCATTCTTCACATAAACTTTTTTTTAAATTTAACTGTGTTGTTCGTTCATCTCCTGCTCTCCGGGAAGCCCACCGGCTCCTAGCGACCGTCCACTCGGCTGGATTAATCAATTTGTCCTCATTATTGAAAATAACAGCAAGACAAACAAGCTCTCTTCGTCACACTGGAATCTGGTCCAAGTACAACACTGAAGGCCATAAACATAACAGATTATTTTCCCAAATTATAATTTATTCCCAGATGGAACGAGAGAACAAGCACAAGAGTAAGACTCAATGTGATTGCATTTACACTATTTGCCGCAAATGTTAAAACCGATATGAAAAGTAGCTGGATGGTTCCAAATTGAAACTGACCAGATGGCGTGAAGGGAGCTAAAAGCAACACCAGCCAGCATGATTTTTGGGGAACTATTGGTAGCAATACCGATAACTAAAATAGTTTTTAATTAGACCCAACGTTACTTGCGTGAAATATAACGTGTCAACATTTTCTATTCAATAACTTTCGTTACTAATTTTCAGCAAATCCTTTGAGGGCTGTTAGAAATATAAATTAATTTATTCTAAGAAAATTGATCCTCGATTTTAACATTGAAAAAAATGGCACTCAAACGACATCTGTTGGTTTGGGAAGTGAACTACAATAAGGTAATGTGCTACAGTATACATTTTCAGTGACAAGGTCAAGACAAATCTTTGAAACCTATTATTGTTATACTTAAAAATTACTTTATCATTTGGCCAATTACCCGTGAAAAAAGTGCGTCAGTATTACTCAAATTACATTTAAATTAAACTAATTAAATATTTTGAAACAGAATCAAAATTGATATTCAAACTATGTTAACAGTATACATATATTTTTATATAGATTAATCTCTTACGGGTCCTGTAACATGTTTGTTTTTAAATAAGCTTGTACAAAATTATTAAGAATATGAATTGAGACCTATGTGTATAGACACAGCTGACTCAAGAACAAAATACTTGGATTTATAACTCAAAAAATAAACACAAAAACAAATTTTTTTAGCTCAATACTTTTGTCCATATAGTATATATATATTTGGGTTTTTTTTTTTGGGGGGGGGGGGTTGTATGTTTACACATAAAATGAAAACGCTATTAAATACAAAAGTAAAGTGGGATTAATGGGTTACGAGAAGTTTTTATTCAGTCCCCATCTCGGTTTGGGTGTACAAAAGACCAGCATTTGACAGGACTCGCTCTGGTCTGACAAGTAAATTTAGGATAAATGTTTCATGCTCACTCGTTGCAGTCCACTGGACCAGGAAGAATGAAAGTGATGTCCACATCAAAACTCTTGAGTTTTTACAGAAACTACTGTCACATACAACGGATACATCTGTGTTTAGTAATAGCCGTCAGGATGAGCCACTGCTGTTTCTTATGGAGAAAATTTGTACTTTTGAGACAGCTGTGAAGATTAAACTAAGTACCTTGGATCTCAGCTGTACCAACACTTTTGAATGTATATGAAGCACAAAGTTTACTGTTTAAATGAAGGTGAATGAAAGCGGAAGATACAAATATTTATACAAATATTACAGGAAACATCCTGTGAGTGATTCCACATACACTGCACGTACATTTAATGTGGTTCACGTTAATGTTGCACTATGTTTCATACAGATATGTATATGTGACATATTGGAGAGGGGAATTCAGTTAGGATTTCCTGTCAAAACATGTTATGTTCCTATAACATACAAAAAAATACTGATAAGATATTATACAACGGGGGTCGAAACATTTATATATTGTTCATACCTGTAATCATAAATATTACAATATATTTACCATATTCATGCCTGGAAGTTGACAAATTGTCATTGAATAATTCGCACTCTGCTTAAACTCGTATCAAAAAAGATTGATATTGCAATAAACAGACACAAACCATCAGTCAGCTAAACCTATCAATGTTTTTTTGCCAGCTTTGGCACAATATTTAGAAACTCAAATGACACTATTACATTTGAAAGTTTACTTGAGTCATTCTTGTACACTGTATTGGAACGTGTTTTTGTAAAAAGGCAACAGCCACACATTTTTAGTAACAAGTTGTCAATCCAATTTAGAAAATATGTTACTAAGAAATAGTAGATGGACTGTTAAACACTTTTATTGATTAAAGATAAATGATTTTCATTATTTGATAAAGTAATACAAATATATTCTGAATTGTCTAGTTTCGAATAATATCCTACTCGTCGTCAAATACAAAGGATCAGCAAGAATAATGGAGAGTAACACATCACATTACATTAATAAAATGGTACTTAATAACAGACGCTTTTGCAAAGCCGCGTGAGCACATCACTTCGAGTACGAGTGGAACTTTCACAAACAAATAAATAAATAATATCGAAACACCGCCGCAAGGAAACGCGAGAGTCCCCGGATAACTGCTAAATTACGCCGCGTTTCCGCTTACCACTAAGTGAGGATGCAGCCCCTTTCAAATAGCTCACATTCATTTCCAGAACCACGGGACTCTCCAAGCCTCTCCAAGTGTCCCCACTGTGTCCTGACCACATAGAAGACAAAAGCGTCAGTGCATAAAACA
This sequence comes from Hiodon tergisus, assembly GCA_025775045.1. NCBI lineage: Eukaryota > Metazoa > Chordata > Actinopteri > Hiodontiformes > Hiodontidae > Hiodon > Hiodon tergisus. Next base: position 2,149,558 of record JAOVYW010000044.1, read on the forward strand.
GCGTTATCTTTTAAAAGGTTTAGATACATTTCCTAATATCAACAAAATGTTTCGACTGGAAATGCTGAATCTTTTAAATGGTTTAATTAGCAATGAACATGAAAACAATGGCTGAGTAAGCATCAAACGTGTATTTAGAAAAATAAAAATTATCTAGTTTCCTTCCTCCTCCAAACTATTTCCACATTTAACCACTTTTTTCTCCATAGTCCCCGTATGTGCATGACTATAATTCATTTGATTTAATTTATTGAGTTATCAGTCAAATGAGAAATATATTATTGTATTAGCGTCGAGCACGTCGAGAAACAGGAATGCAATAGACATAAACTGCCCTCCATGCTCTGAAAATGGTTTAGGCCCTATGGATTCAAGACATTTCGCAAGACTGTTTTCTTGTTACGACAAGAATGACAATTTATTTCTTGTTACGTTTCCCATGAATATGCATGTGGACTCTTGTGCCCTCTGTTGAAAACATTTCAAAACTATAGCAACACGTTTTTTAAGAGAAGACAGGAAAAAAAGGAGAGGCAGTTCAGCGTTTTCAGGAGAAAATACATTTCTGTTGCCCCCAATTACCGTTTAAGTTAAAATATATACTAAATAAAACACGACGGTCCAACATATTGAGTCATTCTATAATTATGGGTACATTTTTCAACAAAAAGCAAAGAAATAAGTGTGCTTTTTTGCTAAAAAATCTAGTTGTTTCCATAATATATCCCTGTAATGTTCTAAATTAATTAGTTGCCAAACTAATCTTAAGCTCGAATGACTTTTTAAATATTTAAATGAAAATAAACATTTGATTCACTATTTTGTCAACTGTGTTACAGACAGAAGTTGTTTCACAGAAGACATGAATTAAGTACTACACATCTGATAAAGCTTGTTTGAAAGTTCTTGAGTCTATTTACCAGGGGTTTTGAGGTTGTCTGTGTAACTGATTTAAACAAAATGAATTCTGAGCTGGATAACGGATATTCAGTGGGGTGCTATCATCAAGGATGAATATTTTCCCCATTACACTGAATTTAGAGTTATTCAACGTACCTATGTAAGACTTCCCTCTTTATAAAGGTCCCCCATCATTTAAAAGATTTATGACAAAAAAATCACAAGTAACACAGTTGACAAGAGTAACACAATTGACAGGAAGCATTAGGAGAAAAAGAAAAACCTTTCTTTAAAATTAAAACTTTTTTACTTTGATTTAATTAAATTTAAGTGTAAGATGCAATTATTGAACAAGTATCAATTAACTTGCATGAAACAATGGAGAAAACAAACATCATCAACTTTAAAACTTGCTGTTAATACTAAATTATTCAAATTCACAAAACCTCATACTCATCCCACTCATAGTCTATTTCATCTTCCAGTTTATTTTGTCCTGATTTCAGACAGTTCACATTTTTGAGATCTTGGACCATATGTCTCAGTCGATCTCCTCATGATCTCGACATGAAGTCACAGAAGTCGGAGGAGGAATCATTCTGATGATATCATCATAAAAATAATACATTTTACTTCGACATGAGTTTCATGATTGAATAATCCCAGGATAAATATCATCATCATATTTTAGAGAACACCTCTGGCCAATTTTCCCAAGAAATTTCGGATGGGTTCTGACGTCCTGTGTAGGTGCTGTTGCCTGAACTTCAAAGGTAAATGTTTTGGTATTATAACATTGACACTCCTGGGTCTCTCTTGTTGAGCAAAAGCCGGTTACATCACGGTAAACTATTTGTCTCTGGGTAACTGTTACTACTTGGTGAATGTGCATGGTTGATGGCACCACCGGGAGACTATCTTGGATATTCTTTGTAGCTTCGTCTACGTTATCCTCACTTATATAGAACAGTTTTACTGAGGTCTGTGCATCCTCCAGTGCGTTGAAGAAGAGCTCAGCATCAGGTATGTCTTTCCTGTGGCTGACAAGCCTGTCAGCGATCCTTTTGAGGAGGCCTCCAACTCCACCTGGAGCACCCTTGCCGTGGCTCGCCTCAAAAAAAGAAATAACCTTTCTGCCTGTATTGTGTGCACGGCCCATTTCTGAAGAAATGCGCCTCAGTCACATTGGGAAAGGGAAGCCTTGACCAGGTCGAGTATTGGGGAGAGATGGGTCGATATGGCTGCTGGGCCTTTCACTTTCGATGAGCTGATTGTGCCAAAGCACACACGTTCTTCCCCTCCACCAACATGTAGAACTCCAGTGTGGACTGCTGCCTGCTGCTGGTTCGAAGCGAAGTGTACGGCTTGTATTTCAGAGGAGTACTTGCAAGCATAGTTTTCTGAGAAATCTACATGAAGTAAGCATTCATGATCTTTCATACTTCTCTTTAGTTCCAGGTAGTAAGCAAAATGTCGTTTTATGTTAAAGAGGTGTCTTCTGAATTGGCATTGGAAGAGCTCTAGCTGGTTCTCCAAAGTCGTCCTCTTTTTCGTTGTTGTTTTGACAGACATTTTTTCCTTTTTACCTTCCTTGTTCTTTTTCATCCACTGTGTGAAAAAAACACAAAATCCCCCTCAGTTGCAACTGGAAAGTCTCTAACTTTGCAGTTGGGACATTCAGTCCTTCAAGTTTGAGTCACATCATATTGACTCTGCCATTTTCTCCAAGTCAGTGCTCCCAATGAATCAGAGAGAATGTAGCTTCTCTACATGAATACAGAGATTCTCATGTACCTTGCAGAGGCATGTCTCTAGGTCTGCAATGGATGGCTAGACCACCCAGAAGGGCCGCATACGGCAGAACAAAGAGTATGAGATCCTGCAGTTGGGGCTCTCAGGAGGAATCTCCTATGCAGGTTAGGAACCATTTCTATTTCTTTATCTTCCCTCTTGTTATTGTCTGCGATCCTCCAGCTGTTAGGCGATTGTTCTCATCCCTTGTCCAGAAGGACACAATTTTGTTATGCTGTACAGGGATCAGTACTTCAACTTGTTCAAATTGTGTTTCATAGAGGCGTATTTTTTGCGGATGTTGTCCACTGAGGCATGGTGGAAATAACATTCTGTGCACTTCTCTAGGCACAGGAAACCTTCCTAACAGGCACTGGGTTTTTGATCTGGGTGACTCTGAATCTTTCTGTAGTCTTGCAAATCTTTTCCTGTATTTGTCAGTTTGTCTTTTCTGTTATTTGAATTGAATTTTATTCCTTCAAAGCCTGAATCCGCCTGTATAACTTTGACTCCATTCTTTTGACTTCCTTCCTTCCAGCAATTCCCTGTCTGAAATGATACAAAAAGCAATACTTTATTGAGCAATCTGATTGGTCAAAAAAATTGAGCAATCCGATTGAGTGAACATTTCAAGCAATCCGATTGGTATTATTCACTTAATCACTGTCCATTTTGTCATCTTTCCATCTAATATTTACTGTTTATCTATTTTCTGTTGTGTAACAATAGTATTTATTCCACATTGCTGAGAATTTGGAATTAGAATCTTAAAAATGCTTTTAATCTACAGGCAAATCTATGGTTAATAGTAGGCCTTTTTATACTATGCATTGTTAATTTGTTACGTTTTTAACATTTCAAAAATTTCAAGCACTCTGATTGGTCAAAATTTTCGACCAATCAAATAGTTCCATTTTTTGGACCAAACAAACGCTCCATTTTTCATGAGCGGAGATTTCGCCATGTACGTATCCCAGTTACGCATCATGAAGTTTGTAATAAAAGAATGTAGTAAGTTTGTTAGCATCCAAATGGTTTTCTAAAATCAGCCAAGTAAGCATCCAAATGGTGCGGGTGACATCTAGTGGATAAAAGTTAAAATTACAACTCATAAAACTAAACAAAAAAGACACAGTGTTGTGATCCTTAATAAGGATTAACCAGTGGAGGGAGATTTAATTTATATTGTTGTTTTAACACCCTTGATG